>JAIUCV010000359.1:0-600000 GCA_026724425.1 Erythrophleum ivorense | reverse complement strand
AATGTTTAATTTGAGGATTCCTTAATGTTTAGTTGGTTAATTAAACATTTTAGGATGATGATTCAGAGGCTAATTAATTAGTTAATCAATCAAATTGAGTGTTCAAGATCTTAAAGATAAGAATTGACAATTTAATGCAGAGTTGAGGTTTCAATTCAACATTAGATTATTAATTTCTTGATTCTTGCGTGGTAACTCAAGATAATTTGTTATGAACACAATTAGGGACTCTTAGGCCAGAATCAATTACAATTAGATTAGGATAAGGATAGTGAATACCAAGGGATGAATCCAAAGCTAGTCACAAGTCCATCTTTTACCCATAATTCATACAATTAGGTAGTTAGTCATTTTAATTCAATTTTATTTTAAATAGTTTAAGTAAATCAAAAACCCCCTTAGTTTAGGAATTTTTAGAGTCTTTTAATATTTGGAAAACTCAATTAAACATTGAATTCCAATTCCAAGGGAGATGACCTAGGTAGTGCTACTAGCTACATATTTTATCAACCTAGTTTTATTTTGAGGGTTGCGTGACGAGCCTCTCACCCAAATAGAGAAGTTGAGTTTGCTATAGACATTGTGCCTGGGGTGGGTCCAGTATCTAAGACCCTATATAGAATGGCTCCTATTAAGCTAGTAGAGCTAAATAAACAGTTAAAAGAACTTTTAGAGATGGGTTTTGTCAGACCCAGTGTCTTGTCGAAGGGAGCTCCAATCCTATTTGTGAAGAAGAAAGATAATAGCCTTAGACTGTGTATAGATTATAGGAAATTGAATAAGCTCACTATCACGAACAAGTACCCTCTCCCCAGGATAGATGACCTTCTAGATCAGCTAGTAGGAGCATTAATATTCTTTAAGATAGACCTCAGGTCAAGGTATCACCAGCTTAGGATCAAGGCTGAAGATATCCCTAAGACAACCTTTAGAACTAGGTATGGCACTATAAGTTTCTGGCCATACCCTTTGGGTTGACAAATGCACCTGCGCTATTCATGGACTATATGAATAAGGTATTTAGACCACACCTAGATAGGTTTGTACTTGTCTTCATAGATGACATTCTCATCTATTCCAAGAGTAGAGAAGAGCATAAGTAGCACCTGAGATTAGCCCTAAAGACCCCGAGAGAAAAGCAATTGTATGCTAAACTTAGCAAATATAAATTTTAACTCATTGAGATATAATTCCTAGGGCATGTGATCTCCCAGGCAGGGGTCGTAATAGATCTCCATAAGGTAGAGGCAGTGTTATAGTGGGAGAGATTTAGGACAATGACAGAGATTATGAGTTTCCCAGGTTTAGTAGGTTATTATAGGAGGTTCATTCAAGGCTTTTCTCAAATGGCAATGCTACTGACTAGGCTCACTAAAAAGAACGCAGCATTTGTGTGGGATGAGAAGTGTAAGAAGAGCTTTTAGGAGTTAAAACATAGGTTAACTATAGCGCCATTTCTAGTGCTTCTTAATCCTAAAGAAACTTTCATAGTCTATAGTGATGCTTTAAAGAAGGGGTCAGGGTGTGTACTTATGCAGGGAGGCAAAGTGGTAGCTTATGCTTCTAGATAGTTGAAACCCCATAAGGAAAACTATCCTACACATGATTTAGAGCTAGTGGTAGTGGTACTTGCACTTAAGATATGAAGACACTACCTGTATGGAGCTGCTATAGAAATTTATAGTGACCACAAAAGCCTTAAGTATCTTTTTGAATAGAAAGAGTTGAATATGAGGCAGAGGAGGTGGTTAGAGTTTCTAAAAGATTATGATTTCACCCTAAAATACCACCCAGATTAGGCTAATGTGGTAGCAGATAACTGAGTAAGAAATCCATACACATGGCCTATATGATGATCAAAGAGCAAGAACTTATTGAGAGGTTCAAAGATTTGAATCTCTTGTGTTAGGTGTATTCAAAGAAATTGCTAATGAGTGAAACCCGAATAGCAAATGACCTGTGGAGCTAGATTAGAGATGCCCAGCAAAAAGATGAACAAATAAGAAATATTAGAATCCAAATATCCCAGGATAGCACTCCAGACTTTAATCTATCTGAGGATGGGATGGTGAGGTATAGGAGTAGGCTGTATGTACCTAAGAATTCAGAGATAAGAGAAAGAATATTTCAAGAGGCACACAAGAGTAAGTATACAATTCATCCAGGCAATAACAAGATGTATAATGATTTGAAGAAGATGTTTTAGTGGCTTGGGATAAAGTCAGACATAGTTGAGTACATTTCTCGGTGTCTAGTATGTCAGAAAGTTAAGATAGAGCATCAGAGACCAGTTAGGTTTCTTCAACCTTTAGATATCCTTGAGTGAAAGTAGGATAGCATAACTATGGGTTCTGTCATAAGTTTACCTAGGACATCATTGGGAAATGATGCCATATGGGTGATAGTGGATAGATTAACAAAATCAACACATTTCCTAGCAATGAAAGCCATTCACACCCTAGATAAGTTAGCTCAATTGTACATCAGGGAGATAGTAAGGCTACATGGTGTACCTAAGAGTATAGTATTAGATAGAGATCCCTAATTCACTTCGAATTTCTGGAGTCATTACAAGATGCCCCAGGAACCAGATTAAGATTCAGTACAGCCTATCACCCTCAGACAGATGGTCAAACAGAAAGAACTATTCAAATCTTAGAAGACATGTTGAGGGCTTGTGTTTTAAAGTTGAAGGGTAACTGGATTATATACTTACCTCTAGTAGAGTTTGCCCATAATAACAGTTATCATGCTAGTATCTAGATGGCACCATATAAGGTATTATATTGGAGGAAGTATAGGTCTTCAGTTTGTTGGGTTGAGCTTGGAAAGAGGAGTCTTATAGGCTTAAATTCAGTGGACTAAATATCTAGACAAATAGAGACCATAATAAAGAAACTTCTAATAGTCCAGAGTAGACAAAAAAGTTACACAAATAAAAGGAGAAGGCCATTAGAGTTTAAGGTTAGAGGCCATGTCTTTGTTAGAGTGTCTCCAACCATAGTGATAGGTAGGTCCATTAAGAGTAGAAAGTTCAGTCTAAAGTACATAGGTCCATTCCAAATTCTTGACAAAGTTAGACTTGTGGCCTACAGACTTACCCTTCCCTCAAACTTGAGCTAAATACACGATGTATTCCATGTATCCCAGCTCAAAAAGTATCAGCTTGACCCTTCACATGTCATAGAATATGAAAATATGCAGTTATAGGACAATTTGTCTTATATAATATCACCAGATTAGATCGTGGATCTTAAACTCAAACAGTTATAAAATAAGACGATTTCGCTAGTAAAAGTGGTTTGGAAGAGACTATCTCCCGAGGAAGCTACCTGGGAGCTAGAGAAAGAGATGAGAAAGAAACATCTAGAGGATTCCCTTGAGGTATGTATTTGAATTTTGAGAATGAAATTTTATTTAAGAGGGGAGAAATGTAACATCCGATTTTTCATAAAATTACTGAAATGAGTCAATTTGAAAAGCAAGTCCCTTGAAATGAATAATTTAAGGCTAAATAAAATTAGAATAAAATTTTAAATAATAGAAAATGAGGATCTAACGTCTAAGATGCCCAAAAACCCAAGCCAGAGTAGTCCAATAAAATTGTCGAAAGTATAATGGCATTTTTGTTAATATGAGTACTTTTTGAAAAACTCACATGAGGGCTTTTTAAATGAAGAAATTGAGTTACTTGGGATTTTTAGAGACCCCAAAAACCATGGGAATTCTTAGACAGTTAAAACCCTTTCAGTGTATGTTTTTAAATGTCAATTGACTTAAACTTTGACCTTTTCGTTCGGGAAGGTTTTAAATCTAAATTGAGTGATCCCAAAACCATTTTATAAATTAGAGGACTTAAAATTTTATGATTAAAAACACGATTTTCAAAAATGAGTTAAAATGAGCTTAAAATGAATAAGCTAAAAGAAGGGACATACATGGCATTTTTAAAGAACACTTGCCTTTTTATTTGTTTCTTAAGGGCATCCCACTTCTCCTTCATTTACTAGACCATTTGTTTTATCCAAAACAAAGAGAGAGACTAGGAGGGAGAGATGCACAAGGGGGAGGAAGAAGAGGAAGAAAAAGTCAATATAAGGTAAGGAAAACTTAAGGTTTTCCTAGTTATTCCTTTAGGAATTTTGTTTTCTTTCCTCCCACCTTTCTTTCCATGGCTTTAATGAATGATATGGGTCTGTTTTGGGTTGGATTCAGAGGGGGGAGATTAGACTTTAGAGGAGAAGACTAAAGCAAAGAAGAAAACTCTTGAAAAGACTAAGGAATCAAGGTAATTCCTTTACTTTCCATGCTTTCTTGTTATTGTTCTTCCTAGTATGTATTTTGGCCTTGAGGAGAACAATTAGGAGAGAGTAAATTCTGACCAAGAGCAAGCAAGAAACCTAGGATTTAGACTATGGGAAGTTAGGAAATGCAAAAAAACCTAAAGGAAAACAATTGAAATACAAGATAGTAAAGCTAAGGATTCAAAGATGTATGATAAAATCTGATTTTCTCCAAGGATATTCTAGCTTATGTGAGAGTTTAATTGAGTCCCTAAGAAGCCTCCCAAGTGTCTTTTCCTTTAAGAAAAGAAAACAAACTGTATGGGTCCTTAAGGAAGGCATGTCTCGGCTTAGAGGACTTAGAGGACCCAGGGTGTGTTTTAAATTTTTCCAAACATAGATTGGTACTATATATGATGGAAGAACATGAAAGAAAGTCTTAGAAAAATTTTAGAACCCATAGATTAAGAGTTGAAGGTGTATACTCCATAATGTGGCATAATGAAACAACTCCTAGCTAGGCTCCTCAAAATAAGTGTGTAATGGTGCCAAGGAGTCGAAGTAGAGTCAAGAGTCATATATTAAAGAAGGGAATGAAGCCAAGATCAAGAATTATTATAGTTTCTTCTTTAGGTCTTGAATGGAGCCATAATTGAACCATAAGAGAAAGTAGCTTGATCTAGTGTGTGTATGATGCTAGAGTTAGTTTTAAGAATGTAATTAGATCCTATTTGATGTGTTTAGGCAAAAGGAATCAAACTTCACCCACTTGCAAGTGTGTGGCCTTGAGAGGGGAAGAAGAATCAAAGGAAAGACTTGTGTTTTGTTTTAAAAGTAGCTCTCTAACCTTTCTTTCATACATTCTTGATTGTTTTCTTATCTTTGGATATATGTATGCATGTTTATGCCATGAGAAATATATATAGCTTATTTCTACATGTCATGGTACCATTATGTGCATAAAATGTGTTTTATGAATGTGTTATGGCTTGAATGAGTTTGGTGAAGCCAAAAATCCCTTAGCAAAGGTGAGGATGAACTAAAAGTCTCTAGGATTGGGTGAAAAAAAGCCAAAAGTTTCAAGAAGAGTGGGGCTTAGTCAAAACTATTTTTACTCTAAATTAGACATCCATGGCTTTCTAGAATAGTATTGTTTTCTATGTTTTGTTTTTTCTAGAATTAGTTATGATTTTTTGAAGTTTATATTAGTAACCTGTGATAACAAACCTAGATGACTAGACCTTTAGTGTTTTTCTATTATCAATCATGGTCCAATTGATGTTTTCATGGCCTAGAATGATTTTTAGCCTATAGTTGACATTTTGAGATTTCCAGAAAGCTATCATTTGCTTGATTTTGATTTTTTAGAATTAATTATGATTTTCCAAATTTGATGATAGAAAGTTGTATAAGTAAATTCGAGGCCAAAGCATTTATTTTGTGTATGATGGTTCTAAACTCGGAAAGAATGGAATGTTTTATGATGGTTTTAACTTGTATGAATGTATTTGAAGTAGAAAATAATATGACTGCGTTTATATGATCCATGAAGCATAAAATGGACAATCAAGGTCTTACGTAACGCATTTTAATTCATTAAAAATATTACATTTTCTTAGAAAGTGCATGATCTTGAGCTACATAATGCTATGGAAGGGTTAGGAGTTGAAGGTATTACACTTTACCATTCTCATCTTTATCCAAGGTGGAGGAGGAACACTTTAGAGTCCCTATCGGTTTTGAGTTTTGAAAACCATACTTGCATATTAGTTCTTTGGTATATTTGGACTAATTGATGAAACATCCTCCCTGGGTTTGCTTTATTTGTAGTCCAAGGAAGAAATTTAATTCTCTGATCATACTCATTTCAAATTCACCCATCATTAGTTTTGCAAATTCTTTACACAGAGATTTATTAGTATACTAAATGTTATGTCATCAACATAAATTTGGACAAGCAAGGGTTCATTGTTGCTTTTCTTGATGAAGAGAGTTATGTCAAGTTTCCCTCTTGAGAAACCGCTTTCAGGAAGAAAATTACTTAACCATTCATACTAAGCTCTTAGAGCTTGTTTCAAACCATAGAGATCTTTTAATAGCTTATACACATGGTTGGGTCAACTTTCATCTTCGAAACTAGAGGGTTGCTTGACATAAACTTCTTCTGTGATATAACCATTTAGAAAAGCACTTTTAACATCCATTTGATATAACTTAAAATTCATATAAGATGCATAACAAGCAACATTCTAATGGATTCTATTATACCTACAGGAGTATAAGTTTCATCAAAGTCAATCCTTTCTTGTTTAAAGAAACCTTGGGCCACAAACATTACTTTATTTCTAACGATATTACCTTTTTCATCTAACTTATTGCAAAATACCCACTTTGTTTTGATCACTGATGCTCCTTCTGGTGCCTTCGCCAGATTCCATACATTGTTTCTTTCAAATTGAGTAATTCTTCTTCCATGGCAATAATCCAGCTTTCATCTTCTAAGGCTTCATTCATATTTTTGGGCTTAATCTTAGATAGTAGTGCCAGATTGTTTCTGAAAGAGGATTTGGTGCACCTCCCTTTGTTTAAATCTCCAATGATGAATTGTGAAGGATAGGAAGAAGAGTATCTCCATTCACGAGGGAGTCTCAGTTCTTTTAATGTGGATTCTAATTGGCCTTGAGCATGTTTGCTAGAAAGATTCATTAGTGTCTTTTCCTTAAAGAGGTGATCTTTCTACATTTGTCTCTTCGTTCCACTTCTGAATTTCTTGACAAGGTGGAGGATCAATGTTACTCCAGCTTCTGTGAGTGAGTTTGAGAGAACTTGAGTGGATATTTCTGCATTCATTATTTATTTTTCTTGTTGTATTGGGATTAGCAATCACTTGATTTCTTCTTGCAATAACTTCATCTTCATCTGTGTTCACTATTTTTCTCACATAGAGGTTAGTTTCATCAAATACAACATGCATGGATTCTTCAACAACCATGGTTCTTTTGTTGTAAATCTTATATGCTTTACTGGTTGTAGAATAACCTAAGAAGATTCCTTCATCGCTTCTAGCATTAAATTTTCCAAGATTATCTTTTTCTATTACTATGAATAAAATATTTACATCCAAATGCATGAAAATAACTAACGTTAGGTTTTTTTCCTTTTCACAGTTCATATGGAGTCTTTTTAAGAATAGGTCTTATAAGGCATCGATTTAATACATAGCACGCGATATTTACAACTTTAGCCCATAAGTATTTAGGAAGGTTATTTTCAATGAGCATGGTTTTAACTATGTCTAAAAGAGTACAAATTTTCTTTTCAACTACTCCATTTTGTTGAGGAGTTCTAGGAGCAGAAAAATTATGGCTCAACCCATGTTCATTACAAAATTCTTTAAACATTTTATTTTCAAATTCACCACCAAGATCACTTCTAATACTAGAAATTAGATATTGTTGCTCCCTTTGAACCTTTTTTGCAAAAGACAACAAAGTTCTTAAAAGCTTCATCTTTATGTGAAAGAAACAGAACCCAAGTGAACATAGAGCAATCATCAACAATGACAAATGCATAATTTTTACCACCAAAACTTCGAGTTTGCGTAGGGCTAAAGAGGTCCATGTGTAATAATTGGAGTGGTCTAGATGAAGAGATAAACTCCTTAAGTTTGAAGGAGGATTTAGCTTATTTTCCCATTTGACATGCGTCACATAAATGATCCTTTTGAAAGTGCAGTTTAGGTAATCCTTTTACAAGATCCAATTTGGAAAATTTGGATATAGTGTGCATGCTTGCATGACCAAGCTTTTTATGCCACAACCAAGATCATTACATATGGGAGAGAGACACATAACATTCTTTGATTTAAGATGATTGGAACAAAGAATGTATATATTTTGAAATCTTTGGCCAGCAAACAGGACTTTGTCCTCATTGAAGACAGTGCAATGCATATGATAAAAAACTACTTTATAACCTCTATCAGACAGTTGACTAATGCTAAGAAGATTATTCTTTAAACTATCAACTAGACAAACATTATCTAGATAACAATTGTTTGTAAGTTCTACTTTACCTGTACCTATAATTCTACCTTTTCCTCCATCATTGAAAGTGACAGATCCTCCATCTATTTTTGTGAATGATAGAAACTAGGATCAATCTCTTGTCATGTATCTGGAACAACCACTATCTAGGAACTATTATTGTTTAGAGATTCTTCCTTTTAAGTATACCTGATTATTCAACTTTTCTTAGGTACCCAAATCTTTTTGGGTCTTTTCAGATTAATACAAGGGAGAGTGGGTTCCTTTTTGGAACCCACTTGAATTTATTAGTATTATTTTTGCATTTATAACATGCATGTTTTAATTTGCTAAATCGAAAGTATACAGTGAGAGAGGAAGCTTTAACAAAGAAATTCTTGTACAACTTTACATTTGAATTTTCATTTTATATAATTCCAATTTTATCAAATATACATTTTTGTCTTCCAAACAGCATATTCAGATTTTCTTCTCCTTTCATGAAGTTAGCCAAATCTTTAGTGACTTCAGTAACTCTCTGTTTCAAAGATTCATTTTCTAATGAAATAGATTCTAGACTAGATTTTAGTTTAAGAGCATTTTCTTCTAGAATAGAATTTGTTTTTAGCAACTCTTCATATTTAGCAAACAAACTTTTGAAGTCAACTAAAAGTTAATTAAATATTTCATCTAGTTCAATACATGACAGAATTTTCAAGGGTTACCTCATTGTCTTCTGGAGCCATAAAACATATATTTGCCATTTCTTGCTCAAGCTTTTCTTCTTCTTCCTCATCGTCATCACTCTAAGCTGCCATTACTTTCTTCTTACCAAATGCTTTTGTAGTTCTTCATTTAAGATATGGGCAATCAGATCTCATGTGTTCGTTCTTCCCACATTCATGGCAAGTGATGACATTTTTTGAAGGCTCCTCTTTCTTCGAGTTTGTTTTGAGTGGATTTCCTTTGGATTTCTAAAGTTCTTTCTTTTTTTTTTAGCGTACTTGTCTATTCTCTTGGAGAAGAAGGCTATGTCTTGTTCATTTAGCTCCTCTTCTTCTTCTTCAGTTACCTTTT
Organism: Erythrophleum ivorense; assembly: GCA_026724425.1. Taxonomy (NCBI): domain Eukaryota; kingdom Viridiplantae; phylum Streptophyta; class Magnoliopsida; order Fabales; family Fabaceae; genus Erythrophleum; species Erythrophleum ivorense. The sequence continues at coordinate 590,615 of JAIUCV010000359.1, read as the reverse complement.
CTAGCGCTGCTGATTGTAGTGATAGCATTTTCCTTCTGTGCTCCAGCTTATTTCTTTTTAAGTGATTCTTCTTATAAGCTATAAGAATTCCTTATAGCTTATCACATGAAAGAGCTTGAAAATTATTACTTTCAACAGAATATACCTTAGACTATTATTTCTAAGGCAAGCTTCTAAGGATCTTCCAGTTGAGCTCATAATTTGTATATTTTCAATCTAGTGCTTTTAGATCACTAACCAATTTAGCAAATCAATTGTACATTTCTTTAATACTTTCGCCTTCTTTCATATGGAATAGTTCAAACTCATAAAAAGCACATTCAGATTACTTTTTTTAATCTTGGAGGTTCCTTTATATGTCACGATGAGTTTCTCCCACATTTCTTTGGCTATTTCACAGCTTGATATTTTATTATATTCGAGTCCGTTGATGGAGCACACAATGATATTCCTGCCATGATGGTTGCATTAAACTATTTTGATGTCATCCTCAATCCATTCAACTCTGGGTTTGTCTATGATAGCGTTGGTTGTTGAGTCCACCTTTTGAGGTTTTTTAGGACCTTTCATGATGACTTCCTATACTAGGTAATTAGTTGAACATATGAATACATTCATTCTTTTATTCCAATGTGAGAAGTGTTTTCTAATGAAGTAATGAGGTCTGAGAGTTGAGAATCATTCGCCAAAGTAAGCTCCTTCAAGTAGGTTGCTAGCGGCTATTTTCTGCACACAAAAGAAACACTAGACCTTTTCTCAAGGCTATTAGGCATACAATAGAAGAGACCAGCTTTGATACCAATTGATGATTGCACTTAGAGGGGGTGAATAGGTGTGATGTGCAGAATATACAATTTTAAATTATTTTCTTTTTCTTTTTTGAAAGTGTAAGCCTAATGGTCCTCTATCTTAGTTTATAAAAAAGTGGAGGACCTTTGTACGAAAAAAATTGTAATAAGCAAAAATATTTATGCCAGTGTTAAGATGTTGTATAAATCTTATGAAATACAGTTGATGATGTAATCAATATCAAAGTAAGATTTTTCAAAAGTGGAGGATGATTGATTAGTGCAGATGAAAGATGCAGATAGGGATTTATCCTAATTCAGTCTACTTTGACCTACGTCCAGTCTCCTTATACTTAAGGGATTTTTTTACTAATCAACAAAAACTTACAAAGATGTGGATAACACTACTTACAATCCTCACCACTTGGTGATTTTATAAGAAGGTTTTCAACAACTCACCAACAACTATTTTTAACTTTCAATCAACACTCATTTTCTTTTTCAATGAATATCGAACTCTCATAGGAATGCTTCTAACAAGCAAATAATCATGTTTCAAAATGTTTAGCTCTTTTCTCTTGATTTTTCTATGTATATTCACTACATACTGCATTTACAACTTTGAGTATTTATAGACTTCTGTATTGACTATCTGTTAGAGACAATTTTGATCTCCATCGTTTAACTTTACTGGCATAAGCTTGTATTTTCTCTAACATTCAAAATTTTCAGCCTTTGCAAGTTTGGTTCGTCTATGCAGCTTGTCTGGTCAACTCGAATTAAATGCTAATCACAAAGCTCAAAACAAGATTAAAAGTAGAACATGTTTTCATGTAAAAGGTTTGAAATAGACACTATTAACACTTTTCTGCTCGTTTTTAATTTATATAAAGAGCCATAACTTGTTTGTCTTTTTCACATAATTGATTTTGTCATTTAATCTATAGCTTCTTAAAGAAAAGTAAGACTACACATTAGTTCAGAAATATTTTAGTATGCCTTATTGGACCAAGACAAAATATTAGCTTTTACACAAGTCTGATAAACGTTTTGTTATCATCAAAGTTTTTAGCCCAATTAACCTTAGGCCAACATAAATCCTCTTATATTTGTCAGAAATTCAAGAAAAAGAAGAAACAAATTCAAATCTGAACACCCATTTCAATTTTTAGAGTAATACCCAGATTGAAAAAATTAGAGAAGGTACCGAAATCCCCAGCTATCAACAACTAATATAGCTAATACACTATTCATGATGCCCATTCTGTAAAACGTGAGAAAAGATAAGCCCTTGATTCCAGTATATAATTAAAAACAAAAACTCACCATCGTAGTAAGGAAGGCGTCTCTGGCATATGATTTTATCAAGAGTAATTTCAATTGGGTAATGAAATTTTTTTAAAAATATAAAACTCCATTTAAAGGATTGAAAATTAAAGAGAAGAACTGATGAGAATTAAGAATTAAAGGTGGGCTTGGCGTTTGATTTGTTTCCAAATTTTTGTTCTTAATGATGATGATTGCTATGGATAAGACCGAAAATGAGCCCATGAGGCTCTGTGCTCGCCCGCTGCTCTTCTCTCCCCCGGGATGATTGCAATGGATAAGACCGAAAATGTATCCTTGTTATCATTTTGTTCTTAAAAGAAAACAAGTAAATATTTTAGATCATGGATAAGCATATTTAACTAACCTTTTTTTTTAATCAATGACATTGTTGGATGGCGAAATTTCCCGTACCTAATTAGTAGCTGTAATAAGGGATCAACTAACACCTTCAGACTCTATTTTTTGAGTGAATAATGAAGATGTGACATGATTCTCTAAGAACATATTATTCTGGATCTTAAATGTGGTTAAACCTAAGAAATGAAGGTTCTGTACATGTGAATATTCAGGCAATATCGAATAACAATAGAAAAATTTTGAAAATTTTATTTACAACTTAATTTGCTAACTGGAATGAGTGGACAATGGTAATACAGTATAGAAAATAGAAGCTTGAAGTGAATAATCAAGTATAAAGTACCAGCATGAATTGTAAATAAAAGCATAAGGCGAACAAAAGATATGTAAAGTATCTTCCTTTTCCTACTCTTTTGTAGCTCCTCTAAGGGTGGTAACCGCTCCCTACAACGGGCCATCGTCAACATTTTATGTCTCTACTAACTTCATGACTTCTCTTATGCTTAAACGAAATGTGTTGCACTTTATTATGTGTAAACCATAGTAACTGGGTCAAGCTTCACATTCGTTTTTTTCGTAGATTAATTGCCAGAGTTCTTAGCTGATTATGTTCAACTATAAATTCAGCTAATTATATCTTGTTTGCCGAATTAATCATAATTAAGCTAAACTTACTATTTTATTAGTACTAACACATATATATATTAATAAAAAAATTATAGTTGAACTATAAGTTAAAAATATTTATATTGAAGGATTTTAAATTTTAAAATTATTTTAAAAAATTGTAGAATAAAAAATTTAAATTATGAAAAAAAATTGTATCTTTAACTATAATTTTGTTATATTAATAATTACTTAAATTTTAAAGTTGAACTGAATGTATTGTTAGCCTCAGTTGTATCCCAAACATCAATTTACATAGAGGTTGTTACATTGGATTTATCACTTTAATAATCAGAGATGGAACTGGGTAGTGGTATTGGTATTGGTATTGGATATAGCAACACCAAGAGGGATGAGTGATGATTGTGGTTTAGGGTTCCAAGGATAGCATCGAGTATACGGAACAAGATAAATAATACGTATACACGCACCCAGTTCCCATATTTTCCAAGTACACACGGTGCACCAGTGGTCTCGTTTCTCTACGTATATGTCAAAGTAGTGAAGCGAAGTGTTGGATGGCCACCTAAAATTGCAGAAAAATTCTGTTGTCTCCCAAAAAAATTTTGGCCTGAATTTGAACTCGTATTCTTCTCTAAATTTTATAGTGTGCTCTCCAAGATCATCATCCTTGGATTTGCAGTGAAGAGTCAAATCCTGAGGTGAAGCAAAATTATTGATGATTTGCACCGTTACTTCCGGAGGAAATATTTGCCATGCCTTGCCACCTTTCAACATTGTAAGAACCATCGTTACCACCAAAACCAGGGACTTTGTGAATGTAGCCATGCTTTTTTCTAGGCACTTTTGCGTTTATGATAATGTAACAAATTCATACCACACCCCCTTTTTGAGTTATGTTGTTGACATTTGAATGAAATTAATTATACTACCTCTGTCATCACTATTTATTATGGCAATAATGGTTGGTTTTTTTCATTGTGGAAATAACTTCAAAATTATCACATTCAACGAAACATCTTGATTAGTATAAATATTTTGTCTATGCAATTAATGCTTTAAGTTCGGTTAAAATATAATTTTAATCCCTCAACTTTATTTCAAGTTTTACTTTCATCTCTTAATTTAGTTCCAATTTGGCCCCTTAATACTTTCATATATTTTACTTTTATCCCTTAACTTTATTTGGTTTTAATTTAATTCCTTAACTCTATTCTATATTTTACTCTTATTCTTTAATTTCATTTGATTCTAATTTCATTTCTTATCATTATTCTAAGTTTTATTTTTGTTCTTTAATTTTATTTTTATCTAATTTTCTCTAATCTAACTAATAATTTTATTTTATTTTATCGATAGGTTGCATAAGACTTTTTTATTAAGTATTTTAATATAATAGTATTAAAAAAAGAATATGAGTAGTTTTTAAAAATTAATAGTCAAACTAGAATAAAATAAAATTAAAAGATAAAAATTAAATATGAGATAAAGTCAAGAGATTGAATTAAAATTAAATAAAATTAAAGAAAAAATTTTAAAATAAAGTTAACAATCCATGCTTTTTCTATGCACGTTTTCCGACATTTGAATGAAATTAAGTATACTACCTCTGTCATCACTATCTATTATGGTAATAATGGTTGGTGTTTTTTTTCATTATATAAATAACTTAAAAATTATCACATTCAAAGAAAGATCCTGATTAGTATAAATATTTTGTCTATGTGATTAATGCTTTAAGTTTGGTATACATCTATTATATGTCGCTTGTTCATAAAAATATTTATTATATTTCATTAATATTAAAAAAATTAAGTATCACTTTCACTCATATTTTAATTAATAATGAATTAGATGTAAATTTATGATTTAACTCAAGCAGTATTTTAAACTATATTATATATGATTCTTATTACAAGAAAAATAGGTTTTTAAGATGGAAAAAGACCGGGTAAATTATTCTTGCCTTAATAGATGTGCAAATTACCTAGTTTTTTGTTATATATTAAAAATATACACCTATGCTCCAAAATTAAAATATGACGAAAATACCCTTAAGAATAATATTATTTTTTATTAAAAATATAACTTATTAAAAAATAATTTTTAAAAATTTATTTTAATCTTATTTATTTTGTGCTGAAAATCATAAATTAAATTTATTCTAAGACTTTATTAAATTTATGACAATCCTTTCATTTATTATAATATATTTAATACAAATGCTATTATTGAGATTAATATATTTCAATAAATTGCTTAAATTTAAAAATTTATTTTGTGAAAATATTCTTTATTTTTAATAATTTTTTATCAAATGATTTACAATTTGCTAAATTTAGAAAATTGACTATTTTATATTGATATAATATGTATCTGATACTTGATATATTATATACATAATAGATACAAAAAATATTTTGGCTAAAATAAATATAGCTTATTTTTTGTTGTAAGAAAGGTAAGTGTAGCATATATTTTGGCTTTAAGATAGGGGAGTATATAATTTCAAAATAGAAGCGAGAATCATGCAGTTTAGATATCTCTCAAAAAGGAAGAATACTTTAGCCAAAAAGATATGAGAGAAGATCATACCAGTAATATTATATCCTAGACGTGAAAATAGAACAAAGTGAACATATAGATTATTTTAGAAGACATATGAGTTTTGGTATGTAACCAAGGATTGGATGTTAAACAAATTTTGTTCCTTATCAGAAGCATCATTGATAAGTCCCTAATTAATATGTATTTTCATGAGATTTTATAGAGACTTATCAAAGAGTTTTACTAATTTATATCCTATTTGCATTCATTTTGATTATATTTTGGATTTAAAAGGCTTTCAAGTGTAATTGAGAAACTTAGGACCAAAGTGCATTAATTGTGATATCTATGATTAAGTCCTTTAATTCCCAAGTTTCAATGGTTGATTTAGTGGTTTTAAGTTGGAATGTGAGCCTTTAGTTCATTTTTGTAGTTAGGATTAGTTAATTAGTATTTAGATTTGATTTGCTTTTGATTTGTGTTTTTAATTACCTTTTAATTGTCTTTTGTGTTGTATAGAGCCAATGTGAAATTGATGGAAGTTTTGATGCTCAAGGAGCAATTCCAAGAAGATTTTGGTCAATATTTTGACTTAGCATAATTTGGGAGCTTAAAATAGTGGCTTGTTGTAGCCATGAATGGCTATTGGCCATGGTGAATGAAAGCACGTTCTATACAAATTTTAGGAGGAATTTGGCCACAACAATAAATCATGAATCTTTATAAGTTCATACTTTGGCTCATTTTTTAAGAGGAATTTTAGGGAGCTTTTGGATAGTGGTCTAGAGGCATAAGAGAGAGGGAAACTCTGGTCGATTAGAGCCACAGAAGATGTTTTGGAGGTCTTCAATTGCTAAAGAAGATGAAAATTGATTTAGTTTCATGGTTTGGTCTTAGCTTGAAATTCTTCTTGATCTTTCTTTTTTTAATTCTTCTTTCTCAATTCTTCCACCTTAGGTTTTCTATTTATATCTTTATTTTCCTTGATTTAATTTCTAAACTAGTGGATTAGATTTGTGGAGTACTTGATTAATGGTCTAACTCATCATAACTTTTTAAACTATAATTTTTGTTTACCTTTTTTTAATTATTATTTCAAGTAGAGCTAATTATGTTGAGAATGGGGGATAACTACAATAAAGGGAGATGACTTAGAGAGAGATTGAGAATTGTATTGCTTAAAGATAAAGATGTTACAATAGTAAGAATGCCAAAATCAATATAGTAGGCGTTGCAAAGGACTATGAAGATGGAGGTACTTATGTTGAAGATGTTTGTAAAATGATAAGGGGCCTTATTTATACTCCTAAAAAATGGTAAGCTAATCATAACTTTAACTAAGTTGACACTTTCTTTTGGCGAAGCCACAATGCTTTTGCTAGGTCTAGAGCAACGCGCTATCTATAGCTGTAATCCTTAGCAACTTGCTATTTTAGTACATTGTATGTGACTTTGGGGCCATGTGCTAGCAAGATCTTTGGGCCTTGGTAGTGTGGATTAGCATGCTTTGGGCCTATAAGGTTCTTATGCTGATAAGGCACCCATAATGATGTGTGTGTCTTAAAGATAGAAAGAGGCTAGCAAGTGCACTAGTCGTTGAAGTAATACAATGAACTTAGAGTATGAGTGTCGATCCCATAAGACATTTTCTCAAACACCTTAAATGCACAAGATATAAAAACACTAAGACTTAATTAAAACACAAATTATATTTAAAATGATAAAACAAAAACATACAAAGACTTAAAACACAATTGACTCAAGAGTGGTTGACATTAGGGACATTGGATTAATTCACATTTAATTTTCCTATTTTGTCAAGTGTTCCTAGATAAAAAAACTTCATCATTCAATTGACCAAGAAAAAAACAACATTGTCTTTCAACACATATGCATAATCCCTTGGTTAACTATATAGTTCATTGTCTTTCACTACATAGAAATTGCATTATATGTTATGTAATAAAGTGTCCTTTACCTAATTTTGTCCTATAACACATCACTAGGCTTAAGATTAATTAGTTAAAATCACCTTTCAGTACATAATCCAAATTAATCCATTCATTATCCATACTAATTGCAAAAAGATTACAACATATAATTATGAAAAGGGAATAAACAAAAATGCATTGATAGGGTACTGAAGTCAATACAACTAAGAGCTCATACTTAACCTAACAATAATAAATTCAAGATAAAATAGTAACTCAAATGCAAAAGATAAACAAAATACAAAAAAGTGAAAGAAAAGTGGAGGAGTGATGAAGAACATCCCTTGACACAAATGTCTTGAGCAGTTTACCAAAGGAGTGGTTGTTGAAAACCTTCCCCCTCTAGTTTTTAATCATCTTCACCCTCCTCAAGCTTTCAAGCCTCCAAGAACCATTAAAAGATTAAAAAAATAGTGAGGACTTTTCTCTTTTTTCCCCCAACTTGTCCTTATGTCCTATATAAAGCCCCTTAAAAACAACCATCAAAATCAAGCTATCAAAACGTTTGTGTTTCATTTGTTTCAAATGGGCATTGCAATTAGCCTTGGGGATTTGTACTGAGATGTTGTAGCATCAATGGTAGGACCAAGGATAAGTTTTAGTTTTACCCTACTACTTTAGATGTTTTAAAATTGCTATCTTTCAAAACATAAAGTCAAAACAAAGTAAAACATAGTTCAGCTACTAAACTGAGGATTAACTATTTTAAGCTATTCCTAACCACTAGTATAATGCTTAGACTTGGCTTTATTACTCTAGACCATGCATTTTTAACTATAAAGTCTCTTTGTATCAATTAGATCCAAACGTCTATAAGACTCAAGTTTAGGAGTTTCGTATAGAAATACTCCTTTTTACACTTGATTCCTTCTAAATGTGGAAAGAACTTTAAAATAGGTATGAAATAATGAAAGTAAACTCAAAATACATAATAAGTCCATATAAAAAGATATGAATATATATATAGGACTTATCATATAAGAATTTCCTTTAAGTCTATTGGCTAAGTTATAAGCCAAGTGGACTTAAAGAGAAGCATTTAAAATTGCAAGATGTTTACAAATTCTGTAAGATTCACATCCTTCTCTCACTCTCTCTCTCTCTTTATCTTTTTGGACCCCTTAGTGTTATTTGAAGGTGATATTCCTTTGGAGTCACTTGAGGGTTTTCCCTCAAAGTTACCTAAGGGACGTTGTCCTTTAGAGTCACCTAAAGTTTTGCCCTTAAAGTTACCCAAAGGGATTTTCCTTCAGAGTCACCTAGAGCTTTGCCTACTAAGTTACCTAAAGGTGGTTTTCCTTTAAAGCCGTCGAAGTTTTTGCCCTTAAAGTTACCTATGGATGCTTTTCCTTTAAAGCCCCTAAAGTTTTACCTTTCGTGCAAAGTTACCTAAAGTTATGGGGAATGCTTTAATGTTTGTATTCTTTTGTAACATGACCACACGTCCACATGTTGTGATTTTTGGTTAGTTGTCATGGTGTACTTATAGTTTCTTTTGGAATTCTTTAAACTTTACACTTTTGGTTGAATCTCCACTTTCTCTTGATTTCCTTTTTATCTCTTTTGTGCTTTATTTTCTTTAGCTTTTTATTATGGGCTAAGCAACACATATATGCTCGGGACATAAATCTTGGTGCTTTGTTTCCTTTTGCTAATAATGTGCTATGGAGATTGGTAGTAACCCTAAGCAGTTAAAGGAAAGGCATGGTGCCAAGTTAGAGAACAATCCCACTTGTCATCTAAATGTTATTTAGGGATTTCTTAAGGGTGAGATCCTTGTATGTTCAACGAGCTCAAAGATAGTGTTTATTTATGTTGGCAAAATATATCAACCTTTTTATGGATGCACAAGCAAGTTCAATGAAGGTTATGACTATTTGAATTTGTATTGTTGTTTTCATGTCTTGCTGTTGACTAGTTGTATCTTACTTTATAGTTATTGATGATGATCCTAAGATGCTAAGGCAATTGTGAGAGCTATTTATGACTATAAACCCTAATAGTTTGTCTTTTCTTGGAGCAACCTAGGCTTTGTCTTTAGTACTCCCTTACCAATGCTTTTGGCTCCAAAGGGAATTATGATTCACAAGAGTTGCTTTTAGAAGGGCAATTCCTTAAGTGGCCTTAAGACTCCTATCTATTGTGTAATTGATCAGTCTTGAGCAAGTAATGGTACTATTTCCTTTAGTGAAGAAGACGTATTGTTAAGTTTTTTAGAAGATATGTTGAACTCATTGGGATTACCCAGGGAATGCAAGCAAAAAGTCAAAGCCTTAGAGAACAAAGTCCTAGAACTTAAACATGTGCTTGGTAAGGAAGTCAAGAAACATCATGAATAAGCTAGAAACGTTCATGCCAATATGGTTGGTGAAGAATTGGAAGCATTTGACATGCTAAAAAAGGTTTAGGTAAAAAAGGTTATATAAAAGCACCTCTAGAAAGGAAAAGAGTTAAACTTAAAGGAATTGATAAGATTAAGACAATACTTAAGAGAAAACATAGACATCTTCACATGATTGACATTTGACATGCCACGCATTGACCTTGAGTTAATTGTCAATAGACTTACTATTGATCTATAAAAAAGCCAGTAATTTAGAGAAAGAGAGTACATGGAGAACCTAAAAGAAGTACCGTTAAATAGAAAGTTTGGAAACTTCTTAAAGCTAGCTTCATCAAGGAAGTCTAATACCTTGAATAGTTAGTGAACCTAGTGACAATGAAAAATAAAAAGACCAATGGAAAGTGGCGAATGTGTGTTAATTTTATTGATCAAAATAGGGCCTGTCCAAAAGATAGCTACCCTTTCCCTAACATCGATAGGTTTAGAAACAAACCTTATAGGTCAAATTTCTGAGAGCTTTATGCATGCCCACTATAGATATAACCAAATTAGTATAGTAGATAAAGATGTAGGGAAAACTAGCTTCATAATAAGGGATGGACATACTATTATCAGGTAATGTCGTTTGGCCTCCAAAATGGTAGAGCTACTTATTAGAGGTTAGTTAATAACGTGCTCTAAAAATAAATGGCCAAGAATATAAAAGCTTACATCAATTACATGCTCATCAAAAGCAAGGAATGAAAAAGACCAGATAGATTACATAAAGGAGACTTTTGAGACTCTACAAACTTATAACATGAAGTTAAATTAAACTAAGGATGCATTCAAAGTAAAATTAGGAAAACTTTTAAGTTTCATGATAACCTAAAGAGAAGTCGAGGCGAGCTTAAAAAAGTTCTAAGCATTCCTAAATCTACTTCTACCTAAAGCATCAGAGACTTCCAAGTACTTATAGAAAGGGTAGTGGCCCTTAACAATTTCATATCAAATATGGCTATTAAAATTGAGTTCTTTGTATTTAAGATTTTGTTTTTACATTTAATGCTATTTTAAAGTAGTTTATGTGTTAAATCTGGATTTAATCCTTGTAAAATAGTAATTGATTAATTTTGATGTTTTTGTAGTGTAAAAACCCTAAATAAATCAAGCTTAAGAGTCCTATAATCATAAACAGTGAAGAGCCAAAATTGAAAATGTGAAATAGCATATTTTACCAAAGGAGACAATTGTGGCATGACCATCATTAATAGATGATTGCGGTATCCAAACTAGATTTTTGCATGCTAACTTGAGAGTGCATGACCATGACTAATAAGAAGTTCTAGTCTTGGCACCCATGCGAAATTCTGTTTAAACATTTGCTTTGTATCTTTCTGAATTGGGGGCCTATAAATAGGGACTTTTGGGCTAAGAGCAAGAAAGGATGACCATTTCTACATTGTTAGGGTTTATAACCATCCTAGACCTCTAAGAGTGGGAATTGATGGAGAGTAAGGAGAAGACAGGTCTGTGTGCTTCATTCTTTGATTTTCTACTTGGTACATTGCTTAAAACTTCAATCTAAAGTAGTACTCTTCGTCTTTCTACTTCTTTTCTTTTTAAGTTTGTGTTTTTGGTTCTATGTATTTGTGTAATTTTTTCTTTTGAGTTTGATTTTGTATTGTTATGAGGTTATTTTCATTTGATTATATTTAACTTTGGATCAAATTTCTATCAATAATTTGTAACTGGTTCTTCCTTTAATTTTGTATTCATGAATGTGTCATGCGAATCTTTTTACAATTAGTATAAATGAAGCTTAGATTACTTGGAATTATGGATCGTTTAGATTAAGTTTCATTGTAATTTAATTGGAATTTATGCTAATTGAAATCTAGACCTTATTGATGGATTGCTTAGAAGAATCTAGGTGAAGGATATTTTATGCATAACATATATCATAATTTAATAGATTGTTTAGAAAAGGATTATGTGGCTAACCTAGGGAATATGGTGATGGATTGTTTAGATAAAGTTATATGAAATAAGAGTTGCTTGATTGGATAGAAGAAAGAACATAGATTAATTTAACATCCTTAATATTAATTAATTTGAGTTATTGTTATGTTGAATCCCTATCTGTTTTATTTTGGTGTCTTGAGCCTTAATTTGTATTTTAATTTAGTCATAAGTGTCTTTCATTTTATGCATTTTAGGTGTTTGTAAAAATGTCTAAGAGACTAGTAATTAAGGAAACTTAGGCTACTCATATAATAACTAACATGAAATAATAACTAAAAATCATCTAGAATTATAGGTACCTATCCTTGTGAGATCGACATTGGTACTTTAAGTTCACTTTTACTATTTGAGTAACTAGTGCACTTACTAGTTTTATTGATTTGAAATAGTTTGCATCATCCATCTCAAGAAATTCTTATATATATATATATATTCATTTATTAGTATTTAGAGAATCCATAGCCTTAGCCTAGTACAAGAAAAAGAAGGAAACCAGCATCTAATAGACTTTTTAAGTAGAATCCTAAAGGCTACAAAAAGTAATTACATAAAGTTAGAAATACTAGCATTATGCCTAGTCATAACTACTAGAAAAATTTGTTTTCATTTTTAGGTTTATTTTGTCAGCATACTCACTAAACAACAATTTAAACATACCCTTCATATGCTCGAACTCTTAAGATGATTGGTTAAGTGGGTAATAGATTTATTTGGGTTTGACATCTCTTACAAACCTTGGAACGTCATTAAAAAGCAAATATTAGTAAATTTCATTTTGAAAGTTATCACTGTAGGAAAGGAAAGAGATCCTAAAGAAAGCTTCACATGGATTTTACACATAAATGGTTCTTTTAATGACAAATGCTAAGAATTAACTTTGATTGATCTATTTGGAAAAAAAGCCTCTAACATTCATTAAAATTTGAGTTCTCAACATCTAATAATGTTGCATAATACAAAGCATGCATCATAGGGTTCGAGCTTGCCAAGGAAGAAAGAGCTAAACATGTACAAGTATACATAGATTCTTAGCTAATAGAAAAGTAACACATGGGGTGTATGAGACTAAAGGAATCAACATGACAAAGCATGTGAAAAAAGTTAGAGAGTTTATGGCTGGTTTAGAAAAAGTCAACATCACTCATATCCTTCAAAGGGAGAATGTCGAGGATGATGACTTTTGAACTTCTCTTACTATCGATAACTCACCATGTCATATATGTGGAATAATGAATTTCTCCTAGTATCAAGGAAATTGAGATACTTCCTTTGAAGAAGGTCAAGAAAAGATGTGGTATACCCTAATTGAACTTTATTTGAAAGATAGATACCTAACTAATGACTATGAATAGACAAGAAGCATAGTAAAACAAGCGACTTGCATCATATTGAGCAGCTTTTTTGCTTAGCGAAAGTTCACTGAGCATTGCTAGGTTTTATAAATATAAATACACTTAATTATATAAAATTAATTAATTAAATTAATAAGCCTTTCATTTTGGCAAGTTGTACCAATTAAGTATGAGGTTGATCCCAAAGGGAAATATATTTAATTAGCAAATTTAATTAAACTTTATAGTCCTATTTTAACCTAGACTACACTACATAACATAACTAGTATACTAGGACAAGCCTAGTCACTATCAATTGTTAAAAAAAAGGTTTGTCATTGATATAAATGCAATCTAAACTAATGTATACATGCAAAGACACTATAGTCTAAACATTGAACACAAAAAAATCAAATAAATTCTTGATTTATGCATTTTAAAACACATAGCTCAATCTTGACAATGTCGTGGTAATGGTAGGCCAATTTCTAAGCTTATTTATTGCCTGGGTTTTCAAGACAACTAATCTTACAAAATCCTAACTCGCCATTACATACCAAGGTTAGCTAGAATATGCCCATTAAGTTTTGCGAATTATTAGACTAACTAGTATAATAACTTGTTGCCACATTGCATCCCATACTAGCCACCTAAACCTCAAATGATCAACACATCCCATGTGTGAACTAATAATTCTATTATGTGCAAACTAGTAAGCATCAAATACTACTCTTTTTTAACACTCATTACCCCTTACCAAATTAACTCTTCAAGCATTTTCATCTAATTAATTAACTTCCAAATCCATTACCAAGCTATCTAAGAGTCAATCAATGAACTAGATACTAGAAAAGTCATTAAGGGCATTGAGCATATACAATCACACTATAAACCATACATTGATCAAAAGGAAATCATCACATCCAGTAACTATTCTACATAAATTAGAATTTAATTGGTAAAATTAATTAATAAGCTCAAAAGACAAATAAAAATCTATAAGAAATTGGAATTTGTCATTGTAGATTACAAAAGATAAAGAATTTCACCACAAATCTACCATCAAAGTAAGACATTATACCTTTAAAGATGATTAAGGTTCCAAATTCAATCATAGGATGCTCTTATATGCTCAAACCAAAAAGAAAAGCTCCCTAGAGAACTAGAGAGAATTAGAAAAAAAGTTTTAAAAGTTATATTTTCCTCCATTGGAGGGAATTTATAAAAAAATTGCATCTGGACTAGTCGTGGCAATGAGAAAATATTCCTCATTGTGATGAAAAACTCTTGTCATTGAATATGTATTTGGCAACTATCATCACAATGAGTAGTTATTTCTCATTGCAAAGAGAAAATTTGGTAGAAATTTTGAATTTATTTACACTCTAGTCCTTCACCTTTCTCTAAATTGCCTTTATAATATACCAAAACTTATTTATTTCCAACATAGTCCATACATAACAAATTAAAAGAACAACATATAAGATTTAAAGCTATAAAATCAATTTGAACAAATTATTTGCAAGAGTATACTAGTGGCTTTCTTAAAAAATTATGAATTTGCCATGAAACTAATTTACAAGTAAACTCTAACTTTTAAAATTCTTTTCAATTTAGTCTATTTTGAGGTTTTTTTAACAAATAACTTTAATTTACACCTAAGTCAAATACAATTGCAAATTTAATGAAAAATGGGTGAAAAAGAGTTTGAAACCATTGAAGAATCTTTGATATGTCTCTTAAATTACACCTAAAAATTTATAATTTTAGGGACTTGTCAAAATCCCAAATTTAGCTTTTTACTTGTCCTCAAGTAAAATCAAAATAAAAATCATAATTACCCTTCAAAAATTGAAATTCCTAGAAATGATAGAACTTTAACCCTTAGGAATTTCTTTAGATAACATGTATAAGAGAAAAGACCAAAAAATATTTAAAAGCAACAGAGTGAAAAACATTAATAACAAACTTATAAATACTCATAAGTGTGTGTGTTAAATAGAATATACAAAATAATCCACATGATCATCTTGTCCTACATC
This sequence comes from Erythrophleum ivorense, assembly GCA_026724425.1. NCBI lineage: Eukaryota > Viridiplantae > Streptophyta > Magnoliopsida > Fabales > Fabaceae > Erythrophleum > Erythrophleum ivorense. The sequence continues at coordinate 575,255 of JAIUCV010000359.1, read as the reverse complement.
TTCATATGCTCACTTATCATTTCTCTCTCCACTAATGTAAGTTCCAATACAACTCAAAGATCAATTGGTCTTTAAAGCTTGTAATGTGACCATAAGGTTTAAGTAATCACAAACAAAATAATATAAGGGAGAATGATGTTCAAGTTCAAGAGAGTACTAGTAAACATAAGAAAGAAGATTACTCTCTCACACTTTTACCTCAAATTCTCACTTTAAAAGCACCCCCTCCATGTATATCTTTTTTCTCATACTAAACTAAGAATAAACAAAAGATAAAGTTGCTTTTGCAACTCACAATGCAAAACAATTCTCTCTTTGTCTCTCTCTCTCTTTCTCTTCCTCTCTTCTACATTTTTTATCCTAGTTTAGATCTTTGATCTATTAACATTGCTTAGGGGCAAGTTCCTTGCACTTGCTTAATTATAGATTTTTTAAAAAACTAAAAGAAAATGATAGCATTTTGCTATTCAACAAATATTCCAAGAAAAACAAATAACAAATGTACTCACTTACTTTTTTCACTCAATCACTATACCCAAATTCATGTGAACACTTCAAATCACCACCTTATTCACCCTTAAAGATCATCCTTTTCAAGAAAATAAAACCAAAGTACTTAAAAATACTCATTGAAAAGGGTAAACTTATGATTTTATGGGTTAGGTGATTAATATAGGGAAATAAAATGTGTGTGTGTGTGTGTGTGTGCAATTAAAATTGTACAAATCACAAAGGAGTGTAGTGATTATTTAGAACAAAATAGGCTTATTTATGGCTCAAATTAAAGAAACAATGTTAAAAATCATGTCCAATAGAAATATTAGATCTATGATTTCAATTTGAGAAGAAAACTAAGTAAATTCTAGAGTCTAGTCCAAAAATCTCTCATAAACTAATTCACATACTCCATGGTAAAGAAAGCATTTATCCTATGCAAGTGTATAATAGATTCAATAGATAAGGAAATTCAAGCCATTAACAAAAAACTATGCCACTCAAGAAGAATATTCAAATAACTTTATCAAAAAGTATATACTAGTAAGTAATTATTTTTGTCATTGGAGTCCTATCAATCTAAGAAGAACAACCTAAAGAGGCAATTATCCATTAAAAATTGAATTTAGGAAATTTTAAGGGATTTGAAAGATTTAAATTTTGGAAAATTTTTCTTTGAAATCCAACAAAAATCAATAAAAATTTTAAATTTCTGCCAAAATTTAAGAAAACAATTAAGAATAGAAATCTCTTATGTCCAAACCTAAATTGAACATTGTCCCCATGCTCCAATATAAAACCGAGGTAAAAACTTTCTTTCTTATTAAATGTGGCAATGAAAATAAAGACGAAATCATAGTATATTATTGTAAACAATTAAAAATAAATTAACAAAAATTCAGAATTAAAATTTTGAGAATGCAAAAAAATTAAAATACTAGTGTAAAATATGGACTCAAAACCATCTAAACACTAATAGTAGTTAAAAATGTAGTGCATTAATACACCACTTAGAAAAATATTGTGATGCATTAGTACATCACTAAGTAGACTAAATTGGTACATCAGTATATCATTCAAAAAATTACTTTTTTATTTTAAAACATTTTCTAATTTTTATTAAATTTTTGGAAAAAAAATTTTGGAAAAATAAAAAATGGAACTATAGGGCTACTCCTCCAAACTTCAAATAAAAATAATAAAGAAAACTACACAAAAAATAAGAAAATAAGAGTTAAGAGTTGAGAGATTCTCACTAATGCTTCAATCTTGATATTTTATTTCATACATTTGATAGTTTTGAATCTCTAACTCTTGAAAAATACCTACAATAAGAAATAAAGAAAATTATTAGAATAATAAAAGAAAATATTGTTGTGATATTATTATTATTATTATGATAATATACTACTTATCATTGTAAATTTGAAAACATAAACCCAGTATAGTTACAACTTGACCTAATTTTCCATCAAAACAAGGAAAACAAAAACAACATTAGAGCTCTTTTTAGTAAGAGTGTTCTTCATGATGTCATCAGTATGACGATTCGGCATTCGCCATTGCCTTTACTTGATCTTTGGGATTTGGTTCAGTGTAGCCAGGTAGCTCTCCCTTGCTTCTGCTTGGTATGTTAGTAGCCATTTGCCCAATTTGGTGCTTAAGGTTCCTAATTAGTGCATCTTGGTTGCCAATCTTGCTTCAATGGCTGATATGAATTTAGTCACCATCCTTTCTAAGTTGTTTCTCCTTTTGCTATTGTTCAAATGGTGGCTGTTGAAGGATGCCTTCTGGTTTAGGGCTTGATTGCTACTAACTTGGTTGGCTTCTCCATGAAAAGTTTAGGTGACTATGCCAACCGAGGATGTAGGTGTTGCCAAACAGAGTCTTTTGCTTCCTTCTAGCATTTGAAATAAAATTCACATTTTCATTAGTAAAATTGATATTAACAGCATTAACATCAAAATAATTAGAAGAGATAAAAGGGATAGAAGTGTGAACCATGTGAAGTCCTTTTGCTAAATCTAACTTCTTATTTAATGCCACCATTTGGGCAATAAGAACTATCATTTGATCCAGATTATATACACTAGCTCTTGTGTTTTTACTTGCGGATCTCTCTGGAATTAGATAAGCATTTGTCTCCATATTTTCAAATAATTCCTATATCTCTTTGGGCATTTTTACCATGGTCGATCCACCAAATGTCGTGTCCACTTAACATGTGTGTTGACCATCATACCATCATAAAACCTCTGGACTTGCAACTGGAGTGGCAACCCTTTATGTGGACACCAGTGTCAAAGCTCTTTTGAATCTGTCCAAGGCCTCATACAGTGCTTAACCATCCCAAGGTTTTAAGTTGCGATTGACGTTGTGGCTGCATTGTGATTACTACGGTTGCAGACACTGCGGGTGTTATAATGCTGGTTGCAGTCACTGTAATTGTGATTTTTTTTTTGAAGTTGCACAAATTATTTTTAAAATGCATATAATAATTATAACTCTCATATACATAATGTTACTTGAGAAAATTAAAATAAAAAGTTAGATAATATAAAAGTATACTTATATACTTATTACAAAGAGAGAATTAGAATCACCACATTGTAGAATGTCGTGGAGGATTGTAGCTTCCACTTTCACTTTCATTATCACCTTGTCTTGCTCCCTGTCTGAAAACATAATAAAAAAATCCTTCACCTATATTCTCCATTTGCTGATAAGGAAAATTTGATGCTTGGTAATAATAAGGCTCTTGATAATTTATTGAAAGTTGATAATATGGTAGGGCTTGAGTCATTGGGTAATGATCATGTGACATATGAGAAGGTTGTTGATAAAATGGGGGATAATAACTTTGAGTACTTTGAGATGAGCCACTAATGCCAAAATCACTAAAACTTTGTGAAAAAGTAGAGGAAGAACTATCTTCTAGTAAACCTTTTTGCTACCTTCCACCTTTTATAGATTGATGACCACTTCTTCTATTATCACCAGAGCCTTTATCTTGAAAAGATGTCATATCAACAACAAAACCTAAATCATGCATAGTATATGAAACGTCTTGATATGAATCTTGTTCCTTATCTTCATCTATGTCATGATCACTTTTTGCTACATCACCACCATCACTACCACTATTGTTACTTGGTAGACTCAAACCACCATCATCACCTTGACTATGACCTTCATGGGAACTTGAATCATCATCAGCTTCTACCTCTTCATCATCAGTATCCATTCTTGAAAGCCATTCTGAATTTTGAAGTCCATCCAATAATGGGCCTTCTCTTTCCTTAATCCATGGAGATAAGGGATAATCTTCTTAGAATATATAATCAAGATTAATCAGATTGAAACTTTGTTCTATCGCTTCTAGACTACGTGTAATGCCTCTTCTAAATATTGTTCTTTAGCTATAAACTGTAAATGTTACCTTTTGTTCATTTGAAAATCCTAGCACTTCTAAAGTCTTCCCCAATTCCTTTGTCCACTCGTCAACCTTTTTTGGGTCAAAAACTCCAGTGAAGGTAGGAGGCTTAGCCTTCATAAAGTCTAACCACTCTCATTGGTTTATTGTTTCTCTTATTCTTTCATCCTCAATTCTTCCATTTTCGCTCTGACCATTTTTCTTGTAGGTGTTGCAGGATCCAGTGTGCAGCGGCCTGCTCCTAAATAGCTACGGCTAATCCCTGCAGAGTCTCATCAGTACTAGTTGAATTTTTGTTAACATTTCGTTGGGTCATCATGATTTTCCTGTTTACACAAATAAATATTGTTGAGGTGATCAGGCTCAACAGTGAAAACAGAAAAATACAACACCCTTATTTATAATAGTGCTGATTTAATTAGCATACAAGTAAGGAAACACTAGTAATCGCCTATCTATACACTAACCCCCAAACAAGGTCTAGCCTTAACTTTTTCAGGATTCACCTAGATCGATCTCAGTAACCATACCCAAAGGCACTGATAAATTGACCTGTTCTGATACCATAAATGTAACGCCTTTTCTAAATACTGTTTTTTAGCTATATATTTTTAAGGAATTTTTTATTTAATTTTTTATTACCTTTTTCTATGGTAATTATCCTTTCACAATAGAATCTAATTAATGGCATAGCAGACCACGACAATAAGAAAAATACACTGTAATTTATGCAAACTAGTTTAAGAGTTCCCTCATAAGGGAACGGGATCATACAATTCATATCACATCAAAAGCGAATCTATGTTATAACCATTCAAAAGGAAAATTCCCAGATAACAAAAGGGTCAGTATCAGCAATTGGGCCTCTGTTCATGCAAATGAAAGAGCAGGAGGGTCAATTCCACCCACTGGAAATGTGTGGGACTCCAGCTCTCCTGGGGACACAAAATACATTGGTACAGCACGAACAACGTCATCACATGATATGATGCGTATATTATGGATGACAAAGACCCATCCCCGGAGTGGGAATTGGATCCACTTCACCTGGAGTTCTAGGGTCACTTGATAAATCGGTATCTAAGAAAAGTATAAACCACAATAGAGTGAGAAATAATTTTCTCAGTAACATAAACAAGATTAATACCACATAATATCCATGAAGAGTCAAGTACTTTTAACAGACAACAAGTAATATAATGGTAAGACATTTGGTTTACTAAACAATATAAGCAGAGAGATATACCTGCTAGCAATATCTAACGTGAATATGAAATAGCAAAGTGAATAGGCATATTACATCTAAAGATAGAACATGAATGAACACAAGAATTGTCTCAACATAATTGATATTCAGCAGTTACAAGGCATTCATGAGATTTTCGCATATATAGAATATAGAAAATATCACAAACAATAGTTATTCTCTCTTTACCATTAGGCCTTGGAGACTGCCAGGCTCAATACCTAGATCATGTTGCACTGGCTTCGGCAGGCTCAATACCTAGATCATGTTGCACTGGCTTCGGCAGGCTCAATACCCAGATCATGTTGCACTGCCATGACATAACAGGCTCATCCCTGCTTCCTCTACTGAGGCGTCCCCCAGTGGGTACCCAAGGAAAGTCATATAAAATATCACAATAATATGTCATCCAAGTCATCATTAGATCAAGGCATATAGGTATATTTGGGAAAGAATTACCTTACACAACTTTGTGCATGAATAATCCTGATAGCGTGATAGCGTATTGGAGTTTGAAAATTAATGGTTTAGGTATTTTTAAGTATATTTAAGATTGGACATCTAACACAACAGCAGCTACCCAATGGCCAACTCTGGCACACACAAGGCTCATCCCCTGGATACGGCTACTCCGCCATATATATATTGGTCAGTCCTTTACCAAATAACCCACACTTATAGAATCAGGTAGTAAACAACATATTATCAATGTCAAGAAATCAAATAGTATATCAGCACAGCAAACAGTGCAATTCCAGAATACATATTATCACATATTCCATTCTTGACATAACACTGCGAAAATTTTCAACTATCATAAATGGGCTCCGAAATTCACAAAATATCAGTATAATCCAGACAGCATATAGAACATATTAGACCATAATAATCGTGTAAAACATATCAAATATCATCAGAGAAAATTCAAGAACATCTTGTTCAACACCTTTTTCTCAAAAATTTGACTTTTTATACAATGATCCATAATTCACCAAAATTTTATTATAGGCCTTATTTTTCATGTAGATTAACCTAATTTAATTAGATTTAAGAAAATTCTTCCCTAGGTATATGTACATGTGTTGGCCGAACCTATGCATCCAAGAAGACATATGATTTTGCTTCATTTTCATGTTACCAAATAGCCACACATGCATATTCAAAGATGATAAACAAAAGCCCTCAATCAATTTCTAGAGATTTCATATGTATTCTACAATTTTCTCAAGTTAAAGTTCAAGGGTTTCTTGCCACTTTCTTCATGAAAATCAAAGTTGTATTAATCTTCCTCTTCCTTAGGCTTTCTTCCATCACTTCCCCCTTTATTTTCTCTTCAGTTTCTCCCATGGCATCTTGAAACACAAAGCTTCTTGATTTGTAGAAAAATTGCCAAGATTAGGAATTTTCTTGAATCACATGAATCCATAAGCCATATATATGATTTCTCTATCTATTCTTAGCTAGAATTCATGGAAACAACAAAATTTCTCATCTCCTCTTGCCATGGACAAAAATTAAATAAAAAGAGAAGAGAAAATTCTTGGAGAAAAATAGAAGAAAAACCAAGAAGAAGAAAGTCTATCTATGTTACCCTAGCTCCGCGGTGTTTGATTTTCCCCGATAGCTTTTCCTTCTCTCTTCCTTCTCCCTTTTCTTCTTCCTTAAGCTGAGCTCCTTCTCCTTCTCTTTGTCTTGGCCGAATTTTGGTGTGTATTTTGTGTGTGAGAATGGCATGAAAGGGTGTGTGTGGTTCATATATATACTAGTTATAAATGGTTAAGATTTAATTAACTTTAAGGTGGAAGATCTTAGCCTTTAGATTACCTGAATGGTTAAGATTTAACCTTGAAATAAGAGATAAAATGTAGGCCTTAGGATTATATCAAAGGTTGTGATTTGATCTTGAAAAAGTGAAGAAATCTAAACCATTAGATTGCTCAATGGTTTAGATCGCATCACGTTTTACGGATGAATATTAGCCATTGGATTACTCTAGTTATTTTTTCGTAATGTGTGAAAATAAAGTTGCATTTAATACTGCTTAAGTCAGCGTCTATGTCATGCTAAAGTCAGCAGTAACTTTTTTGTAATGTGTGAGATTTCTAAGATTTGCTGACACAAGCCTATACAATTACTCCGTAGCTCGTGCGGCTTCCAGAATTCTCTTTCAACTTCTAGTCTTTTCTTCACACATGGCACCACATCATCACTTTCTTTTTCCTCTGTGCCACAACATCAGCACCTTCCCAGCTCCTGGTGCCACGTCAGCTCTTTCCCAATTAGACTTATAAAATTGCCACTGTTTTTCTAGGTTTTCTATAATGTCTTATTTAATCTGCATTTTCTAAGTTCCCTGCTATATTTTAATAATATTTGGCCTTATGTGGGTCCCGTTTAATGTCTCCAACCATAGATTTAAATATTATTTATTCCCTTAATATTTTATTATTTTAAGGTCCAAATGATCGTTTTACCTCTAATAATAACGTGACAGACAAGCACCTCTGTTCGTTTTTCACTTATATCTTCTCCGTAATTCCATATTTATGGATTCTGTCACCAATACCTAGTAGATTTTTCTGCATAGAATTTCTTGAGATAGCTAACATGGGTTTAAGGTTTTAGTTCGTCTCTGTATAAGCTTGTAATCATTTTATGCCATTTTCTAGTCCTAATGAATTTAGAATTTCATGCAACGAATTTCATAATTTTCTATACATTATTTTCTAACTATTGATATATATATATATATATATATTGGACTAGTTTTGAACTCCCTTTCCTTCTAGAAAGATTATCAAAGTTCGTCCAGGTGACAAATGACAATTTTGCCCCTAGGCCCCCTTGGACCCTCTAAAATCTCAAAAATTCCTATGGGTCCTATTCAACTTATATTTCTCATATACAAAGCTATTTCGTTCAAATTCTTTTTATTAAAACTTAATAAATTCATTACATAAAATACTAAATAATTAGAAAATTCTAATTTTAGGGATGTTACACTACACCTCTTATTCTCCCTCATTTTCAGCTTTATATTGTAAAAGGTAAACACAAGTTTTTATAATTTTTTATACTTGAGTCTATTTCTTGTCTTTGTATGAATATAGCTAAATGTGCTCTAATTCATTTCACAATTTAAAGCTGAAATTGTTTGGCTCAGAATTTTTATCGCAATGTTTTGAAGTTCAGGAGCACACAAACCATATATCATCCACCATTCAGCTATTTAAACAAACAATACAAATTTTTAGTCAACTTTGAATTATAAACAAAAATAATTATTTTGATAGAGTCACATATTGTCCCATATATACTTGTAAATAAGAAATGAATTATATCTTACTGAGACCTATTTGGGACCATGCTCTATGAGCTTGTGGCATTCTAAAGTCCTCTCTCTTGTCTCGTAAAAGAATTAACTATACAATATCATATTACATTTAATGTAAATATATAATAATATATTTCAAATATTCATTATACTAAAAATAACTAACTTGATTCAGTGCTCTAATTGCAACATCTATATTTCTTTCTAATTTGGTTATTGCACTTTTGGTTCCATCAAATATTTCTTTATAAACTGAATGACCATGATCAACTCCAAATTGAAATTGAGGATTAAGGAAATAACCTAAAAAAAAAAAAAGACTTAATTAGTCAATACATAAACATTTCTTTTTTTGTGACAACATTATATATATATATATATATAGACTTACTTGCAAAATGTAAATCGGTATGTAGAAATTTCCACGTTTTATATATCATATAAGTTGAGTGATAATGACAGTTTTGTTGTATAGATAGCTTTGCTCTATCTATAGCTTCATAGATAAAACCCATGGTTGATTTCTCATCACTGTCAACCAACCTTAACAACTTGATAATTGGTTCAAATACTTTTAATATTTCATTGGCTTTGATCTAAAAGTCATTATCAAAATTTTTCTTCTTACATCATGTGCTAGTCCGGATTTTTCCTTGCCAAATTTGGACTTCTTAAACTTTTCAAAGTTGAACATATTTTCCAAAACTTGCTTTTGCTTTACAAAAGATTATAGTTGTTAGGATTGTGTAGCAAAGCGAGTAATGGCTAGACGAATAATATCTCTACCTCCAGTACATTCTTTCATCAAATTCACAGTCCAAATATGGTTATATATAAAGGATGTTATCATTTTTGCATCTCTAACACCTTTTGCACATTGCTCTTTTTTCCAATGTCTTTTAAGCATATATTTAAACAATGAGCTACACAAGGTGACCAATACAGATGTGGTCTTTTTTCCATCAATTTTTTTTCAGCTGCCTTTAAAGCTCCTTCATTATCTGTAACCACTTGGATTATATATTTTTCTCCAACTTCTTTTACCACTTGATCAAGTAACTAAAGGTAGTATTTAGTATTTCTACTAGAAACAGAAGAAACATCTATTGATTTTAGAAAAATAGTTCCCCTGCTGCAATAGACAAGAAAATTCATTATATGCATGTGAGTAATGCTATTAGTCCAACCATCACACATTATTGTAACACCTCTTTCCTTCCATGCACTTTTCAACCCATTTATCCATTCTCTCATAGATTAGTATTTAGCTTCCAAATACACATATGAAATCTCATAAGGAGTAGGGAATTTAACCCCTGTTGTACCCATCTCACCAGTTGTAGCAATTAAATTATGCAACCAAAGAGAATTAGATAAATTCATTGGAAGACGCTTATATATAATAAGTTTTGATATTGCTTCTCCTAATTTCTTCCTTAATGTTTTAATCAAACTACCAAAAATTTTTGGTTGTTTCAAGCTTTTACATATCACAAGATAAACATTTGTAGATCTTAAATTAAAAGCAATATCTTCTGATCCTCTTACCCTTGCATGAGAGCTTCCACCTTCTTCATACACATTTTGCCCTCCTTTGGTTTGTCATCTAAATTGTTGTCTATCCTTCCATTCATGATGTGATTTGATACTTTCTTAGGTTCCATGCCTCATTTGTATTTCCTCGTCAATAAATGCTTCCATTTCATCATCTTCATTGCCTCTCAACCTTGTTTCAAATTCTTTTTTTTTATTTTTTTTTCAATCATTTTTTGCTTTATTATTTAAAAGGAGTTTCATCATACCCTCCCAAATAGTAATTGTAACTCTAGGACAACCAGCTACTTATCCTTTAAAATGAGCAATATGCTGCTTCAATCAAAGAATTCTACCTTTTACTACTTTTCCACAGAGTTTGCAAATTATGTTGTTTTGATTTTTAGCTACAGGTGTTCTAAAATGCCAACGAATATCATCACTAGGAGTACCTTCTAATCTTTCTGTTAGAAATTCCTCTCTTGGTGGCATTGTCTATATTTTATAGTACCTATTGATGAAATGAAATTGGTAATATAGGATAATATAACAATACTAAAAGTACAATTGAATAACTAAAAAACTAACCAATTAAATAAAATCAGAATAAAAATTTAAAATTCACTAATAATAATCCCAATTCCACCACTAACATTAATGACTCTTTTTTGAATGCTCATATAATGATAGGTATCAATCAATAAATGATATATAGGTTCATAAATATATATATATATGTGTTATTTTCAATAGTTAGCATTTTTATTTTCTCTTTTAATACACTAAACATTTAAAATTTAATGAGTTTATAGGCTAAATGACAAAGACCTAAAGATTGGATATAATAGAAAGATGCATGGCTTAGTAATCTAAAGAAAAAGATGCAATGCTCAAATTTTCCTATAAAAACATTATTTGTTTATAGTATAATCCTTTCTCTATCTTTGCTATTATAATTTCTAATTAATTTGTTGACAAGAAAATCTGATTATAGGAATAAATATTAAAATTTTTCCTAAAAAAAGATTATAGAGTCTAATCATAATGAGTTTATTATATTTGAAAGACTAGTTATCGATTAAAAATTTTGTCCATAATTAAATCCATATTCAATGCATAATAAGTACGTGTTTTAAATTTATTTTGTTCTAAGATATCTCTTATTATATTATTTGTTTACTATTTATGACTAAATTAATGAGAATAGGAGTTAGATATTTAGGAAAATTACAATGATGCATTTTTAAAATTTAAAATTATTCTTAATGATTTAAGAATAAAAAAATTAAATTTAAAATTTTGAACTATAATTTTTTTATATTTTTTATCTTTGGTCTTTCACAATAATTTTCAAATTTAATATCATTTAATATAAATATTTTTACCTTACATATATTTTTAATTTAAATTTTTCAATAGTCATTTTTCTCAAATATTTTAGGGGAAAAAAGTGACTAGGTGATTACCGTTAATGTACATGCACATGTTATTTACTTTTATATGCTAACTATGATATAAAATGGGTCAAGTTTAGAGGCTTAAAGATATAATAATTGATTAAGAATCAGTAGCTGCTCAGTTGGGTCCATAATCTCATCTCGAACTAACACTATTATTTTTCAAAGTTCAAAGATTTTACCTCACTCTCAAGAAAAGTCTGTTCTTAAACTTTCATAAATTGATAAATAGTGCCAATTTCTTACCATCTATTTTTTTTGGACTTTTGGACAATATTTTAATTTTCTTATTTTCTTCATGGAAAATGGTAGTAATTTGTAGACATTATTAATAAATTCATGAAAAATATCTTAATATTTTTTTTTCAATTGTAATATCTTTTTAAATTTATAAAAAAATCTTAATATTATCTTTTTAAATAATTCCATTTTAATTAATTAACAAATTTTAATATATGTATACAAACAAAACCCATAAAAAACTAATCATCACAAACAAGCTTCAATATATATATATATATATATATAAGACAAGAGTCCATTACAAACTCAAGGAAAACTAAAATATATTGTAGTTATGAAGCAAACAAGGGAAATTAAACACATACCAGCAGCTACCAGATCGAAAGATAAACTCAGGTGTGTAACATAGAATGAAAATGAAATTGTGAAGAATGACTAATGTTATTCAACTTATTCAAATATATTCTTCGTTCTTCACATTTCCATTTGTTTTAAAACTGCTATCTAGCACAACCTAAAATAGGATTTCTGCACTTAAAATTTTTACAATAGAAAAAAAAAAGAGTACTGAATATCTTAAGCTTTGTCAAATTTTGAATGCACATTATTTTAGAAAATGGAAAAACTCAATTCATCATAAATTTCATGATGAGACATTCTTGTATAGGTTTAACTTACATTAGCTTACATAAACTCACTAATTTGTGTTTGGCACACTTGATTAAGGAGACTCCACCATATAATTGTTTTAGGTTAACTCTCATTTGTTTATGAGTAAGTCCAATAAATTAAGAAAAGTCGCTCATGATCAAATCTATACTATATATATATATGTGTGTGTGTGTGTGTGTGTGTGTGTGTGTGAAACCTAATAATATATATATATATATATATATATTATACCTACTTTAATTTTGGCAAAAGCATCCCATCCTATCAGTCAACAATTCAAATGAGGAAGAGATATTTTGCTATTCATTGCGCATTCTGCCAGTTCAAACTCATGACTCAATAAATGAAGCAAAATGCTCTTGTCAGCAAGCCACGAGCTCAAGGGGCAGAGATATCTTAAATGCTATAAAAACACTTATACTAATGGGGCATGAAATTCAAATCATCTAAATAAATATATAACATATAATTAAAAAAATAAATTAATTTAAATCTTTTTATTTTTTTAATTTAATTTTTATCAATTTTTAAAAAATAAATATATTATGCAAAACTTATCACTTAAATAATTTATATATTTTGCATTTATTATCATTTAAGTAGTTTTATATATTTTGTATTTATTTTTTAAAAAAATTAACAAAAACTAAAAAAAAATCCAAATTCAAAATAACTGAAGATATAAAAATAATTAGCTATTTCATTAAAAGTTAAAAATAAAAGCTTTTAATATTAAAAATTTTTATTTTATTTTATTTTTTTTAACCTTCAATTGTATCATATACAATAAATGCAAAAATAAGGCATCTTGTCCCTCATACGTCTAATCTGTTCAAAGCTTCTTTATCACATCCAAATTCCAAATTTGATAAAAGTTTCTTTATCACATCCAAATCTATTCAAAGCTTTTTTATCACGTGAAGATATTAATAGATCTTAACCACCCATCGATCCACACAAATCTTAACATACACGTGGTCACTGATTCAATAATTTAATCAATTCATATACTAAGCATAATCCAAAAACGCGTTTGCCAAATTCAATAGATAAAATTCTAATCCCAAGTTAGTTCACTTCATTCATCTAACCTCCTTTTATAGTGTGGAGAAAAAATGTTAAAAAACAAAGTGCTGATAAATAATTTTTACTTTACTTATATTTTCATCTTAAATTTAAAATTTTTATTAATAAAAAATAATAAAAGAAAAAGTTATAAAAGTCTCAAACTACTCCCCTGATTTAATGCTTTGACTTCCAACATTGAAGCTGAAAAAGGAACCAAAATGAAGAAAAGAGCAAACCAGAGCAAGGAGAAGATGTGCATACCTCTGGGCACTTCTCTTTTCAGAATTGAGTGTGCAGATCATTGGCTCCTCTTTGGGTGCTTCAGCCTTTAGGTATGGTTTCAGATCTCAAAACTTTAGATTCATCAAATCGAAGCTCTCTCTCTATCAATTGCTACTGGCTTGTTGCTGCTTCTTGGCTTTCCTCTTTTGTTGTTTAGGTTTGGGAGAGTAAAGCTAGGGTTGGGCAGCTACTTGTTTAGAGCTTTGTGTGTTACTATGTTTTGGACTTTATATGATGTACCGCAACGGAACCGTAACACCATTCTATTGTGTCCGCAACACCATTATCTTGCAATCCGTTAGTGTGATATCTGAGCCCACTGCAATTGCGGGCAAATGCGAATATGGGTTGGGCCGCATCCGCAATATTATGGCTGCATTTTTCAATGTGGCCCATAATTTAGAACTATGAACCATCCATTTGACTCAAAAAGATTTATTCCACTCCTCATTTCAGCTATTTTCACTGAAGGAAAGAACTTGGATAAGAATTTTTTGGCCAAATCATTCCATGTTTGAATACTTGCATTCGATAGAGAATGAAGCCAAACTTTTACCTTGTCTCAAAGTGGGAAAGGAAATAGCCAAAACCGTACTGTGTCATTTGAAACACCGTTGTATTTAAACGTGGCACATATCTCCATAAAATGTTTATGTGTAAGTTGGAATCTTCACTTGGTAATCCTTCGAATTGATAAAAGGTTATAACATCATAATAATTGTTGGCTATATCTTAAAATTGTTAGGAGCAATAGGCAGTTGCTATATGCTTGGTTCAACACCATCCATAGAATTTAAAACATAATCATGCAGTCAACATTAAACAACTATTTGTGGATGATGAACCTCCTTTGCATTCTCCATCCTTGCTTGTGCCCTTCTTCCTTGGTGCAAGGAATGCTTAATTTCTAGATCAATTGTGATAGCAATTCTTCTCCTTCTTCTACTCATGCATAACGTGTAACAACCATAAAAGAGAAAAGAGGAAGCTGGGAAATTTTCGAAGGCTGAAAATTTTCTAAGTCTTTTCGCCATAGCGAGAAATAGAGTCGCCATAGCGAGAATACCTCCTCGCAATAGCGAAGATGTTCCTAGCTGTAGCGAGTGCGACATTCCATACAGAAACCAGGGAGTTGCTCGCCATAGCGGCGCCATAGCGAAGGCAGAGGTCTGGAACAGGCCGAGCTCGCCGTAGCGACACCATAGCGAAGGCAAAAGTCTGGAACTTGCACGAGCTCGCCGTAGCGAGGATGATGACTCGCTATAGCGAGAGCGGTCCAGAAAAAGCGTAAAAAGAGAGATTTTGACTTTTTAAAGAGTCTAAACTTTTCCTTTCTCTTAGAACCGACCTGAGCTTCGACCAAAGAGAGAGAAGAGAGCGGTGGAGAGAGAGAGAGAGGCCAAGAAGCAAGGAGATCAAGCAAAGAGGTGAGTAATTTGTAGATTTCCCTAGCTTTTCTCCTTAGCATGTTGTCTCCTCCTTTTGTTTTCTCTTCCTACGGTTTTAGAAGCTGAGTTAGGTTAGGTTCAGAAGAGGGAAGTAGGAAAACTACTCTAGAATGAGGGTAGAACTCATTTATCCTCAATTCTTCTTCCTTGCTTTCTTCTTGGAGAGCTTGAGAGAGGAAGGAAAGTGAGTAGGGTTCTAGAGAGAGAATCCCTAGAATCTGTGAGGGTTTAATTTGATGAAGAATTATTTAAGCTATGAGAGAATGATTTGATGCTCTTGTTATGCCTAGGCTCAAAGGAAGAAACTCCACCTTGTTGTGAGTGTGAAATCAAGGAGGGAGAGGAGAAACTGAAAGGGAAGACTTGTGTAATCTGAGAAGGTAGCTCTCTACTCTGTTCTTGTTGCATTCTTGGTTGTGTAATAGTCATTACATGTTGAGTATGTACTTGTATGATGAGATATGCCATTGATTTTGCCTTGATGCATTGGTACCAATATGTTTATGATATGATGTGTGGAAATTGCTCGGGTGAGGTGGTGCCGAAAGTCCCTTGAGACGGGTGAGGAGGAGCCAAAAGTCCCTAAACCAAGGGTAAGGCCGATCCAAAAGTCCTAAAGCTCGGGTGAGGCTAGACCGAAAGTCCCTAGAGCCTATTCTGGGCATTTGTTTGATATCTCATGGCATGTGTGGTGTTGTTGTGACTTATATGCATGCTTGACTAGTATATGCCTTGATTGCATCATGAATGAGTATGAGCTATTGAGATTCTCCCGAATCTCACCCCCTTCCCCCCCCATCCTATTATTCAGGTGGTGTTCAGGGAGAGGCGAGTACACCTCACGGAGCCTAGAAGAGCATAGTAGCATGATGTATAGCTTTTTGGTTATTTTGATGTATAAGGTGCCAAAATGAGAGTGCACCTATTCTTTTTAGAGTTGTAGCTATATGAGCACATGTAAATGTATGTACAAATGATGTATGGATGATATAAAGGGTTAAAGTAATGAGAATGTATAAATTGGCCTTTTGAGGCTCATATGAAATAGTGTATTTTCTTCCATAGCATAGTGAAATTGGAATGTATGATGATTTGGGTTATTTAGATAATTCATATATACTATGTTTGTACTTTTAAATTTGCCCAATAGAGGTTAGAGCATGTGGGAGGTCATTTAGACCCGTTTTGAATCCCATGTGGTGCTAAAATTGCCATTTAGGCGAGCTCCATCAAAGTATGACCGGATGAGCTCTTCTTATTATGGAATTTGGCATGCCTCTAGAGTCTATTGAGAGCTTCTTGGGAAGCTAGAGTGGGTAATATTCGGAGGTCTAGAGAATATTCGGTGAATTGTTGAAATTGGAAATTTACAATGTTTTGGTCATGGTACTGTTCATTGAGTCCGAAAATGAAACCATGCCACTCGTAGACCAAATGATGTCCAAATGTCATGAAACTTTAGGAGCATAAACTAGATATCCACAGTGACCTATACCAACTAGAATCACCTTAATTGGAGGTCTATAGAGAGAGAAACGATTTACTGAAGTTCTGTATCAGCATCAGGGAAGTTTCTGACCTTCGTTACTGTTTTATCGGGTTTCGAGGTCTTAGAACTCCTGAACTGATCTGGACTGATTTTTCTCCTATAGTTCACATCTGCAGATTTCCAGATTGGTGTAGTTTTCCCTGATTGGATTTTTTTGGATTTAATTACGACTTTCCGAAGTTCATGACAGTAAACTGCACCAGCAGCAGGGACAGCCGGACATCTGTTCCTATTTCGATGTCAATGAGGGTCTAAACGTTGAGATGGAAGTTGGGAGTTATTTTTAGTATGAAGGTAACATCCCAAGATTTCCAGAGAGCTATGATTTGCTTGATTCCCATTTTTCTAGAATTAGTTGTGATTTTCCAAAGTTGGAGCCAGAAATATGATTTATGGGCCCGATTGAGAAATTGTATTTTCTGAGTTTTTAGCTTCTTACCCGTGGTTTGTGAGTTGTTAGAGACTATGTACAAGTGGTATAAATGGTGTTTGAGTAGAGAATGTGAATGATGGGTTCACAGGACCCACAGGGCAAAATATGACCGGTTAGACCCCGATTTTAAATAGTGAAATACCACGGTTTCGGTCATTTTCCGGGAAATCATATGGAACCAAGCCTAGAGGAAGTTGAATTGGAGTTAAGTCAGTAAGGTGTTACATTTTTGGTATTAGAGCAAAGGTTCAGGCACTTTTGCTCGATGTTGGGCTCTTGAATGATTGAATTGTTTGTGTTTGGTGTAAATTGCCATGGAAGTGGTAACATTCATATGCATATGTGTTTGTGCTATGATTGTGATCTGAGGATTGCTACTTTTTTTCAGATATGGTTGAGACTAGACAGGACAGGGGTAGAGGCAGGCCGCCCAGGGCTCAGCGAGTTGAGCCAGAGGTTCCGGTTGGGCCTGAGGATCCTCTGCGAACCATCATGGAGAGATTAGATCGGTTTGAAGCCATGATGGGCCAGCATGAGGAAATGTTGGAACAACAGAGGTATATCGCCCAACAGCAACATGATATGATCATGCACCTGCAAGATACCCTGGCCAGGCAAGAGGAAGCCAGGAGGGAAGCCCCTATACCTCAGCCATCTACATCTGGCAATCCTCCTGCACATTCCTAAGAGCATGCAGTAGCTCAGACCCAGACGCCTATCCAGAAACTGTTGAAGCAGTTTAGGCAAAACAATCCACCCACGTTTGACGGGGAGTTGGATGCGGATAAGGCAGAGGCTTGGGTTAGGGAGCTAGAGAAAATCTTCTTGGTAATGAGTTGTACTACCGAGCAGAAAGCTCAGCTAGCCACGTTTATGCTGAAAAAGGAAGCTGATAGATGGTGGTGTAGCACGTAACCTTTAATGGAGACCAAGGAGATACCGATAAACTGGGAAAGTTTCTTGGTTGAGTTTTATGAGAAATATTTCCCTAGTTCGGTGAGGAAGAAGAAAGAGATGGAGTTTATGAGTTTGAGACAGACGGACGAGATGACTGTGGACCAGTATGTGGCTAAGTTCATGGAGTTGTCTCGGTATTCCTCTTACCTCCAGAGGTATGATGATGAACCCTAGAGATGTGAGCAGTTCGAGACTGGATTGAAACCTCTGATTAGCGACAGAGTGACCCCACAACGGATCAGAAAGTTTAATACCATTGTGGAGGTCAGCAGGGTGATTGAGACTAACCTGCGGATTATTATGCCTGTGACGGCCATAGCTAGTCAGAAGGAGGTTTCAGAATTGAAAAGGCTGAGACCGGAAGAGGGTTCTAGTGTGACACCCAGTGCCAAGAAGAGAGGCAAGGGGCCATGGAACCGAAGGCCACAGCGGGGTAAGCCGATGCCGCCTCTTCGGGGCCAGTCATCCTTCCAGCAGTCTCCGGTGACTTGCTTCAAGTGTGGGAAGCTGGGACACATCGCGAGACACTGTCCTCAGATGGACATAGCACCTCCTCCCAGGCCACAGACCCAGGGTAGAGTGTTCGCCCTCACTCAACAGGAAGCTAGTGCGTCCCCCAGTATGATCCGAGGTACGCTGATAGTGAATGGCTTTCCTGTAGTTGCTATGTTTGACTCGGGTGCTAGTCACTCGTTTATATCTTATGATTGTGTGAGGCGATTGGGTCTGACTGTGAGTGTCTTGCCATTTGACTTGTTTGTCACTATACCCACTGGAGGTCCTGTGATTACTTCCCATACTTGCTTGAATGTCACTGTTCAGTTTAACCATTGTCATACCACTATTGATTTGATATGTATGCCTTTCCATGATATTGAAATGATTGTTGGTATGAACTGGTTAGCTGCCAATAATGCAGTACTTGATTGTGAACACCGAACCATTTCCTTACCTGCTTGTGGGACCATACCTAGGGTAGGAGCGAAGTTATCCTTTATGACTACTACCCAGGCTGAGAGGCACTTAGAGTGTGGATGTCAAGGGTTTCTAGTCTTTTTCTCTATTCGGGTTGAGGTAGAGGAAGGGATAGAGGAGATCCCAATTGTCAGGGAATTCCCGACAGTTTTCCCTAAAGAGTTTGATTTTAGTGGTCTACCCCCTGAGAGAGAGCTAGAGTTCCCTATAGACATAGTGCCTGGGGCTGGACCGGTGTCCAAGGCTCCTTACCGGATGGCTCCCACCGAGCTCGTAGAGTTGAAAAGGCAGATAGAGGAATTGTTAGAGAAAGGGTTTATCCGCCCTAGTGTATCACCTTGGGGAGCTCCGGTGTTGTTTGTGAGAAAGAAAGATGGTAGCTTGCGTTTGTGCATAGATTATAGAGAGTTGAATAAAGTTACCATCAAGAATAAATATCCTCTCCCGAGAATTGATGATTTGTTAGATCAGTTGGCTGGGGCATCTGTATTTTCCAAGATAGATCTTAGATCTGGGTACCACCAGTTGAGAGTGAGAATTGAAGACGTCTCCAAGACGGCCTTCAGAACAAGATATGGGCACTATGAGTTCCTTGTGATGCCATTCGGGTTGACGAATGCGCCGGCTGTGTTCATGGATTACATGAACAGGGTATTCAGACCGTATCTAGATCAGTTTGTGGTAGTTTTCATTGATGATATCCTAGTGTACTCTAGATCTTTTGAAGAGCACGAGAGGCATTTAAGATTAGTCCTAGAAACCTTGAGAGAGAAAAGGTTGTACGCCAAAATTAGTAAATGTGAGTTTTGGCTGGCCGAGGTGAGATTCTTAGGTCATGTGATCTCACGAGCTGGGGTTGCAGTTGATCCTCATAAAGTTGAGGCTGTGTTACAGTGGGATAGACCGAGAACGATCACCGAGGTCAGGAGTTTCCTAGGTTTGGCAGGGTACTATAGACGATTCATTCAGGGCTTTTCTCAGATGGCCTTACCACTGACGAGGCTAACTAGGAAAGAGATATCGTTTGTGTGGGATGATAGTTGTGAGAGGAGTTTCCAAGAGTTGAAACTTCGTTTGACCACTGCCCCTGTACTGATTATCCCTGACCCTAGTGAACCTTTTATGGTTTATTGTGATGCCTCGGGCAAAGGGTTAGGATGTGTGTTGATGCAACAGGGTAGAGTAGTGGCATATGCCTCGAGGCAGCTGAGGCCTCATGAGGAGAGTTATCCCACACATGACCTAGAGTTAGCCGCCGTAGTGTTTGCTCTTAAAATCTGGAGACACTATTTGTATGGTGCTACCATAGAGATCTATAGTGATCATAAGAGTCTGAAATACCTATTTGACCAGAAGGAACTCAATATGAGACAGAGAAGATGGATGGAGTTTCTGAAAGATTATGATTATGTGTTGAAATATCATCCAGGCAAGGCCAATGTGGTGGCAGATGCCCTGAGTAGGAAATCCATCCATGTGGCCCATATGATGATTAGAGAGCAAGAGCTCTTAGAGAAGTTCAGAAACTTGAACCTCTCTTGCCAGGTGGTTCCGGGTAGATTGTATCTGAGTGAAACCCGAATTGAGAATGTTTTGAGAACTCAGATCTTAGATGCCCAGAGAGAGGATGAGTTCCTGAAACGGATCAGGAATGAGATCTCCCAAGGTAAGACCTCAGATTTTAAGGTGTCTGAGGATGGTATGATAGTATATCGGGATAGAATCTGTGTGCCTAGTCGAAATGAGTTGAGAGAAGGCATTTTAGAAGAGGCACATAAGAGTAAGTATACTATCCACCCAGGTGCCACTAAGATGTACCAGGATTTGAAACGGATTTTCTGGTGGCCGGGAATGAAAAATGAGGTGACAGCCTATGTGGCTAGATGCCTAGTGTGTCAGAGGGTAAAAATAGAACATCAAAGACCGGCTGGGTTGTTGCAACCTCTAGATATCCCTGAGTGGAAGTGGGATAGTATAGCCATGGATTTTGTTATGGGGTTGCCCAGGACCTCTTCTGGACACGATGCTATTTGGGTAGTTGTGGATAGACTGACGAAGTCTGCACACTTTTTAGCTATTAAAGCTACTTATACACTGGAGAAATTAGCCCAGTTGTATATCAGAGAGATAGTGCGACTTCATGGAGTACCCAATAGCATAGTTTCGGATAGAGACCCCAGGTTCACATCGAACTTTTGGAGGTTATTGCAGCATACCTTAGGGACCAGGTTGCGGTTTAGTACTGCATATCACCCCCAGACAGATGGTCAGACTAAGAAGACCATCTAGACCTTAGAAGACATGTTGAGGGCGTGTGTGTTAGAGATGAAGGGTAACTGGGATGCGTATTTACCATTAGCAGAGTTTGCTTATAACAATAGTTACCATTCCAGTATCCAGATAGCCCCTTATGAGGCTTTGTATGGGAGAAAGTGCAGATCCCCTCTGTGTTGGGTTGAGCTAGGTGAGAGGAATATAATAGGACCTGAGATTGTGGACCAGACCACCCGACAGATAGAGTTGATTAGAAAGAGACTCCTCACGGCCCAGAGTAGGCAGAAAAGCTATGCCGATAAGAGAAGAAGGCCGTTAGAGTTTGAGATTGGAGACCATGTGTTCATTCGAGTGTCTCCAGTGACGGGAGTAGGTCGGTCAATGAGGGTAAGAAAGCTCAGTCCTAGGTATATTGGTCCGTTTGAAATTCTTGAGAAAATTGGACCCGTGGCTTACCGAATAGCCTTGCCTCCTAACCTAGCCCAAATCCACAGTGTTTTTCATGTCTCCCAATTGAAAAAGTATATGCCTGACCCCTCACACGTCATAGAATATGAGCATGTGCAATTGCACGAAGATCTTTCCTATGTAGTGAAACCGGAGAGAATTGTGGATGCTCAGCTGAAACAGTTGAGGAGCAAGAGCATTCCTCTGGTGAAAGTGATCTGGAGAGGTCTGACATCTGAGGAAGCAACCTGGGAAATGGAGGATGAGATGAGGCAGAAATATCCAGAATTATTCCTTTGAGGTATGTATTTAAATTTCGAGGACGAAATTTCTTTTAAGGGGGGTGGAAATGTAACAACCATAAAAGAGAAAAGAGGAAGCTGGGAAATTTTCGAAGGCTAAAAATTTTCTAAGTCTTCTCGCCATAGCGAGAAATAGAGTCGCCATAGCGAGAATGCCTCCTCGCAATAGCGAAGATGTTCCTAGCTGTAACGAGTGCGACATTCCATACAGAAACCAGGGAGTTGCTCGCCATAGCGGCGCCATAGCGAAGGCAGAGGTCTGGAACAGGCCGAGCTCGCCGTAGCGACGCCATAGCGAAGGCAAAAGTCTGGAACTTGCACGAGCTCGCCGTAGCGAGGATGATGACTCGCTATAGCGAGAGCGGTCCAGAAAAAGCGTAAAAAGAGAGATTTTGACTTTTTAAAGAGTCTAAACTTTTCCTTTCTCTTAGAACCGACCTGAGCTTCGACCAAAGAGAGAGAAGAAAGCGGTGGAGAGAGAGAGAGAGGCCAAGAAGCAAGGAGATCAAGCAAAGAGGTGAGTAATTTGTAGATTTCCCTAGCTTTTCTCCTTAGCATGTTGTCTCCTCCTTTTGTTTTCTCTTCCTACGGTTTTAGAAGCTGAGTTAGGTTAGGTTCAGAAGAGGGAAGTAGGAAAATTACTCTAGAAGGAGGGTAGAACTCATTTATCCTCAATTCTTCTTCCTTGCTTTCTTCTTGGAGAGCTTGAGAGGGGAAGGAAAGTGAGTAGGGTTCTAGAGAGAGAATTCCTAGAATCTGTGAGGGTTTAATTTGATGAAGAATTATTTAAGCTATGAGAGAATGATTTGATGCTCTTGTTATGCCTAGGCTCAAAGGAAGAAACTCCACCTTGTTGTGAGTGTGAAATCAAGGAGGGAGAGGAGAAACTGAAAGGGAAGACTTGTGTAATCTGAGAAGGTAGCTCTCTACTCTGTTCTTGTTGCATTCTTGGTTGTGTAATAGTCATTACATGTTGAGTATGTACTTGTATGATGAGATATGCCATTGATTTTGCCTTGATGCATTGGTACCAATATGTTTATGATATGATGTGTGGAAATTGCTCGGGTGAGGTGGTGCCGAAAGTCCCTTGAGACGGGTGAGGAGGAGCCAAAAGTCCCTAAACCAAGGGTGAGGCCGATCCAAAAGCCCTAAAGCTCGGGTGAGGCTAGACCGAAAGTCCCTAGAGCCTATTCTGGGCATTTGTTTGATATCTCATGGCATGTGTGGTGTTGTTGTGACTTATATGCATGCTTGACTAGTATATGCCTTGATTGCATCATGAATGAGTATGAGCTATTGAGATTCTCCCGAATCTCACCCCCTTCCCCTCCCATCCTATTATTCAGGTGGTGTTCAGGGAGAGGCGAGTACACCTCACGGAGCCTAGAAGAGCATAGTAGCATGATGTATAGCTTTTTGGTTATTTTGATGTATAAGGTGCCAAAATGAGAGTGCACCTATTCTTTTTGGAGTTGTAGCTATATGAGCACATGTAAATATATGTACAAATGATGTATGGATGATATAAAGGGTTAAAGTAATGAGAATGTATAAATTGGCCTTTTGAGGCTCATATGAAATAGTGTATTTTCTTCCATAACATAGTGAAATTGGAATGTATGATGATTTGGGTTATTTAGATAATTCATATATGCTATGTTTGTACTTTTAAATTTGCCCAATAGAGGTTAGAGCATGTGGGAGGTCATTTAGACCCGTTTTGAATCCCATGTGGTGCTAAAATTGCCATTTAGGCGAGCTCCATCAAAGTATGACCGGATGAGCTCTTCTTATTATGGAATTTGGCATGCCTCTAGAGTCTATTGAGAGTTTCTTGGGAAGCTATAGTGGGTAATATTCGGAGGTCTAGAGAATATTCGGTGAATTGTTGAAATTGGAAATTTACAATGTTTTGGTCATGGTACTGTTCATTGAGTCCGAAAATGAAACCATGCCACTCGTAGACCAAATGATGTCCAAATGTCATGAAACTTTAGGAGCATAAACTAGATATCCACAGTGACCTATACCAACTAGAAGCACCTTAATTGGAGGTCTATAGAGAGAGAAACGATTTACTGAAGTTCTGTATCAGCATCAGGGAAGTTTCTGACCTTCGTTACTGTTTTATCAGGTTTCGAGGTCTTAGAACTCCTGAACTGATCTGGACTTATTTTTCTCCTATAGTTAACATCTGAAGCTTTCCAAATTGGTATAGTTTGCCCTGATTGGATTTTTGTGGATTTAATTACGACTTTCCGAAGTTCATGACAGTAAACTGCACCAGCAGCAGGGACAGCCGGACATCTGTTCCTATTTCGATGTCAATGAGGGTCTAAACGTTGAGATGGAAGTTGGGAGTTATTTTTAGTATGAAGGTAACATCCCAAGATTTCCAGAGAGCTATGATTTGCTTGATTCCCATTTTTCTAGAATTAGTTGTGATTTTCCAAAGTTGGAGCCAGAAATATGATTTATGGGCCCGATTGAGAAATTGTATTTTCTGAGTTTTTGGCTTCTTACCCGTGGTTTGTGAGTTGTTAGAGACTATGTACAAGTGGTATAAATGGTGTTTGAGTAGAGAATGTGAGTGATGGGTTCACAGGACCCACGGGGCAAAATATGACCGGTTAGACCCCGATTTTAAATAGTGAAATACCACGGTTTCGGTCATTTTCCGGGAAATCATATGGAACCAAGCCTAGAGGAAGTTGAATTGGAGTTAAGTCAGTAAGGTGTTACATAACGCTTTGCAGATTAAGACCAACAATTACCAATGTCAATTTTGAATCGAACAAAATAACTCAACCTAAAGCTCCAAACTTAACTAACCAAAATGATTAATTATAACACAAATGAGAATCTATAATTTTACCTAAAAATTATGACAATTAACGATTAAGATCGAACTTTCCTAATCTAATTTTTAATTAAATAATAATAATAAATTCTAATAATTAACAATCTAAAAATAATTGAAACAAGAGGAAAAAATAAATAAATTCCTTATATGCTAAGAAAGTTAAGAAAAAATCAAGTTGCCTAAGTTTTTTCACTTATGATGAACAACACAAATTGTATGCATGAAAACACATATTTCAAGTGATTGAAACAACTGGTTAATCCTTCTCAATTTATATGACATATCAAAGAACTCACATGTAACATCCGATTCTTTGAAAACCAGAGAAAATGTGAGAAACGTAACATACAGTTTCTCCGTAAACGAATGAAATTTACAATATGCAAAAGGAAGTCCCCCAAAATGAGATAGTTAAGGTCCCAAAAAATTTAAAAAGCATTCTAGACTCCTAAAAATGAGAATCTCAGGCTCAGATAGAAAGAAAAATGGAGCTAGAATAAAGAAACAATTTCTTACGAAAAGCTTACAAAACGTAATAGAATTTTTGTAATTTCAAGCAAATTTTGGAATTCACATAAGAGGGCTTTTTAAATGAAATTTTTGAGTTTCTTAGTGTTCTCAGAGGCCCTAAAAATCATGGAAAGACCCAGGACAGTAAAAGCCCTTCCGGTGGATGTTTTCCAATGTCGATGTGCCTAAACTTTAACGGATTCTTTCGAGAAGGTTTTAGCTCTGATTTGA
Source organism: Erythrophleum ivorense (assembly GCA_026724425.1). Classification (NCBI taxonomy): domain Eukaryota; kingdom Viridiplantae; phylum Streptophyta; class Magnoliopsida; order Fabales; family Fabaceae; genus Erythrophleum; species Erythrophleum ivorense. Next base: position 549,500 of record JAIUCV010000359.1, on the reverse strand, counting down.
GTGATTCCAAAGGCATTTTACTAAATTGGGAGCTAAATTTTATAATGGAAAAGACGATTCTCAAAAAGGAGCTAAAACGAAGGAGAAACAAAAATGCCAAGAACGAAGGGCAAAATGGAATTTTTTGAAAATTGTAACTTCCTCCCACTTATATATATGATGCACCCTTCTTCTCCCTTCATGTTGCACGACCAAGTTCTACCCAAAACTAGAGGAAAACCCTAGGGAGAGTGGCGCATAAGAGGAAGGCAAAGAGGAGGTGAAATCAAAGGCCTAAGGTATGAAAATTTAGAAGTTTTTCATGCTCTTTCTCTTCCAAACATCTTTTCCTTCATTCTCCTTTATTTTCTATGATTATAATGAAGTATATGGATCTGTTTTAAAGGAGAAATTGAGGAAAAATTTTGGATTTGAAGAGAGGAGCTCAAAGAACACAAGATTTAAGTGAGAAAAAGTAAGAAAATAAGGTAAACCTTACATCCCATGGTAGCTACTTCTCCCCCCTTCTTCTCCATATTTCACCCCATGTTTGTAGATGCTAGAGGGCTGGAATTTAGAGGAGAACCAAGGGTGAATTTTATGAATTTAAGGGAGGAAAGTAAGAATATGCAAAGAAATTCAAGAAAAGGCCATGGAATTTCAAGGTGCAAATCCTAGGGTTTCAAGTGCATCTTGTAAAATATGATTTTGTATGATGAATCCTAGGCCTAAAAAAGAGTTTAAATAAGCTCCCAAGATCCCTAAGAGGCTCCCCATATATATCCTCCTTTAGGAAAATAAAGCAAACTCCAAAAAGCCCCATTTCCTCCATAGCCTCGCCCTAAGGGGGTTCTCATAGCTAAGGAGAGTTTTAATTTTTTTTCTAAACCTATTCCTGAGTCATATATGATGAATGAAAATGAGGGGAGGCCTTGGAAAAAATTTAGAACCCATAGAAAGTGAGTTTATGCTTTAGGTTCCATATTATGACCTAAAGAAGTAATATGTAGTTAGGCTCTTTGTTTTAATTGTGTAATGACTCCAAGAGGCTTAAAAAAAGTCAAGAATCATATTTTAAAGGAAAGAATGGAGCCTAGAATTTATTTGAGAGGTGTTGCTTCATTAGGTACATTTATGGACTATAATAATGTTATAAGCCAACCTAGTGTCTAAGCAAATTATATGGCCTTAGAATTGAGTTCATGAACTTAATTGGCTTCCAAAATTTGTGTTTAGGCCAAGAGAAATCTTCTTCACACTTTTTTGTGTGTGTGGCTAAAGCAAGGAAGGGAATTTCAAGAGAAAAAGTGTGTGATTGTGTACAAGGTAACTCTCTCCACTTTTTCTAATGCATGGATGTGTGCTTAGCTTGTCTTGAATGTATGTATGTGTATTTTTAAGCCATGAAAAGTATTCTAGTATGACTTTAACTCTATGGTGCCATGATGTTACAAAATGCTCTTATATGATGTTTTTGATGTGTGCATGAGTTTGCTTGACTGTGGTAAGGCCAAAAACCCTTAGCCATGGTGAGGATGAGCCAAGAACCCTTGAGATTGGTTAAGACAAAGCAAAGAGTCTCCCAAAAGCAAGATGGGCTCCCAAGAGTATGGTTGAGTCTAAGAATCTCTTAAAAAATAGGTGAAGCAAGTCCAATATCCATAAGAAATTGGGTGAGGCCAATCCACTTGCTTGACAAACCTTTGTATGCTATGTATGACTTTCTCAAATGATGAAAATGTCTCTTGAATGTTTGAACATGTCCACATGACGATACATGCATTTATAAGACTTGTTTGCATCCATTATGTATGATTAAATGGGAGATGAGCTATTGAAATTTTTTTAATTTCATTCCCTCCTCTCCAATAATCTAATATGCTAGGTGGACCAAGTGGATAAGGCAAAAGAAGCCAACCACCTTGAGGATGAGAGGATGACAATATAATGCAAAACTTTTGATTCTTTAAGGCCATATGTAGGTCAAATGATGTAATCCATTGATGTATATGGTCTATGACCTCTTGGACATGTATAATTATGATCATATGTGATGTATAAATGAAAGAATAGGATATGTGAATGCTAGAATATCAATTGAGTATGTAATGCCAAGTTATATTTCTTAGAAAGTTGATGTAAGTGTGCATATGATGAAATGGTCAAAATGAGATGCATGAGGTTTGGGGCCATTTGGGCAGCTCACACAAATCCTAATTATGCTTTTAGACTTGCCCAAAAGGTGCCAAAATCCAATGAAAACTATTTGGATATATTGGTATCCTATATGGAGCCAAAATTGACTATAATGGAACCCTATGTCACTTTTTAGCTAAATGAGCTCTTCTTGCTTTGAGATTTGGCATGCAATTAGAGCTTGTTGAGAGATTTTTGGAAAGCTAAAGAACATATTTTTTGGAGGTCTACAGAATATTTGATGAATTTTCAAATTTGACAAATTTTCTGGTTTTGATCATGTCACTGTTCATTCAGGTCTGAAAATGAAATCTGTCACACAAAACTCAAATGATGTCCAATTGCCATGAAATTTTATAAAGAAATTAGACATTCCCAATGACTCATGCCAACTAGAAGCACTTTATTTGGAGGTCTAGAGAGAGAGATATGAATTTTCAAAGAATCTATTTAGTATTAGGAACTTTACCCGACTTCAGTTACTGGTTGAAGGTCTGGGCGTGCTTGAGCTAGTCTAGAGTTATTTTTTCCTTATAGATAACATCCACAACTTTCTATATTGGTATCATTTGCATGGATTGGATATTTGTGAAATTAATTAGACATTTTCAAAGTTTTCTGCAAAAAGTTGTGATAGTACTAGGGGACAGCTTAACCTCTGGACTTTTTCGAATGTCAAATGTTCTCTGTGATAGATTTTATAGTCTAGACATATTTTTAATATGAAGTAGACATCTGTATCTTTCCAGAATGGCCAAGAATGTATGATTTTGATTTTTTTAGAATTAGTTATGATTTTCTAAAGTTTGGTTAGAAAAGAGCCAAATCTAGCTGAAAATGGATATGAATATTTCATGCTTCCCTTCATGATTCTTGAGATGTAAGCCACTTTTCATGATGCAAATGAGTTACATTCATGTAATTAAATATGAGGATGTATTGTATGAGCTCATATGATCCATGTAACATCGAATGGAATTTTTATACACGACACAACGCAAGAAAATGCATTATTTTAATTTCCTTTTCTTGCTCTTTCATGGAATCTAAGAATATAAAGCATGAAAATATTGTGAAATGAGCTAGAAATATAAGGTATTACATCACAAATAGAAATTTTAAACCTAATTCTAACTATAAAGATAAAGAAAATTCAAGGAATTCACATTATAGAACCCAAAAAAAAAACATAACAACTTTACTGTACATCTTACAAAGATAAAATTATTTAAATAAAACATATTAGTCTACATTCAGGAAAACTTTATCTAGAAACGCCAACATACATGTAATCAATATATAAAAATTTTAAAGCAAAATAATATCTACAAAAATGCTGAAAATTATCCAAAGCTGACTTTGAGTGAAAAATTCATTAGAAATAGGGTCTTCGACAATACTAAAAAATCAAAGCATTTCAACAACCAAATAAATTTTAATACTTTTGAAAATATTTATACACAGTCTACACATGTACAAAATACTTGAGGCAAAATTTCAAGTTAAGATAATTTGTTAGTTGCTCTCAATAAATCAAACAAGTAAACCTAAATTGGATGGAAACAACACAACAAAGCAGCATTCAAAATTCTTGGAATTAAGCCACATTAGAAAGCTCCAAAAATTATGATAAAAATCACAGAATAACTATACATAAATATGCAACCTCTCCAAATATTTCAGAATTTTTCTCAAATTGAACAATTTCTAGCAAATTAGACAAAATTAGCAATATTCTCACAAACAAATTCAACATTGCCAATCAAGCAAGTAAATCAAAGAATCAATTAATAAATTAATGAGAATAAAAAATAAACAATAACTAGCAACAACTTATAATCAAGTGAACAAAGATAATTAATTAATTAAAATAGAAAAATAATTAACCACATAATATATATTAATGACATAATTACAAATTAGTGTTAATAAGTTAGTAACTATGTTAATGGTTAGTTTATCCTACGTTAATCATTTAATTAAACTTGTCTTTCAATATATATCTCCCATCAACTTCTCACTTGAGTTTAGTTAATCGGTTGCATAAGGAATAGATTATTTGAAAATTATTTTGTTTGCCAATTAAATAAAAACATTTTTGGATAACAGTGCCAAAAACTTGTTGAATGGTTTTATGCTTAGCAAAATTTTATTGAGTGTTGCTAGATTTTATAAATATAAATATAATTAATTACATGGAATGAATTAATTAAATTAATAAGACTCATTTTGGCAAGTATATCAGTCGAACAAGTAACATAATTTTCTTGAATACGATGCTAAACCTACAGGGAAGTATATTTAATTAGCAAATTTAGTTAAATTTTTTATTCCCATGTTAGCCTAAACGACACTGTCTAACCTAACTAGTATCTATGATAAGCTTAGTCACTAGCAATTGTTAGAAGGAAGTTTTTTATTAACCTAAATGCAATCTAAACTAATATGCATATGCAAAGGCATTCTAACCCAAACTTTATATACAAAAATATCAAATAAATTTCTGATTTATGCATCTTGAAGTATAAAGCTCAATCTTGACAATGTCACAGTAATGGTAAGCTAATTCCTGAAGCTATTGATTGCCTTAGCTTTCAAGACAACCAAACCTACGATACCTTAGCTCATAGTTACATACTGTTGTCAGCTAGAATATGCTCATTAAGCTCTATGATTACTAAACTAACTAATAGAATAAATTGTTACCACGTTGCACCCCATACTAGCCACCTATACCTCAATTCATCAACACATCTCACATGAACTATTAACTATATTATGTGTAGACTAGTAAGTGTCAAATGCTTCCCTATGCCATGTTTTCTAAGAGTAACCATGAACTAGATACTAGAAAAGTCACTAGGAGCATTGAGCGAAAGGAAATTAATGAACATAAATCAAAATATAATCAATGAAATTAAGTAATAAACTTAAAAGAAAAATGAAAATCTATAAGAAGTTAGAATTAATCATTGTAGATTACAAACGACAAGGAATTACACCACTAATATACCATAGAAGTAAGAAATTATACCTCCAAAGACGATTAAGCTCTAACATTCAATCCCAAAATGATTCTATATGCTTAAAAGAAGAAGAAAGGCTCTCCAAAAATTTATAGAGAAATAGAAAAATGTCTAAAAAGTTATATTTTCATACATTGGAGAAAATGTATGTTAAAAAAAATTGCATTTAAATTGGTTGTTTGTGAAAAGAAAATATTCCTCGTTGCAATGATAAAGTCTTGCCATGAATCTCTATTTGGCAAGTGTCATTACAATGAGCAATTATTTCTCATTGCAACAAGGAAGGCTAGTGGGAAATTTGAATTTATTTGCACTCCAATCCTTCAACTTCCTCTAAATTGCCTCCATAATGCACCAAAACTTATTTATTTGCAACCTAGCCCTTATAAAACAAATTAAAATCACAAAAATAAGATTTACAGCTATAAAACTAATTAAAATTAATTATTTACAAGAATAAACTCATGGCTTTCTTAGAAAACTATGAATTTACCACAAAACTAATTTACAAGTAAAAGCTAGCTTTTAAAATTCTTTTTAATTTTGTCATTTTTTGAGGTATTTTAACAAATAACTCTAATTTACACCTAAATCAAACACCATTACAAATTTAATGAAAAATAGGTGAAAATAGTTAAAACGATTGAAAACCCTCTGATAAGTTCCTCAAATTAAACCTAAAAATTAATACTTTTAAGGATTTATTAGTTCATTATGATCAATGATGAGTTATACTATAGATTCATGGAAGAACCTTTGCTAAAATGCTTAACCTTACTTGAAACGAAGCATGTTTTGAAAGTACTCAAAGGAGATTGTGCAAACTATATTGGCAGAAGAGTGTTAGCCTAAAAAAATCATGCATCTTGGTTATTGTTGGCCAAGCCTATTTATTGAAGCTAGAGACAACATTAGAATGTCCTATAAATGTCAAAAATTCAGTATATACATCCACATTCCTAGGGTGGAACTTTATAGCACTCAAGTCCCTATCTTTTTGTTAACTAGGGGATAAGCATTGTAGGCTCCTTTAACAAAGCCAAGGGAGGATAAAAATTCACTATCGTAGTAGTTGATTACTTTTTCAAATGGGTGAAGACTCAAGCAGTAGCAATAATAACCAAAGCAAAAGTCATCACCTTCATACACAACCATATCCTTATTAGGTTTAAAATCCTTAGAATTTTGATTTTTGATAATGGAAGTCAATTTTTAGCTTATAAGTTTAGATAATTTTATTTGATTCATGGGATCAAATAAAGATTCTCCTCTATGAATCACCCACAAACCAACCACCTAGTGGAAGCCATTAATAAAGAAATAGTAAATGGCCTAAAGGTAAGACTAGACCAAGAAAAAGGCTTATGGACTAAAGAACTGCCAAATTTTCTTTGGGCCATGAGAACAATGCCCAAGACTACCACCAAAGAAACACCTTTCAATTTGATCTATAGAGCAAAATCTATTGAACTAGTGGAAATTGTAATCCTTTCAATTTAGAACCAAAATTACAATGAGAAAATAAACTATCAATAATTGTTAGATAACCTTGACTTAATAGAAGGAGTTTGCCTCAAAGCAAGAATGAAAAGTGAGGACTACAAGAGGAAGATTAAAAGCTATTATAACAAAAGGACAAAGCAACGAAGATTCCAAGAAGGTGATTTCATGCTCAAAAAGCTAGAAGATGTAACCAAGCTTGAAATACATGGAAAGCTAACACTAAATTGGGAAGGCACTTTCATAGTAACAAAAACCCGAAAAAGGAATAGCATATCATCTATATACCTTTGAAGGAAAAATGGTCCTAAGGTCATGGAAAATGGAAAGCTTAATAAAGTACTAATTTTAATATCCTCTATTCTTATCTTACTTCAACTAATTACCATAGTTTTTTATTTCAAAACACGGTAGCACTCAAACCTAAACAAAAAGGATGAGTCAATGCTCTACTTTAAAAAAATTATCAACATGCTCTCTAATATAGAGTAACAACCCCTCAACTACTCACGCAAATTATAGTCAACAAAAAATCAAAATTCTCTATAAAAATCCTAATCAATTTTACCAACAAGAAAAATTTCAATAAGAGAAGTAACATTTGTAAAGAGGTCTTAACCTCGGCCAAGAAGGGTGCCAAGCCGACATGGTCACATTATGGTTCTTCCTCTACTTAGAACCTAGGAATGCTAATCCCAAGGGACCTTTTCCTAGCAATTAATGAAAGCTTGTTGAAATCTTCAAAGCAAATGGAAGGACACTAGGCTCCACTAGAATGAGCTGCAAAGATAGCTTCCCCACTATAGCAAACCATAAGATGACCAATCCTCAATCGGTTGAATGAGGAGAGAACAAGACAAATATTAGGATTTATATCTCAGACCCTACATATTACGAAGACAAAGGACATGGGGAACTTATGAAAGAAAACTACAAGTTTATGTAAATGGGAGATTTGAAAAAGAGAGCAATAGGTACATGCTTCAATGTTTTTAAAACTAGACTAGTCATTGAACTAGTAAAGGCTAGTTCATGTTTATTAATTTAACTGTGGTTGAATCGATAGTAATTAAATAAATATATATATTATAATTTTATGTATTAAAAATATAATATTATACATAACAACAATTAAATACTAATAAATTCAAACATTTCATTGTTTATAAAAACTAAAACCATTATATATATATGTATGTATGTATATGTATAAGTCAGTAAGAATAATACTATACTTTAGGAGAACATACCAAGATGGTCTAATATGCCACTATTTAAGTAGCATCAATCGTTGCCCAAGAAAAAAAACATCATCAAGTATATAGAAAGCTTCCTAACATATAGCTATGTACCATGCCTTTTTCTTTTTCCTTTTGTTTCATAATATACAACTATCTTTCACACTCTTGAAAAATAAAAATGTCAAGAAGTAAGTATATGGAAAGTTTTGCACTGCTCTTCTTCTCACAATCCAAGCAATTTAGATTTCAAACTTTCACAAATGCAGTAGCACACTTGCCTCATTCTCAACCATCTCTCCCAGACGCAGTAACATTGCCTTGTTCTCAAGTTTTATTCTTCTTGCTTGCCCTATTTTCAAATCTTGTTCTTCTCAAATCTTAGGCATTTACATTCTCAAATATTATTCTTCTTGCTTGCCTTGTTCTTCCCAGAAATAGGAGGATAGATTTAAGTAATTATACTTTAATTTCTCTTCCTTTTATGATCTTTCTCTTCCTTCCCTCTTTGCTCTTCTGGAGTCATCTTCTTCTTTTTTACTTCTTCATTTTTCTTTTTTCTTTTTTCTTTTCTTTAAAAAAATTATAGAACTATTTAAACCATTTGATTGACTGATTTTTATTAGTTTGTTCAGTTTTTGGCCAATTTGTCTAATTTTGACTGATTCTTCGCCCATTCAATTTTATGACTTAACCAAATTAGGACAACAACTAGTTTACTGATGTCCCAGTCAAGCTGGTTGGTTTGATCTAATTTTAATTACCATGATATGTATGTAACCTTGGATCTCGATGACTTTGAATTTACGAATAAGGATGTTAAATAAAATTTTTTGGGCTAAGACTTAGGTAACACCATCTAGTACACACACAAGAGAGCATAAATTTCAAGATACATATTTTATTCATAGCTTAAGCAGATCTTTACAACTTATTGAATTACAAGAAATTTACTGGTCTCGCAACTTCCATACAAAAAGATCCATAATGACTCAAGTTGCTTAAACAGTGAACAAAAAAGTAAAAAAAGTGTAACTTTGATTGCAAAAAACTCCATGAAATTGATGAAAAACACAAGCAATAACCTAAAGGCCTTGACATATCAAATTTTTGTTCGTCAAACTCTAGGTTTAAACATACAACTTGCTTCAAGTCTAGAGCTGTTATCAACATGGATTGTCAAAGCCTCCATTCTAGACAAACATGGTACATGACAAAAATTGAGTGACATTGCCATCACCCACTTCATCCACACCATGCTTAGGAGCCCATTTTCTAAGAATTCCATGAGCAATCCAAATGGACTCACCCTACCATGATTCATGAAATATTGAAAAGCATTACTAGCTCAAGCCAATTTGCTTTTAAAACTCTTTAAAGACTTTGCTCAGTGACAACAAGTATCATTACTAGCAAGGCTGGCACGAACACTTCCTAAGAGTGGAGTGTAACGACCAGAAAAAAAAAAAGAAAAAAAAAAGCTAAAAATTTTTGAAAGGCTGAAAATTTTCTAAGTCTGCTAGCTATAGTGAATGTACCTATTCGCTATAGCGAGAAATGGTCTAGCTATAGCGAGAGTGCCTTCTCGCTATAGCAAAAATGCTTCTAGCTATAGTGAGTGTAGGTATCCTATATAAAAATCAGGGCATTGCTCCCCGTAGCGCGCGCCATAGCGAAAACAGGGGTCTGGGACTGATACGAGCTCGCCATAGTGAGGGTTAATCCAAAAAAGCGTTGAAAAAGAGAATTTAATTTTTTAAAGCCTCTAAACTCCTCCTTTCCCTTTGTAACCGACTTAAACTCCCTCTAAGACAGAGAAAAGGGCGGAGGAGAGAGAGAGAAACCTAGAAGAGGAAGGAAGAATAAGAAAAGGTAAGATTTGCATGGCTTTTCTCTTAGAATATTGCTCTTCTCTCCTTGCCTTCTCTTCTTATGTTTTGGTAGTTGAAGTAGCTATGTTTTGGGCTTGGTTCAGAAGAGGGAAAGTGAAAAACCACTCTTGAAGGAGGTTAGAATTTATGTAGTTTCACTTCCTTGATTTCCTTTCTTGAGAGCTTGAGAGAGGAAGGATAATTGGTGAACTTCTAGAGAGAGAAAGAATCCCTAGTTGCTTATATGCTTGGTAGGGTTTGCTATAGAGAAACCCCTAGCTTTGTGAATAAGTATTGAGCTATGTGAAAGTAATTCCATGCTCTTGTGTGTCTATGCTCAAGAGGAGTACTCCCATCTAGTGGTGATTGTGAAATCAATAAGGGAAGAGACAAATTGAAAGGGAAAACTGGTGATTAGCCAATAAGGTAGCTCTCTCCACCTTCTCTCATGCATAGATGTGTGCTTATAATATCTTACATGCGTGTATGTATGTTTTTAAACCATGAAAAGTATGCTAGCATGATGATGCCTCATGTATTTCAATGATGTTTTATGTGATTTCTTGGGTTTGCTTGAGTATAAAAAAGCCAATAACCCTCTAACCATGGTGAGGATGAGCCAAGAACCCTAAAGTTGGTTGAGACAAAGTAAAGAGTCTCCCAAAAGTGAGGTTGACTCCCAAAAGTAAGGGTTGTGTCTAAGAACCTTTTAAAGAATGGGTGAGGCAAGTCCAAAATCCACAAGTGAATGGGTGAGGCTAATCTATTTGTTTGGCAAGCTTTGTATGTTATATATGGCCTACTCAAATATTGAAAATGCTTTTCTTATGATTTCACATGCTAATATGCCCATGCATGTATTTGTGAGACTTATTTGCATGCTTTATGTATGATTGAATGAGAAATGAGCTATTGAGATTCTTTGAATCTCACTCCTCCTCTCCACTATCCTAACATGCTAAGTGGACCAAGTGAGACAAAAGATGGGAGCCACCAAGCTTGAAGCTAGGGAATTCAGTGAAGAAAGTGTAAAAGAGCCATTTCGTCTCTATTTTGTAGTTAAGTCAAGAGGTGTAATCTAATGATGTACATGATGTAGCATATATGAATACTTATAAATGAATGTATTTATCATGTATGTATGAGAATTAGAACCATCTTGAATGATGTAGCAAGTTTTGGAATGAATAGTAAGATCTTAGCATTGCCCACATGAGTGTATGTGTTGCTGTGAGAGAGTGAGTTTTGCAAATCTAGGTTGTTAGACATTTGAGCCATGCTTAATAGCCTATGTTGATGCTTTCCAATGTGCTCTTAGAGTCCTAGAGGTAGGAGAAGCAAAGTTGAACCCTAATAGCCCTCTTTGAACACAAGAAATTGGTCACTTTGCCCATGATATCCAAGTCTAACCAAATGACCTCTTCTTGCCTTGAAATTTGGCATGTGACTAGATCTTGTCTAAAAATTTTTGGGAACCTAAAGATCAAGTCATTTGGAGGTCTGTGGAATTTTCTATGATTTTTCAAAGTTGGTATCAGAATTTCGGATTTTCATAAGCACTGTTCATTTGGTCAGTTGTAAGATTGTGTCATCCGAGAGGCAAACGTGGTCCAATGGCTAAGAAATTTTAGAGACAGAAACTAGACAGTCACAGTGACCTGTAGCAACTGGAATCACCTCATTTGGAGGTCTAGAGAGGAAGATATGTATTTTCAAAGGTTCTGCCCAGTATTAGTCATCTTTCCTGACCCGAGGTACTGTTCCATCGATTTCTGAGAGTTTGGCTTGATGAACTGATCTAGAGATATTTTTCCTCTCTATTTAACATCCACAAATTTTGCATAATGGTATCATTTGAATGCATTGGATTTTTTTGGAATTAGTTGAACATTTTTGAAGTTCATATCAGTAAACTGTGACAGTATCAAGACCCACTCCGACCTCCAGATGATTTCACGGGTCAAACGCTTTGTGTGTGAGATTTCAAGACTTATACATATTTTTAGTATGAAGTATACATCCTAAGCTTTCCATAATGACCAAGAGTGCATATTTTTAATTTTTCTAGATTTATTTGTGAATTTCCAAACTTTTCCCAGAAATGAGGCCAAGCCTGGCCGAAAATGAACATGCATGTTCCATACCTTTTTTTGGTTTCCATGGGCTAAAAGCATGTTTTTGGGATTGAAATGAGTTGTAATGGTGAAATGAAATATGAGGATGTATAGAATGAGCTCACTCGGTCCATGTGACACTGAAATACATTTTTAACCATACGCCAATGTTAAGAAAGTATAAGAATCCAATGAGGAAGATCTCACTTTATTCTTCCTATATCTCATATGAGCATGTAAAGCATGATGGGTATGAAATAGAAATGGTGTTATATGGATCAATGTAACACCTTAACCTATAGCCTTCTTATTTCAACAATCATGCTTAGCTTCATACACTTTACATGAAAGACAATATATATTTATTGGTATTTAATTGCATTACGTAAGGCTTCATTTCTTCATTTTATGCTTCATGGACCAGGTAAACTCATCAACATCATTTTCCATCCATGAAATATCCATACAAGTCAAAAATATCACAAAACATCTCAAGAGTCTCGAGTTTTAGACCACATTCCACAAAATTAATATTTTACTCTCGAATTTACTGTCACAACTTTCTGGTGTGAACTTTGGAAATTCATAACTAATTATAGAAAAATTGAAATCATGCATATGATAGATTTTTGGAAAGCTCTGGATGTTAATAATGATAAAAATAGTTTTAGACCAAAACAAAAGCATTTAACCCATGAAAATTTATAGAAAAGTAACAAAGGTCGAGCTATATTACTGGTACTGTCATGCAACTTTAAAAATTCGATTCTCCCTCTACAGACTTGCTTCAAGTGTTATAGAAAACTTATCATGTCTAATTTATGTCTATAAAATTTTATGAGTATTGAATATCATTTGATTCTTAGATGACACAGAGGAAGAAACTGACCATATAAATAGTATTGTTACCATTTTTACAGAATTTTTCCAACTTTGAAAAATCATAATAAATTATTTAGAGCTCCAAATTAGGTGCTCTTTAGCTCTATGAAAAGCTCTGGATGAGTCTTACTTGCTGGCCAAATTGTATGCAAAAACTTACTCATTTGGCCAGATTTTGGTTTAGCTTACAAATTGGTCAGTTTTGAAATCTACAATAGGTTCTTAAGGTACCAAAAGACTTTCTAATCGATCCATAGCCACTTGGGCATGTCTAAAAGCACATTTACAGCCTATGGAAGTATGCCAAAAGGTTCAAATAATCATGGAGCTAATTCTCACTATGCTACTTGCACTTATATACATGCACATAAAGGTTTCTTGGTGGCAAAAACATACATACTCATTTATATGATTCCAAAATCAGTACATACATCATCATTGCATTCTGTGTTTATTATTTTGAGAGAAAATAAACTCTTTGCAAATTTAGAGAAATGCTCTTTCTGTTTGGATTCTGTTGTTTTCCTTGATTTTGTTGTAAGTACTGATGGCCTCCGGGTGGATGAAGAGAAGGTAAAGGCAATTCGGGAGTGGCCAACACCTAAGAATGCTAGTGAGGTGAGGAATTTCCATGGACTTGCAAGTTTCTACCGATGTTTTGTAAAGGACTTCTCAACCCTTGTTGCACCTTTAAATGAGCTGGTAAAGAAAAATGTTGTCTTTAAATAGGGTGAGGCACAAGAGGCGGCTTTTAACACTTTGAAAGATAAATTGACTAATGCCCCTCTACTTATTCTTCCTGATTTCTTATACATATTTGGATATGTTCAAGTATCTACATCATATATACATCATGTGGCTACATCATTTGACATTAATATGTTAACAAAATGGTTAAATAACAAAGTCTTTGTCAAAGTCTTGGTCTTCAAAGTTATTGGCTCTCATTTCTTGGACCACTTGGTTCACCTAGACATGGTTAAACATTTATGGGAGAAGAGTGAGATTCCAAGAATTCCAATAGCTCTTTACCCTTTCAAACATAATAATGGATGCTAAAACATGTCAAAAGATGCATATATGGCCTTTAATTTACTAGTGAACATACATAAAGTATTTTTTATGTTCAAGAAACTCATACACATCATACATAGGCTCTTAAGAGCATTGGTCTAGCTTTACCCATCTTCTTTGGGACTTTTGGATTTGCCTCACCCATTTTTAAGGGACTTTTGACTAAGTCTTAATTTTCTTGAGACTTTTGGCTGTCTCACCCAATCCTAGAAACTCTTGGCTCATCCTTACCCATGCTAAAAGATTTTTGGCACAACCATATCCATCCAAGTCATAAAGCATTCATAAACTCATTTCAAAGAATATAATGATACCATAACATGTAAATAATAGCTAGAAACATATTTCATAATTCAAACATACATACAAGCACTCAAAAACAAGCAAACATCTAAGGCATGCATGTGAGAAAGGTGAAAAAGCTATCTTGAAGCAAGAAAGTAAACTTTTTCCTTGATTATTCTTCTTCTCTCTCGGCTACACACTTGTAATGAGGTGGAGCTTAATGCTTTTAGCCTAAACACATCAAATAGGACACAATTACATTATTGAAGTAAGCTCTAGCATTACACACACTCTATGGAGACTTAATTATGGTTCCACACAATACCTAATAAAGTAACAATGAGAATTCATGATCTTGGTTCTATTCTCTCTTTCAATCTAAGTCTCTTGACTCCCTTTAGACTCCTTGAAGTCGTTACATATTCATTTTAAGGAACCTAACTATAAGTTACTTCTTTATGTCTCATTATGGAGCCTACCCTTCCATCTCACAAACCAACTCTTCTAAATTTTTTCCAAGGCTTCCTTTGATGTTCTTCTATCATATCTAATCCCATTCTAGGTTTAGAAAAAATTTAAAACACTCCTTAAGTGCCTCATCATGGTTTGGCAAAGACATAAGCATTGGTTTTGAGCCCATGGACTTTTGCAACTTTTCTTGAAGGGAATGGCACTTGGAAGGCTTCTTAGATGTCTTAAGAATTCATATATACTCTTAGATAACTTAAACTATCACTAAAAAGCTTCCTACATGTCAAGGTGCAAGTGAATCCCTAGCTTTGGTATCTTGAAATCTAATTATTTTCTTTTGGATTTCATTGCATTTTCTAGTTTCCCATACTCTAAAACCTAGGTTCCTTACTTGATTTTGGTCATAATTTAACCCCTTCTAATTGCTCTCTACTTGGCCGAACCCACTCAATGAAAAACAAGGGAGAGAAAACAACAAAAGCAATGAAATTTACCTTGATTCCTAGCTTTCTCCAATAGCTCTTTCCTTTGCTACAGGCTTCTCCTTCAAACTATAACTTCCTCCCTCTGAACTAGGCTGAAAATAGTCCTAGATCAAACACCAAAACTATAGAAAAAAAGAGGAAAAGGAGGAGAACAACAATTGTAAAGGAAGAAATATGAAATTCTATGATTTTTCTACCTTTTTCCCTTGGCTTTTCTTCTTCTTCTTCCCCTCCTCTTGTGCATTATATTCTGCTAGTCTCCCCTTTATTTTGGACAGAACCAAAGTCGATTAAATGGGAGGAAAAGAGCGGGACAATATATAACAACAAAAGGCTTTTTAAATTCTTTTTAAAATTTTCTTTTTGTCTTTTTTTGTTGGTTATTTCATTCTAGGCTCATTTTAGCTCTTTTTTTAGAACCATCTTTTCTATTATAAAATTTAGATCCTCTAACTTATAAAATGCCTTTAGAATCACTCAATTTAGATTTAAAACTTTCTCAAATGAAAAGGTTAAAGTTCAGGTCAACCGTCATTTCAAAACATAAACCGGAGGGGTTTTACCTATTTTAGGGATTCTTATAATTTTTAAGGGCTCTGAGAACCTTAGAAAACTCAATTTTTTCATTTAAAAATCCCACCATTGAGTTTTCTAAAAAGTGCTCATATTTACGAAAATGTTATACTTTCGACAATTTTATTAAACCACTTTGGCTCTAGTTTTTGGATATCTTAAGCTTTATATCCTTATTTTCTATTTTTTAGATTATTATTCCAGTTCTATTTGGCCTCAACTCATTTATTTCAAGGGACTTGCTTTTGTAACTGATTCATTTCTGACATTTTTACGAAAATTGGATGTTACAAGCAACTAGCCAAAAGGTAAAGGCATGTCATTAAAGACATTGAAATTGCCTCATTATCTCGTAAAAAAGGTTGAAACTACCATAAGAGACAAAAATGTAAAGACAAACACTTCCCTTTCCTCATCTTCCTTAACCACATTTCACAAATTCCTACTACGGGCTTAGATGATCTCCCAAGATAAGAGCATTTTGGGAAAGCCATGATCTCATATTTGACACTTAATAAATGGGATTAAACCCCTAAGAAAGCACACATTCCTAAGCAACATGAGCCCAACCACCTACATTAAGCCTAATTCTCCCTCAAATTGGAGAGCAAAATAAAGATTTTGAAAGAAACTTAAAAAAAGTCCTCCAAAAGGAAAACTGGCAAAATTAGCTAGGTATAATATAGGTCTACACAACCTCAAAGATATAGGTCTACATTACCTCAAAAAAAAAATCATGCTATGACCTAAGTGAGGCAACACCATCCAAAATGCACAAGAGAGAAGTGCATGCAACCTCAAAGAAATAAGTCTACATGACATCAAATAAACTAGTCTACATGATCTCAATGAAATAGGTCTATAAAACCTTAAACTAAGTCTACATGACCCTTAAAATACAAGCCTACACAACCTTAAAGAAATAAAGGCACATATAAATCCACAAGGACAAAAGCTTACATGACTTTGTGCTATGAACCAAATGAGTTAACATCATTTGGTATGTGCCATGAACTTGGTTTACTCAACCTTGAAGAACATATGTCCACATGAAACAAACTAGTTCTTTGCAACCTTGCACTATAACCGTGATGATTTAAAACCATTTGGTACACACCATGAACTCAGTCTACCTAAACTCAAAGAACATATGTTCACACAACACAAAGTAGGTTAATATGACCTAGGTAATTACATTGTATAGTACATGCTAGGAACCTGGTCTATGTCGCCTCAAAGAACATAAGTGTTCTCCTTAATAAATATGCCATGATCCAACATGTATAAATATCCATTCACATTCTTGAAGGTTGACATTTATTTGGTCAAGGTTATAATTTGCAAGAAGGAATTGTTGGAAGCATATTAAATTCCCATGTATATTTCCATATTACAATTATGTATGTAGGTATTTGTTATGAGTCGCCTTTTCCAATTTATCTTTGAAGACATTTTATTTGTATTTACTCATTTCAGTTTATGTGATTTACCCATTTTGTCTCCATCTTTATTTTTCCTAGCTACAGAGGAACTTAGTTGTCATGCATTAGATCAACCCTTAGGCTTACCACCTTATTAGTAAGGAAAATAATTCTCATGGAAGCAAGCTTGGTAATGAATGGACAAAATTTATAGTCACATACATAGGACATTGTGTCAATCTTTTGTTCAAAATATAATTATGTTTCTAATGTATGTTAAAGGGGCTAAGCTCTAGTATTTTGCATGCAGAGAGTAGCACTCTCATTCATGGTTGTTTGAACAAATTTGTAAATATGGAATTTATCAAGTTTATGGGGAGACTACTTCAAAATTTTAAAGTCGATGATTATATATGAATCTTATTTTAAAGATCTTCTGAGTTTTGTCCATTCATTGCCAAGGTCAAGGTGCCTATTTTATGTCATGACAAAGTTGACATGAATAATATATATTCAGAATGTAAAGATGACACATATAATTGACTACAATAGCATAATTCAATAGCATGCTAAAAGAAGTTTAATGACAATTGCTAAATAAAAAAATTAAACTATAGAGTTATAAAATTGTAAACTATAAGGATTTAATTTAAAAATTAACTAAAACTATAAGGATCAATAATATAGTTCAACAAAAAATATATAATTTTTTTATATAGATCCAAAACATGGTATAAAAATGAAAAACAATATTTAATAACTAGCAAAATTGATTAGTTTCTCTTCCATGTAATTAATTGAGATGCCACATAATATCCATATAATTATTGAATATGAAGGGAATACTCAAACAAGATCAATAAAATTAAGGAAATGTTCTCTAAAGTTCTTTATTGTAATATTATTGTAAATTTTAAAGAAAGTGTGACACAGAGTAAAAGTTTATATAGAATTCACTTTCTATCTTTTTACTTGCTCTTTTTTTTTTCTTTCCAAAATTTACAAGAATTTTATAATAGAAAACTCTAGATGATTCAAACTCCAATGCAGGGTGTGGGAGTCTTCTAAGATGGTTGTTGGTTTCACTTAGCCTTGGTGATTATTCTACCTTTAAATCTTGACGTCAAACTCTGAAATTGTTTTTTTTTTTTTCTGTGCATGGCTTGAAGATTGGCTCCCAAACAATTGTGGAAGGTTTATAATTGAGATCGACTCTTGTATGCTTCTGAAGTTATTCATTGATAAGAGGGAGTCTAAAGAGATTTTAAGTCATTTACTATTGAAAAAAAAAACCTTTTTGGTCGAATTTGTACCTATTGAAGGTATTGTACTTATATACTATATTTTTAAAGAACACACCAAATTTCCATATATGTGTTTTTTAAAAATATTTTCAAAAGCTCTATGACATTATCATTGAGTTTTTTAAAAAAAATTTGACAACACTGCCATCAAATTTACCGTTTAATATTGATGTGAAAAGCTAAAGGACTTTCACAATGACGTAGCACACGAGAAAGGAAGCAGAAGTACTAGTTGCGCCGTTTACTTTTAATTTTTCTGGGAGGGTTCATGCTCTGGCAAGACCACAGCATTCAAGTCCCCATAATAACAGTCGTTAAATATGATAGCTCCTATTACAGATAAATTTAGATGGATGAAGCTATGGAACGCGTACGTGAGAGCTCGAGGGCTCCACCACATTTACATTTTTCAAATATAAGATAATTTATTCAAAGAAATAAAATAATTTTTACATATTTAATTATGAGTTATTTACAAATATTTGTTTCAACTTTTAAAACCAAAAAGTATTCTTTAGGATTTTGAATTTTCAATATTTAAATTTGTTTGTCTAATTTGTCATTAACAAGGTTAATTGAAACTAAATAAAAAATTTTAATATTAAAAAATGACAATTTAGGAAAATGTTTTTTTATTTTTGAAAATTAAAGAAATATTTACAACTCATTCCAAATTAAATGGGATATTATGTTTTTCTCTTACCATGATAAATTTTTTTAAAAAATTCAATAGTTAAATTTTTCAAAAATATACTTTTAAATTTTAAAAAATGCATATTAGAATATATGTGTCTCATAATACATCTAAAAGTAAAAAGTTCAAAGTTTCAATCCTTAGCTTCATCCAATTTAGATATTGGAAATGCTACATTGGCGCTAATAATGGTGGCAACTTCACTTTCATTAAGTGTAAAAATTTCTCTAATTTTACACTTTATGTTTTGCTAAGAGGCATAAAGCAAGATGATAAGATAGAGTTATTAAACAATAAATAAATAATAAATATTTTACTCTTAGATGTATTTTGAGATGCATATATCCTAATATGCATTTTTTAAATTTAAAAGTTGATTTTTGAAAATTTTAATCATTGATTTTTTTAAACAATATATTATGTTAAGAGAAAAATATAAATAGCCCATTTAATTTTGCATTAGTTATAAATATTTCTTTAATTTTTAAAATAAAAAATTTTCCTAAATTATCATTTTTTAGGATTTAAATTTTTTATTAATAAAAATTTAAAAAAGAAATTTAAATATTGAAAATTGAAAATTTTAAAAATATTTTTGGGTCTTAAAAGTTGAAACAAATATTTGTAAATAACTCAGAATTAGATATATAAAAATTATTTATTTATTTTAATAAATAATATTATATTTAAAAGATACAAGTATGGTGGAACCCTTGAGTTTTCACGCGTTCCATAGCTTTACCCATCTAAATTTATTTGTAATCCGAGCAATCCTATTTGATGACTATTTGCGATTACGATTTAAATGATGTGGTCTTGCCAAAGCATGAATTCTTCCCTGAAAATTAAAAATAAAGGGCGCTACTTCTGCTACCTTTCTCGTGTGTCATGCCATGGTGAAAACTCTCAATCCTTCCATATTAATGTCATATTTGACGATACTGTTATTGAGTTTACTAAAACACAGTGGCAGTGCTATCAAGCTCTAGAGAATTTGGCGACAGTACTATCGAGTTCTTGAAAATATTTTTTCAATAAAAAAAGCAAAAATATGTGAATTTTGGTGGCAGTGCTATCGAGTTTTGTTAAAAGAAAAAAAAAAGGCAAATGAATATAATACTTTTGACAGATACGGATTTTACCCAAAAAAAAAGTTTACAATACATATTAAATGGCTGAAAATCCCTCTTCTAGAAGTGACATAGACATTATTAAAGTTGAGTCGAAACTTTTATTGATAATCTCAATTTCACTTTCTCTGATCAAAATATGAGCCATTATTAATCAATATTAGAGACGAGACTGGCTACAAGTAGTATTGGTATCATAATCAGCGAGTACAAGGGGGGTGTGGGGTTTGGGGTTCCAAGGATAGCAATCAAGATATGAACCCAAAGCAGGATCATATTTACATGGACCTAATCCCGATATTTTCCAAGAACACACCAAGCACTTCTTGTCTCGTGGTTGTATGTATATGTCAAAGTAGTGAAGTGAAGTGTCAGATGGCCACCAAAAACTGCAGGAAAACTGCGTTATTATAAACCTAAAAACACTTGGCCTGAATCTGAACTCGTAGTCTTGCCCAACTTTGATAGTGTGCTCTCCAAGATCATCATCCTTGGATTTGCAATGAAGAGTCAAGTCCTGAGGTGGAGCAAGATTATTGATGATTTGCACCGTTACTTTTGGAAATAAGGTTATTTTCTCTTCACCCTTCGAAATTGCAACAACCATCGTTCCCAATACCAGAAGAACCAAAACCAAAACCAAACACTTCGTCAATGGACCCATGTTTTTCTTAAATGAGAAGGCAAATTTGGTTTTATGATGATGCAACAAGTTCACACCACAACCCTTTCTTGGAGGAGTCATATATGATGTTGCCATTTAATGAAATTAACTATACCACTTTATCAATATTTATTATGGGAAGTAAATAATTGATACTTTTCTATTATGGAAATAACTTGAAACTATCGCATTCAAAGGCACGGGCATCAAGGCTTTAGCTTGTCCCCGTTAAAGGGTTGTTTTTTTTCCCATTACTATTATACAATTAATGCTTTAAGTTTTGTACCGATTTCATAAATTAGTTATGGTTTTTTTTAAAAAAAATTGGCCTGAACTGGTGTATAACCCGCAATGCACAGTATGTTACACAAATTGTTGAATACTTGCTTTATATAAAAATTTTATTTAAACGTTTTGGTTATATAAATAATAAATAACACCAATAAAGGCATATCAAATTGAATACTTGTTTTGTAACAATAAATAATACTTAATTATATCCACTGCACAAAAAGCATGAGTATGACTAATAAAGAAATAGTTATTTTAATTTTAGTTGTCTAAATTGAATTTGTATTAATAATTATTTTAAGTTGATTTTTGTTAATACAAATTTGGTATGTAATTTAGTATATAAATTTACTTGTTCTTGCAAATTAATTTAAAATAATTAAATAATAAAAATGAGAATAAAAGAATTATTAATATAAATTAAATATGTCAAAATGATTATTAATACAAATTTGATTATGTTAAATAAATTTAAAAAATTAATTTATATACATCAAATTAAATTTATACATGTTCAAACTTTCATATGATAATCATGTTATTTCATCTTAATAAGTCTACTTCTATTCAGCACATTGAAAACTTATGTTTTAATTCATTTGGTCCTTGACATATGATTACTAATTTAATTAGACTATTCAATTAGTCTAAATAAATTGCTAAAACAGAAACATGAATTAGATTAAGATCTAAGCTATTTTGTTGCAAATGAAGAAAAATTCTATCTACTACACTTGTTCAAAATAAGATTGAATATAAAGCTATTAAAAATTAAGCAATCATGTAATACATCTTAATTACTCAACACTATATTAGCTTTACAAATTACCTATTAATTTCTACATAGTGTTGCACATAATATAACATCCGGTTCTCTGAAAACGAAAGAAAACGTGAGAAATGTAACGTACAGTTTCTCCATTAATGAATGAAACTCACCGGATACAAATGGAAGTCTCCTGAGATGATGTAGTTAAGGTCCCGAAAAATTTGGGAAGCATTCTAGACTCCTAAAAATGAGAATCTCAAACTCAGACGGAAAGAAAAACAGGGCTAGAATGAAGAAACAATTTCTTATGAAAAGCTTACGAAACGTAATGACATTTTCATAATTTTGAGTAAATTTTAGAATTCATACAGGAGGACTTTTTAAATGAAAGTTTTGAGTTCTCCAGGGTTCTCAGAGGCCCTGAAAACCATAAAAAGCTCCGAGACAAGTAAATCCCCCCGATGAATGTTTTCCAATGTCAGTTGACCCTAACTTTGATTGATTCATTCAGTAAGATTTTAGCTCCAAATTGAGTGATTCCAAAGGTATTTTATTAAATTGGGAACCTAAATTTTATAATGAAAAGACGGTTCTAAAAAAGGAGTTAAAACGAAGCTGAAACGAAATTGCCATTACGGAAGGATAAAATTGGAATTTTTGAAAAAGTGTGTTTCTAGAAGCTCCCACACACTTCCCCTTTCTTCTCCCATCTTCATAAGCATGAAATTTCTGCCCAAAATATAGAATATGATCTGCTCTCTTAGGCTCACAAGAAGGGGAAGAAAAGGAGGAGAAAAATGAAGAAAAAGGTATAGATTCTTGGTAGTTTTCTATGCTTTCTTCCATCCAAACCTCCTCT
Organism: Erythrophleum ivorense; assembly: GCA_026724425.1. Classification (NCBI taxonomy): domain Eukaryota; kingdom Viridiplantae; phylum Streptophyta; class Magnoliopsida; order Fabales; family Fabaceae; genus Erythrophleum; species Erythrophleum ivorense. Next base: position 526,674 of record JAIUCV010000359.1, on the reverse strand, counting down.
CCTCCATTCTTCTTCATTTCCTATGATTAAAATGAAGTTTACAAATCTGTTTTAAGGAAGAAATTGAGGGGAAAATTCGAATTTGAAGAGAGGAGCTCAAAGAACACAAGATTCAAGTGAGAAAAAGCAAGAAAACAAGGTAATTTCTCTTCCTATGGTTGTTATCTTTGGTTCCTTTCTCCACCATTTTGCCCCACTTGAGAAAACCCTAGGAGAAGATGATTTTTAGGCAGAACCAAGCATGAATCTAAGGAAAAAGGGTGTGGAGATTAAGAATATGTAAAGGAAATTATCAAAAAATCATTAGATTTCAAGATGCAAATTTTAAGAATTTGTGTGCACGTTCTAAAATCTGACCTTATGTGATGATTCCTAGGTTTAATTAAGAGTTTAAATGAGCTCCTAAGATTCCTAAGATGCTCCCCACATGTTTCTTCCTTCAAAGAAACAAAGAGAATTCCAAGGAGGCTAAAAAGGGGCATAGTCTTGGCCAAGCAAGGTTGGGGTAGCTAGGGAGAGTTTTAAATTTTTCTAAGGCCATTCTTGAATCATATTTGATGAATGAAAATAAGGGGAGGCCTTGGAAAAAAATTAGAACTCATAGAAAGTGATTTGGTGCTTTAGGTTCCATATTATGACCTAAAGAAGTAACATGATGTTAGGCCACTTGTTTTAATTGTGTGATGACTCCAAGAGGCTTAAAAGGAGTCAATAATCATATTTGAAAGAAAAGAATGGAGCCTAGAAATTTTTTGAGGGGCGTTGCTTCATTAGGTGCATTTATGGACCATAATAGGGGTTATAAAGCAAGTTAATATTTAAGCAAATTGTGTGACCTTAGAGTTTGTTTCATAAACCTAATTGACTTCCATAAATTGTGTCTAGGCCAAGAGAAATCATCTCTACAAAATTTGTGGGTGTGTGGCCAAAAGAGGATGCTTGAAATCCAAGGAAAAAGTGTGTGATTGTGTGCAAGGTAACTCTCTCCACCTTCTCTCATGCATGGATGTGTGTTTGGCTTGTCTTAGAATGTGTGTATATGTATTTTCAAGCCATGCAAAGTATGCTAGCATGATTTTATATGCCTTGATTTCATGAAGTCATGTTATGTTTTCAAATAAATGTAAGATATTTGTTGAGTTTGCTTAAGTGTGGAGAGGCCAAGAACTCTTGACTATGGTGAGGATGAGCCAAGAACCCTTGAGATTGGTTGAGACAAAGTAAAGAGTCTCCCAAAAGCAAAGTGGGCTCCCAAGAATATGGTTGAGTCCAAAGCTCTTAAAGAATAGGTGAGGCAAGTCCAAAATCAATGAGGAAAAATGTGAGGCCAATCCAAATACTTGGTGAGCTCTTGAATACCTTATATGACTTGTTCACATACTAAGCTTGCTTCTTAAATGTTTATGATTTGTATTATGTCCATGCATATATTTTTATGGCTTGCTTTGCATATATTATGTATAATTGAATGGAAGATGAGCTATTGGAATTCTTTGAATCTCATTCCCTCATTTCCAATGATCTCACTAGGTGGACCAAGTGGATATGTTAATGGGAGCCAACAACATTGAAGGAGGAAGATTGACATCCATATGTCTAGCATTTTCCTTTTAAAGCCATAATGATGTATATTAATGTTGTAAATGGTTTGACCCTTGAGACATATGAAGTAGAAATGAAAGTTTGTGTTATGTGAATGATGGAATGTGAATTGAGTATGTATAGCAAAGATAGCTTCATGAATGAGTTTATGGAAATGTGCATATGTGTCATGGAAAGGCCAAAATGAGATCTATGGGATTTGGGACCATTTGCGCAGTTCACACAAGTCCCAAATGTGCTTTTAGACTTTCTCAAAAGGTGCCAAAGTCAAAGGAAAGCCATTTGGTAATTTTGGTATCCCATATGGAGCCAAAAATGACCATAATGGAACCTCATATCACTTTTTGCCCAAATGAGTTATTCTTGATCTAAGATTTGGCATGTAATTAGGTCTCATTAAGAGCTTTTTGGGAAGCTAAAAATCATAATTTTTAGAGGTCTACAGAATATTTGAAAATTTTTCAAAGTTGGCCATTTTTCTGTTTTGGTCTGCTGCACTATTCATTTTGTCCAAAAATGAATTCTGTCACACAAGGCCCAAATGATGTCCAATTGCCATGACATTTTATACAAAGAAACTAGACATTCACAGTGACTCGTGACAACTAGAAGCACCTCATTTGAAGGTCTAGAGAAGGAGACTTGAATTTTTGAACATTCTGTCCAGTATCAGGAATTTTACCCAACATGAATTATTGTTCCATTAAATTTCGAGGTCTAGGCTTGATGAATTGGTCTGGAGATATTTTTTCTCTCTAGCTAACATCCACAACTTTCCATATTGGTATCATTTGTATGGATTGGATTTTTTTGAAATTAATTGGATATTTTCAAAGTTGTCTACAAAATTCTGTGATAGTTCCAGAATGCAATCTGACATCCAGACCATTTTGGATGCCAAACGTTCTCTGTGATGGATGTTATGATTTGGGCATATTTTTATTATGAATTAGACATCTGTAGATTTCCAGAATAACAAAGTTGCATCATTTCAAATTTTCTAGAATTAGTTATGATTTTTCAAAGTTTGGTTAGAAAAAGGGGCAAATCTGACCGAAATTAGATAACCATATTTTGTGCTTCATTTCGGTTTCCATGAGTTGTGGGTATGATTTTGTGATGAAAAAGAGTTGTATTGATGTAATTAAATATAAGAATATATAGCATGAGCTCACACGGTTCACGTGACACCGAATAAAATTTTTAGATACGACGCAACGCGAAAATAATCATTATTTTCTTGCCTTTTTCATGGGAAACTTACATGAGTCATGATATTAAGTCAATTAAAGGCATGAGATGAGTTAGAATTTATGGTGTTACACATAACACATCAACCATAATGATTCTATCGATTTAGAATTTGTTGCATAAAAGGATATTTTTATTTTGTTTTTAAAAGAAATAATATAAGCTTTTTTAATTTTTGGGTTTTGATTATAAAATTAATTTAATTAATTAACTCATCATTTAATGCAAAAATATTAATGATGAGTGAGTTTCTCAATTTCAAAAGTAATTAACAAGTTGGGTTCAAATTTAAAATTGCACAATTAACATAACAATTTGTCTATTATTTTTTACATTTGATGTTTTTTTTAATTTTCTTCTCACTCCTCCATTATTCACTCATTCATATCCTAATTTATTTTTAACATCTTTCTTTCAATGCTTTCTCTTTCTCTGAAATTCCCTTTATCTCAAATAATAATGAAATTAATTATTCTAGGAAAAGAAGGAGAGTAATGATTGAGTGACATATGATTCAAAGCTTCACGTTATTTGTGTGTGTGTGTGTGTGTGTGAGAGAGAGAGAGAGAGAGAGAGAGAGAGAAGTTTGAAGAAAGATACAATTTTGAATGCATATAAATTTAGATATTAATTAGATTCTTTGTCTCTCATTCTTCTTTCAATAATGTGAAAGTTTGAATCATTTAAAATGGTAATAAAATATTTTAAATTTTTAAAATTAATGAAATATCTATTTATAAAATTAAAATCATATTTTTAATTTATTTTCAAAAGAAATCATAGGATTTTTTTAATTTTCAAATCTTAATTGACAACTTAAGTGAGAGAGAGAGAGAGAGAGAGAGAGATCACAGCAAAAAAATATGGAATTTGCGACAACAAAAGTCGTTGCTAAAACATCAGAGTCATCGCAAAAATTATTTAACGATGACAATGTAGTCATTGCTAAGTCGCTGCAACTATAGCCGTTCTTAAAGAAATTTAATGCCCAAAAAATTGTCGTTGCTAAATAGACTTTTTGCCATGGCAAAATCACCCTTAAATATATGTAATTTCGCTGCTAAAACTCCTAAATTTTTGGGGCCATGGCATTTAGAAGTAATAAATTTTGCCACTAAAGGTTCATCAAGACTCATGTCATCACAGAAAATATTTTTAGAGGCAAAAAAAGTCGTCACTAAATGTATGGTTTTAGCGGCGATAATATCTCTTGACACTAAAAACTTTTAGCGAAGACTTTTGCCAATAGCTGTGGTCACTAAATGTATACTTTTAGCAATAACTTTTTAGTTCAAGAGATTTAGCGGCGACTTCTTCGCCACAAAAATCCTTCTATTTGGCCTTTTAAGAAGCCTGCGTTGGGGATCTTTAGCGATGACATGTACCTTGACGCTAAATGTTTAGCAATATTAGTAGTCGCCAAAATTCCTTTTAGTGGGTATTTAGAGGAATTAGTGGCGAGTATTGTTGTCGCAAAATGTATGTTTTTAGTGGCGAAATATTTTGGTGAAGCTAAATGCCTATTTTTGCAACGAATCATTCTTTTGTGTCGCCGCTAAAATTTTTCTTTTAGCATCAATCTTTTGTGTCGCCACTAAATATATCTTTAGCATCAACTATTATCAATAATATTGGTACACTATTAGCGACGACTTTAGTCGCCGCTAAAGAAGTTATTTTATTTTTTCAGATTTTTAATATGTTTCTTAATTGTTTTCTTCAATCCTGTTTGTTAAAATAGATTTTATAATATTATAAATGGTGAAAAATAAATATTCTAAATCTCTAATAACATATACCATTTTACAAAATCTAACATTTTAAAATATATAAGCAAAAAGAGAGCAAATCAAATTTTACTAACAAGTTTGATATATACATTATTGCAGAGGTCCATCCAACAAGTATAAATATAAAAACTTGTCATATAAATAATTTTTTAAGCTCACTCATACACTCCACTATTCAATGTTTAAAATAACATTACAACATTACTAAACAAAAGGAAAAGAGCAATAAGTTAGCATCGGCAATTGCTTGAATCTGCGTAATTCAAGGGAGGGACACTAGCATTCAATCTAGACACTTAATTTTGTTTTGTAAATGCCAAAACTTTCTCTATTAAAGCAATTACCTGTGTGACAAATTGAGACCATATTCCAATTTCAGTAAAGCATAATGTTTGAAAGATTATATATGCCATAAACAAATTAATGTCAAAAGTTTAAAAGGAAAATGGTGTTATAAATTAAGATGCATTATTTGTGTTAGTTGAATAATCAATCATTAAAACTCCTAATTACTCACAAAATTATTGACCTTCTCCACTTGAAACATTGTTCATCAAAGGAACATTTCCCTGCTGAAAAGAAACATAACACTATTTTTTTACATTGAAAAGAAAAAGAGAAGTGCAAAAGATACCTATTGGAATGTGGCCATGAAGGCAGCCATTTGAGCATAAATTTTAGCTTGCATCTGTGCTTGCATTTGAGCTCGCTCCTCTTGTATTTTTTGCTCCATTTCTTGGCGCATCTCTTCACGCACTTGTTCTATTGCAAAAGAAACTCTAGACTCCACTTCATATTCATCGATGCTTCTCTTTCTCAAGGGTTTCTTCCCATATCCCTTGCCATGCACATACCTCAATCTCTCCCCCAAAACAGTAGCTAATATCTCATCTCCAGTCAGGCATGCATCTTCATTTATTATTTGTTGTTGAATAACAAGATTGTGAATGCATGACTGCAGTGCAGGACATGAGTTAGAAGTATGAAAAATTGTACAAACAATTTGTTTAAAGTTAATAAATTTGAGAACATTACATGGATCTCCTAAGACTACGGATCAGCCTATACTATCTCTCCCTCTTTTGTTCGACGAGTATGTTATGCCTCTCATACTTGATCAACTGTTACTGGCTCCCTTATTTCTGGGTCCCTCTACAAATTTTTCAGACATTGGTATTCAAAGCTTTTTAGCATGAAAAAAAGTAGTAGTGAATATAGAAACGAATTTCTCCTAAAATACAATGAGATGCTCACCAAAAACTTTTCAATCGCTGCAAATGAGCAGGTACCACATGTATGTAATGTTATTTGCTTTAACCTATTTCTACTACTTGCAGTTTGTATATAAAGCCAAAGTGTTGTTAATGATAATTTTAATTAATAATAGAATAGCTGCAATGAAGTTTGAACTAAGGACCTAAAACTTATCAGACTTAAAGTGTTAAATTAGCTAATCCCAATCTTCAAGGCTAACATCCTTTGGTTTTGTTGCTTGCCTCTCTTCGTCAGTCATGTAGTTCTTATATATTTTTGACAATGAAGTGTTTCAGTTCTTAAAGAGTCGTTGCATTGAGTCCATGCAGTAAGACTTGAATGCCACCTCCTGCTAAGGATCGCAAACTTCAAATTTGTCTTATGCATTAAGAATAGAATAACAAATTCAAATTATAAGTAGTTATAATTGCAAACATAACATAGGTATTTAGGTATTTGCACATTCATTAAAGATATGCATTTAAAATATGTAATTTGTTACCTTCACTTTCAACCACATGGTGTCCCCATCTTTGTTTGCAATATCTTTCCAATCATTATCTCTTAAGGACATAGTAGTCCGCACCACCCAACCAATGTAACTAGATAAGTCTCGAGCCCCATCTCCAATCGGCCGTTCAATGGTCCTAGACATAGTAATTAAGATCTTGTTGCCAAATTTTATTTTAAGGTGAACTTTTAACACTTATACTTCCCCCGACCCTTTTTAACAGTGCTACAAGAAGCTAAACAATATGAAAAAAAGAAAATGATTAGATGATAATACATAACAAACAAATATACCTATATATGACACAAGGCAAAAAATTAGCCAAACACTTATATTGTTTCTCTTGCTTACCTACACTACTCTGGTTTCGTGATGGCTGGGTAAGAGGTGAACCATCTTATTCTTATTCTTCCTCACCAACTAGCTCTAGTGGCAATGGAGAATATTGAGCTTCTAGTTCATCATGCTCAAGTTGTCCTCTCATATGTGGTGGGGATGCAACATCACTCATGTTATTCTACCTCCCCCATCCATTTCCACATCCTAAGCCTCGTCTACCTCGTCTAGCCCCTCTCCCACACCCAGCACCTGACATTTCCTAGATCATTCCACATTTATTATGAGAATAAAGTAGTTGAACAATGTAAATTTGTAAAATTATAAAACTTTTAACCAAGAAATGAATTATAAGAATGGAAGTTTTAAAAATTTAAAACAATGATAATAATAATAATAACAACCTGATAGAAACTATCATAATTATCGCTTATTATGTGTTATAACTTATTATGATAGAAAACCTTGTTGACAAGGTATTGGCAAGTTAACAAGATCTTGGCTTTTCTAAGTTTCTCAATTAAAGAATACCTTGTTGTAAGATAACAAATCCTGTTGACTAGGTTTCAAACTTCTCTTTACTGAATTCAGGACCTTGTCAATAAGATCTTCAATTGTGTCAACAACATATTATCCAACCACTGAATTTAAAGGGATTGTTGATAAGATCTTCAACTTTGTCGACAAGATATTCTACCTTATGAACAAGATCTTTAACCTTATCAACAAAATCTTCAACTTTGTCAATAAGATATTATCTCAGCCCTCATATTGACATAACTTAATACTATTTCAATCTTGTTAACAAGGTTATTAGCATGACTTTACATAATGTTCTCATAAATAATGCTCTATTTAGCATTTTAGCTTTACCTAGAATAATTTATTTCACTCTTTAAGAATTATTTTGAATTATCAAATCATAGAATATTACCAAAAATAGAAATAAAAATAAAAAAAATACTCAATGAAATAGAATATTATTTATGAATTTAATATTTTAGTCATTTATTATATGTACCCTTAAATACCATAGAATCTTAGTTAATCTTGTTTAGTATTTGTGGTGTCAGTATCAACTTCATCATCCTCCCCAAGTATGTCTCTTGAATCTCCTTTATCAATGGACACATCTTCATCATTGTCATCAATGAATTCATGTCCTGCATTAATTGCACTTGGGCATTATGTATGAAGCATTCGTTTGAATGGCTTAGAGTCTCTAGAGCAACATCATCCCTCTGCAACTGGATCACAAAGTCATTTCCCACATTATTGTCAAGGACCACATATAGTTCGATCTCATCCTATTGATATGCCTCATCGATTGGCCCTCATTCAAAGTCTCCACTGACGTCATCATCAGTCACCTCAAGCATATTGAATAGGTCATGGGAATTTGTCTTGACAACAATGAGCCAATTTGCATCAACTATTTCATTTAAATAGAACACTTGTTCGGCTTGATATGCTAAGACAAATGGCTCATTAGAGTTAAGTGAATAATGGGTATTCACATTAGTGATTCCAAATTTATCAACCTTGTATCTTCTTCATAGATGAGCCACATCTCACTAATGACACTTGAATAAATGCACTTTTTATGCCCAATATATGACAACTCATATATGTCCTCTAACACACCATAATACTCTTTATTCTCGTCTTCATCATCACCTTTCACAAGTATTCCACTATTATCTATTTTTTAGCCTAAGGCACGATCTTTTGTGTGGAATCTAAAGCCTTCACTGTAAATGCTGAGTAGCAGTGAACCACTTTGAGTGGGCCAGCTGCTAAACTCATAAGGTCATCACTAGCCTCACCCTGTGTGTTTAACTTTGCAACCTACAATGAGAGATCACCATTGATAAATTCTGTTATGATCAAAATTTATCACATAATTCTTACATCCTAGCGCAGTGTCTCAAAACTAACCTATTCACGAAACCATTTTGGGAACTCTTTAACTATTGATCCATGCATTTCCATCTGCTTCTTATGCTCCCTGCAATGAATGACATAGTTAAGGCAACAAATTCTTGAAGAAGTTATTATTTGGAAGGAGTTACCAAGCTCCATGAACATACTCTATGAATGGCCAAACCTCTTCACAATTGTGGAGCACATACATACAAGCTTGATTGAACTCCACACTAGAGAGAAATCTTGATTCGTAACTTTCCTGGACTTTGCCACTTTTATTGAAGATGGATGTCTCATTCTTTCCCATAAGTCCATCATCATTTCTGGCAAGCCTATTGAACTTAGTGGGAATGCCTTTCAAGTAATGGGAGCAAAAAGTAAGACATTCATCTGCCAAATACCCTTCAGCTATTGAACATTCTGGTCAAACCTTGTTGCGAACATATATTTTTAATGTCCGCAAATACCTAAATACATAAGAGGATTTTAATAAAGAATTTAGTATGGAGTATTAATGAAATTTATAAAAGGCATATCTAGTGTAGTAAGTTACCTCTCAATAGGGTACATCCACCTATATTGTATGTAACAGTCAAGAAAAAAAAGAAAAGGAAAGAGAAAAGAAAAGGAAAGGAGAAAGCTGAAATTTTCAAAGGGCTAAAAATTCTAAGTCTTCTCGCCACAGCCCGGCTATAGCGAATTCAGCTTCTCGCCATAGCGAGAAATAGCCTCGCCATAGCGAGAATGCCCTCTCGCAATAGCGAAAATACTCCTAGCTATAGCGAGTGCGGGTATTCCATACAAAAACCAGGGAGTAGCTCGCCGTAGCGACGCCATAGCGAAGGCAGAGGTCTGGAACAGATACGATCTCGCCATAGCGAGGGCACTGGCTCGCTATAGCGAGTGCAGTCTGGAAAAGCGAGAAAAAGAGAATTTGACTTTTTAAAAGCCTCCAAATCTCTTCTTTCTTCTTCTAACCGACTCAAGCTCACCTTTGGAGAGAGAAAAGGGCAGAGAAGAGAGAGAGAAGCTTAGGAGAAGAAGAAAGGACAAGAAAGGTAAGGATTTTCATGACTTTTCTCTTAGCATGCTACCCTTCTCCCCTTACCCTCTCTTTCCACGGTTTTGATAGTTAAGATAGTTAGGTCTTGAGCTTGGTTCAGAAGAGGGAGAGTGGGAAATCATTCTTGAGGGAGGTTAGAAGTTATGTAGTCTTTTCTTTCTTGCTTTCCCTTCTTAAGAGCTTGAGAATTTGAGAAAGAAAGAGGATAGTTAATGGATTCTAGTGAGAGAAAGAAACCTAGTTTGAGAAGCTCAGTAGGGTTAATTAGAAAGAGATCCCTAGCTTAAGAATCAAGTGTTAAGGAATTAATTCCATGCTTTTGTGTGGTTAGGCTCAAGAAAAGTCCCCCATCTAGAAGTGGTTGTGAAACCCACAAGGGAGGAGACAAGTTGAAAGAGGAAGTTGTCAATAGCCAATAAGGTAGCTCTCTCCACCTTCCTTCATGCATAATTGTGTGTTTACATTGTTTTACTTGTATGTATGTATGATATGAGCTATGAGAAGTGTGTTAGCATGATGATATGTTATGAATTGAAATGATGATTTATGTGATGGTTTTGGTTTGCTTGAGGAATGGAAAAGCCAATAACCCTTTAGCCAAGGTGAGGATGAGCCAAACCCTTAAGTTGGTTGAGATAAAAGTAAAGAGTCTCCCAAAAGTGAGGTTGACTCCCAAAGAGTAAGGGTTGAGTCTAAGAACCTCTTAAGTATGGGTGAGGCAAGTCCAAAAGCCACAAGTGAGTGGGTGAGGTTACTCCATGTACTTGGCAAGCTTCTAAATGTTATGTATGGCCTACTCATATGTTGAGAATGTCTTCCTTTTATGCATGGCCAATTCACATGTTGCAAATGTTTTTATTATGGTTTTATATGCTAACATGCCATACATGCATAGTGAGACTTGTTTGCATGCTATATATGTATGATTGAATGAGAGATGAGCTATTGAGATTCTTTGAATCTCACCCTCCCTCTCCACCATCCAAACATGCTAGGTGGACCAAGTGAGATTAGAGATGGGAGCTAGGGGGGTGTACATCGGCCCGGTTGGCCCTAGGGGCCCGCCCTAGCCCGGTCTAATCGGGCCGGGCTAAAAGTATAAATGGGCATAACTTTAAACAAGACTGCTCCGGGCCGGGCCGGGCCACGGGCGAAGGTATGTTCCGCCCAACTTGCCCTAATAGTTACTTCTTTTTTTTTAGTTATTAATATCTTGTCATCTTATTTTTTTTATTTCATTTAATTATCTCTGTATACTGTAATTTTTATTATTTATTCAAATATTCTTTACTTCTTAATTATTTTTATCATTGATGTGAATCCTTACTGATATTTTTTTTGTTAAATAATGAAAAAATATATATTTACCTAAGACTAATTATGTTAGTATATCTTATATTTTATTTGATAATACTAGATTATTTTTTTATCACTGATACAAATATAAGAGTTCTAAAAGTCCATTGTTTTGAAATATATGCCTATAAGTTTGTGTAAAAATATTTTTATATTACAAGTATCAATTCATTAAAAAAAAATTAATTTGGGTGGCCCTAACCCGCCCTATCCCAACATAAATCAGACTTATTAGAGTTGAATAAGGCCACAGGTATAAAAACAAGTTTCATGTCTTAATCGGGTCAGGTATCGGATATACTAGATGTTCAGTTTGGTTTTATCCATGTACAGCCCTACTTATTCGGGCCGTCCCGGGCCGCCCCGGGCCGCCCTAAAATCGGGCTTCTCCGGGTCGGGCAGGGCCACGGGCATAAAAATACGCCCAAGACCCTAATCGGGCCGGGCTCCGGGCCAAGCATCGCCCTGACCCGGCCCTGCCCATGTACACCCCTAATGGGAGCCACCAAGCATGAGGCTAGGAAGACCAATGGAGATTTGTCAAGAGCTTCTTGTAAATGTATTGTATATGAGACAAGGGATGTAAATGGATAATGTATATGATGTAACCTTTATGAATGATTGTAAGTTAATGTATGTATGTATGAGAATGAGGCCTATTGTGAATGAAGAGGCAAATTTGATGTGAAATGCACAATGTTAGCATAGTTTATGTGAGTGCATAAGTGGGCATGGGGTAGCGAGTTTTCCCAATCTAAGTTACTAGACACTTGAGACATGATTGATGTCCCCTAGAGATGCCTTCTCATGTGCTCAAAGAGTCATAGAGATAAAAGAACCAAGATTGGACCCTATGAACCCCATTTTTAGCCAAGAAAGTGGCTTTTTACCATTAATGTCAAGAGTTAACCAAATGACCTCCTCTTACTTTGAAATTTAACATGAGGATAGATCTTGGCTAGAGCTTTTTGGGAAGCTAAAGATCAAGTCATTTGGAGGTCTATAGCATTTTCTATTATTTTTCAAAGTTGGCATCAGAAATTCGGATTTCAGAAAACACTGTTCATTTGGTCAGTTTAGAAATCATGTCATCCGAGGGGCAAACGTAGTCCAATAGCTAGGAAATTTTATACATGGAAACTAGATGGTCACAGTGACTTGTAGGGACTGGAAGCACCTCATTTGGAGGTCTAGAAAGAAAGATATGCAATTTCAAGGTTTCTGCCCAGTATCAGTCACTCAACCAGACCCGAGGTACTGTTCCATCAGTTTCCGGGAATTTGGCTGGGTAAACTGATATGGAGATATTTTTTCTTTCTATCTGACATCCACATATTTCCATAGAGGTATCGTTTGCAAGCATTGGATTTTTTTGGAATTAGTTAGACATTTTCAAAGTCTATATCAGTAAACTGTGACAGTAACAGGACCCCCTCTGACCAGTGGACGAATTTCGATGTCAAACGCATGATATGTTAGATATTAATACTTCTAAATATTTTTAGCATTAAGTAGACGTCTTAAGCTTTCTAGAATGACCAAGATCATGCAGTTATGATTTTTCTGTAATTAGTTATGAATTTCCAAATTTAGCCCAGAAATGAGGCCAATTCTGCCAACTACGAATTTGCATGTCTCAAATCCCTTTTTGCTTTCCATGAGTTTTAAGCATATGGTTGGGATTGAAATAAGTCTTAATGGTGTAATTAAGCATGAGGATGCATAGAAAGAGCTCACCCGGTCCATGTGACATCAAAGAGAACATTCACCCATGCCTAATGCCATGGAACAAAAGGAGGAAGCAAGAGCAAATAACCATCCTTGTGTGCTTAGCATGTGCATATAAGTATGTAAGGCATGATGGGTATGAGGTAGAAGTTAAGGTGTTACATTGTACGAGTCCTTCGAGCTTTGCCTCTCTTGCCAAATGGATAGGTAAGTGGATCATGATATCAAAGAAAGTTGGTGGGAAAACTATTTCCAATTTACATAATGTGCTTGCAATTTGGGATTCAAGATGATCAAGAGTTCCAGTTGTTAAGCACTTAGAACATAAATTCTTGAAGAATTTACCCAATTCTAATATAGGTTCAGATACCTCATTGGGCAACAAGCCACATAATGCTGTAGGGAATATATCTTGTAACAAAACATGGTGGTTATGGCACTTCAATCCATAAATTTTTTGATCACGCACATTAATACATCATGAAATGTTTGAAGAGAAGGCATCAGACACTTTTAAAGTAGCCAGGAAGTTATAAACTTTTAACTTCTCTTATAGGGACAATGCATAGCAAGCAACTGGAATCAGAACTTTGTTTCCTTCTTCTATTGGGTGTAATTCAAATCTAATTCCCATGTTAATCAAGTCATACTGACTCTTCACTGTATCTTTTGTCTTTCCAGCTAATCCTATAACAGTTGACACGATGTTATCTGAAACATTTCTCACAATATGTATAACATCAAGGTTGTGTCGGATCAACAATGTTTTCCAATAAGGTAAACAAAAAAAGATGTTTTTTCTTCTCCAATTAAATGCATTAGCTACATGGCCATGCTTTCACTTTTAACCTTTCCCCAGAGTTACATTACCTAGTGCTCGTAATTGACAAAGTGCCTTGTTACAGGTTAAAGGAAAGGGTGGAACTCTATGCTTAACTTTCCCATCAAATGCCCTTTGATTCTGCCGCCATGGATGATAGGTTGGTAGGAAGAGACAATGGCCTAAGTAGCATAACTTATTTCGTAACAAAATAGAATATGTGTCTTTGTGGCAACTGGAGCATGCAAGCTTTCCTTTTGTAGACCATCCTGATAGGTTCCCATATGCTGGGAAGTCATTAATTGTCCATAATAATGCTGCACGCAACTTGAAATTAGACTTCTTATGGGCATCATATGTCTCTACTCCTTGCTCCCATAATTCAAGTAACTCCTTAATCATTGGTTGGAGGTACACATCTATGCCATCACTTGGACTTCTAGGGCCTGGAATTAAAAGAGTCATCATAAAATATGGGTGCTTCATGCATTGCTATGGTGGCAAATTATATGGAACCAATACAACTAGCCAAATACTATGATTAGTACCCATATTTCCCCAAGGCTGAAACTCATCACTTGTTAGGCCCAATCGAACATTTCTTGGATCACTACAAAATTCTGGATGCTGCTAGTTAAATGATTTCCATGCAGTAGAGTCAGTTAGATGCCACAAAACATCATCATCAATGTGTTCCTCATTATGCCACCTCATCTCCTTAGTTGTATGCTGAGACGTATATAGCCTTTATAGCCTAGGCGAAATATCGTAACACTTTACAGGGAATTTTCTTTCCTTTATGACTGTTTGACCTCCATCAAGGCATATTGCACTTAGGACATGATTGAGCATTGGCGTGCTCTCGCCAATGCAAGATGTAGTCATTCTCACATGGGTCAATCTTGGTGTAATCCTAACTCTTGAATAACCTTCTTTGCTTCATAGTATGAGTTAGGTATTAATGCCCCCTCTGGAAGAACATCATTAAATAAACTTAATAATGAATCCATGGATTTGTTGCTCCAATGGTTAAGGCACTTAAGGTGGAGTAGCCTAACTATAAAAGAGAGTTTCAAAACTTTGTCACAACCTAAATAGAGGTCAATCTAGGTATCTTGCAACAAGTCAAAGAACTATTTCCCCTGCCCATTAGGTGGCTTATGGTTCTCTGACTTACAGTTCCCTTCATTTGAATTTGCGTGACCATATACATCATGAAGCATCCCAATAATGTCATCTTCTTTATTAGTGTCATCACCTATATCATCAGCTACCTCACCACCATTATCTTGATGCAATGAACTGTAAGCACCAAGACAAACTTCTCCATGTGAGTCCCACACTTCATAACTTGGGCTAAAACCCTTCTTTAATAGATCTGCCCTTACGTCAATGCGACTCTTCCATTCTGTATTCCTACACCCCTTGCATGGGCATCGAATCATATCCGTCACCCTTGGCTGATTAAAGGCCCATTGTAAAAAACTCATCAACTCCTCATCTATATGTTGGATTAACTTTATTATTGATCTTTATCCCACTTTTATCCATCTTTGTTACTTCCTACATTTTAATCAACATCATTGCAAGTTAAGTTGTGGACAAGTCAAATCTTTTTACATGTAAAGAATTATATACTTATGTTTTGGTTCCGATCTCTAAGTTTTATATCTGAACCAAAAGCAAACTCTGTTCTAGTACAAAACATAATGAGGGATTTATAATGTCACACTCTCCTCTATATTACTTCTAAGAGCATGGCATTACATTGATAATAGTATAGGCTTTGATGTAATATGTTGCTCATGAAAGGTTGTACATGATATATTTATAATGAAAACATTCCCACAAGTGTAAAAGTATGAGATTATAATGTAAATATCATTTTTGAATGTAAATGTGCAAGAATGTATAATTTGACAATATGTGTGCCTAGGAAAGTATATGTATAATGGCAAGTGGATGAGTAGTTTTGATTTTCATTATATTTAGGACCTAATGAAAAAGTCATATATGCTATATTTCATGTTTGGAACATGCTCAAATAGTCACAGGACACGAGGAAGCTCTTATGAAATTTGGAACCATATATGTCCCATTTTGAGCCATATTTTGCTCTTAAACCAAAATCAGACTAAATAAATGAATTTTTAGATGAAATTTGATAGGCATTTAAATCTCAAAAGAGGCTAAATGTGGCTAAAAGACTCTATTATGTCAAATCAAAGTTGTTTAGCCTATTTTGAGTGTCTACAGTGTTTAGGAGTTGGAACATATCTTAATTTCAGTTTTGGGCCCCTATAGTTCCACTTCACCTATGGAAAGGTTGTGAGACCAAGGCTAAACATTGAATATGATTATATTTTGATGATGTTGAAAGGAAATGATGTAGGAATGAATATGTAGAATAAGTCATCCTTTTTCTAAAGTGAGTAATAAGATACTATTAACAAGGCAAACTATGTTATTGATAAGTTATCAGATGTTGTTGATAGGGTTACAGATCTTATCAACAAGATATGACCTTATCAATAGGATCTTAAATTTAGCAAAGAAAAATTGAAGACCTTGTTGACTAGATAAGACTTTGTCAACAGGATCTCAACTTTAGCAAAGGAAAATTGAAGACCTTGTTGATAGGATAAGACCTTGTCAGTAGGATCTTCTACCTTTTGACAAAATAATCTATAATTGAGAAGCTTTGAAAAAATTCAAAGTTAGGCAACTCATTTAGAATCTTCTCAATAAGGTCTTAACTATAGAAAGCTAGAATACATAATGTATAATGTATGATGGTATGACACACAGGTATGAAAATAGGACTAAATGTAATTTGAGCACTAAGTTTATAGCACTTAAAAAACTTAAGCACCATACTTCATCCTCAAAAAAGAAATTAACACTAGTCCTCAACAGTATCACAACAAACTATCAAGGCAACAAAATTAGATCAAATCTCTAAAGCACATATCAAAACTTAAAGGCATATATCAGAGCTTAAGCAAATATCAGAACTTAAAAGCATATATTAGAGCTTAGGTACATATCAGAACTTATAGGCATATATCATAATTAACACCAAACTTTAGTTGTATCACAGCAAACTATCAAGGCAATAGAATTGGACCAAATCTTTAAAACACATATAAGAACTTACAAGCACATATAAGAACTTATAGGCATATATCAAAATTAACATCAGACTTCAGCAATATCATAGCAAACTATCAAGGTAACAGAATTGGACCAAATCTCTAAAGCACGTATCAGAATTTAAAGGCACATATCAGAATTAACACTAGACTTCAGTAGTATCACAGCAAACTATCAAAGCAACAAAATTGGACTAAATCTCTAAAGCACATATCATAACTTAAAAGCATATAGTAGAGCTTAGGCACATATCAAAATGTATAGGCATATATCAGAACTTATAGGCACATATAAGAGCTTAGGCACCAAATTTACAACACTTATAGGCACTAAATTTACAACACTTATAGGCATCAAACCTACATCACTTATAGACACCAAACCTACAACACTTATAGGCATATATCAAAACTTATGGGCAAATATCAAATCTTAGGCACCAAATTTGCAACACTTATAGGAACATATCAGAGCTTATGCAGGTACACACACAGGTAAAAAAATTAGACCAAATCTTATTTAGACACTAAATTTACAGCACTTAAAAGAACTATTCCACCCTCAAAAGGCTTAGGCACATATCAAAACTTAAAACCATTTCATCAGTATCACAGTAAACTATCAAGATAACAGAAGAATTGATACTAAATGTCATAGCAAAATATCACAATACCAAGTTTAATAGTTTATTAAAAAGAAAAATAATACCTTTATGCTATAGCAACTACAGTAAAGATTTAAGGAGTCATAGTTGATATTGTTTGAGGAGCTAGCACTTGAGAATCTGTGTTGTATGAAGTAAGTTTGAAACATAAGAAATTATTTTTAGATGTTAGCAAAATCTGCTATAAATTTACATATCAGAAATAAGAAATTCAACAAATTCACAGAGGCTACAAATGGCCATCAAAGAAGGAGAAACTAACACAAAAAAGAAGAAATTCTAAAAAAAGAAGGTAAATTCGATTCAAAATTGACATTATTCACAAAAACCTAGTGGCCATTATTCAGTTCTGCTAACCACAGCCACAACACTCAACATAAAATCAATTGCACAAAGAAGGAGCAAACAATAGACTAGATTACCACTTACATAGCTTCCTTCCTCTTCAGTTTCTGTGTTTTCCTCTTCCACAGCGAAATCAGCTCCTAAGGATACTTTGTTTTTTGTGTGCAAAATGTTTTGGTTGGAATAGTTTCACTCACAACGAAATCGACCAAAGGGATGTATTGGAACGAAGATTTAAAAGGATTTGCAACGACCTTTGCCAGCGGATATGAAGAAGGTTTGAAAATGGGAAAGGGGGAAAGATGGGGAAAGGCTTCAGGAAGGGAGCAAAAATGAGTAATGAGTTTAGGTTTTACTGTTGAAGTGACTTTGTTTTATTGTTTCAATAAAGCTCTATTTTAGGTTTTTATTTATAATGATATAATATGTATATATAATTATATAATATCATTTTAAATATATTGATAATTAAATAATTGATAATTGATATATAAATGAAAAAAATAGTTTAAGTGATAAAAAATAAAAAATATAGGTTAGGTTTAGAACAGAAATTATGAAGAAAATATCAGATTTGAGGGTAAAACCTCAAAATGCTATAACTTTGTGTACCGTACTCTGTTTGAGGTGGATTTTTTTTTTCATTTTGGGTATTTTTTTGAGATCTACGTGTAATGAATAGCCAAAGGCAGTTTGGTCACTTATTTTTCTCAAAAAAGTTTGTTTAGGCCTTCAATTTTGTGATTTTTGTTTTTCACTATCTTTCACCAACATTAAAATAAGTCTATAATTATACAATACTTTTTATAATTTACTTAAGCTTTATTCTATTTAAGTTCTAAATTTAAGCACTTGATTAACAATAAAGAGAGTAAAAATTAAGAAATACATAACTTAACTCAAAAATTTATTAAGAATTTAGAATCTTTATTCTTCAATAGCCTTATGTATCTTTTTCTATGATCAACCCATTATATTTTTGTTCCAACTAAAATATTTAAAGTTCTTAATCCTAAATATAAGTTATCCTCCAACTTATCTCTCTAGAATTTGTGTATATGGCTGTCTCAATAGGAAATGCATGCTAAATCATTACACTAGGGCTCATTACATTACACTGGGGCTCATCTTCATAAAAAAAAATCATTTAAGGTCTCTCAAAGTTTAAAGTATCAAGATTGAAGTTCTAAATTCACATCCATCACTGCCTCCTCACCAAAAAAATCTATAAAAATCATTATATTTTTGCTTAAAGGAACTATCATAAGCCATGGAACATGAGGAAGAAGAAGACATTAATAGACGAAGAAGAAGACAGAATAGGAATTTAAAAGGGTTACCCAACTAAAATTAATGTTGTAATGATAAGAGATCGAGGTGGAGTTTAATCTTTTATCCATTCCTTCTTCTTCTCTTTCATTTTTTTTTCTTTCTTTCTACCTCTTTGTTGTTTTCGTTGTTTCAGAAGTTGAAAAGGACACATTAATAAAATGAATCATAGAAATTGAAAAATTTAGATATATAAATTCTTTGATATATGAAATGTTAGACATATTAATTTCATGAATTCTAAAAATTGAAATTTTAACTTCTTAATAAAAATTATAAATAATAATCTACTAGGTTTTCAAACTTAATAAAAATTCTAGTTTTATTTTTTTAATTAATGATTATAACTAACGATTACAACTAAAATATTTTTTAGTCTTATATATTTGCATATATTAATTATTAACTTTAAAAATATTTTTTTAACTTAAAAATATTCTAATTTATTTTTTTTGTCTTATATATTTGCATATATTAATTGATACGTGTAATTTATTTTTTTAACTTAAAAATATTTTAATTTCAAATATTTTTATTTAAAAATAAGTTACAAAAATATTTCATGCAAAAATTTTTAATAAGTAAAAAATTTTGCGTCAAAACTTTTAGTGGTGACTATTTTAGCTGCCGCTAAAAGCTAACTTTTAATGACTAATACAACCAATCGTCACTAAAAGATTTGGCACAAATATTTTTATTTAACTAAAAATTTAGCGTTAAAATTTTTAGTAGTGACTAAAATGGTCACCGCTATAAGATATCCTTTAGTGACAACTAAATTCAGTTGCCGCTAAAAGTTTTAACACATAAATTTTTAATATTTGACCAAAATTTTGGCACTAGACTTTTTAGTGACGAAAATGTTGTCGTTACTAAAAAGTATATTTTAGTGACGACTAAAGTTGGTGACCGCTAAAAGTTTCGGCATTAATATTTTTAATAGATAAAAATTTGGCGTTTAGACTTTTAGTGACTAGATCAGTTGTTGCTAAATGTTATGTAACACCATAAATTCTAACTCATCTCATGCCTTTAAATAACTTAATATCATGAATCATGTAAGTGTCCCATGAAAAAGGTAAGGAAATAAGAATTTTTTTCGCGTTGCGTTGTATCAAAAAATTCCATTCAGTAGCACATAGACCGTATATTCTCATATTTAATTACATCAATACAACTCATTTGTATCATAAAATTATGCCCATAAGTCATGGAAACCGAAATAAAGCTAAAAATATCCAAGTATAATTTCAGACAGATTTGGCCTCTTTTTTTACCAAACTTTGAAAAATCATAACTAATTTTAGAAAAATCAAAATCATACAATTTTAGCCATTCTGGAAAGTTACGAATGTCTACTTCACATTGAAAATATTCCCATACTATAAAATCCATCACAGAGGACGTTTGATATCCAAAATGATTTAGAGGTCAGACTGCATTTTGGAACTATCACAAAATTTTGTAGAAAAATTTGAAAATTTTCAATTAATTTCACAAAAATACAATCCATACAAATAATATCAATCAGGAAAGCTGTAGATATTAACTAGAGAAGAAAAATATCTCTAGACCAGTTCATCAAGCTTAGATCTCAAAATTTAATAGAACAGTAACTCAGGTTGGGCAAAATTCCTAATACTGGACAGAATGTTCAAAAATTCATATCTCCCTCTCTAGACCTCCAAATGAGGTTCTTCTAGTTGGCAAAGTCACTGTAACTTTCTAGTTTCTCTGTATAAAATTTCATGGCAATTGGACATCATTTAAGTCTCGTGTGACAGAATTTAAATTCGGACCAAATGAATAATACAACAGACCAAAACTAGAAAAATTGCCAACTTTAAAAATTTATCAAATATTTTGTGGACCTCCAAAAATTATAATCTTTAACTTTGCAAAAAGTTTCCAATAAGTTCTAATTGCATGCCAAATCTCATATCAAGAAGAGCCCATTTGGCCAAAAAATGATATATAGTTCCATTATGGTCAATTTTGACTCCATATGAGATACCAAAGTATCCAAATGGCTTTTCCTAGGATTTGGCACCTTTTAGGTAAGTCTAAAAGTATAATTAGGACTTGCGTGAGCTGCCCAAATGGTCTCAAACCTCATCCATCTCATTTTGGCCATTTTATCTGCACATATGCACATTTATATCAAACTTTCAAGAAGCATATCTTGGCATTATATACCCAAATTACATTCTAGGGTTCACACACCATATCCATTCATTTATACATTACATATTATCATAATTACATATGTTTAAGAGGTAATAGACCGTATATATCAAGGGGTTACAACATTTGACATCATTATGGTTTTAAAAAACAAAGGCTAAGCATGTTGGTGTTAAACTCTTCTTTTCAAGGTAGTTGGTTTCCATTACCTTGTCCACTTAGTCCACCTAGCATGTGAGATCATTGGAAAGGAGGGAATGAGATTCAAAGAATCCCAATAGCTCATCTCCCATTCAATCATACATAATGGATGCAAATAAGTCTCATAAATGCATGTATGGTCATGTAGACATGTGCAAGCACTCAAGAAACTTTTTCATTATTTAAGAAAGTCATACATAGCATACAAAAGCTTGCCAAGTAAGTGGATTGGCCTCACCTAATTTCTTGTGGATATTGGACTTACCTCACCCATTCTTTAATGCATTCTTGGATTCAACCATGCTCTTGGGAGCCCACTTTGCTTTTGGGAGAATCTTTACTTTGTCTCAACAAATCTTAAAGGTTCTTGGCTTATACTCACCATGGCTAAGGGTTCTTGGCCTCACCACACTCAAGCAAACCCAAGCACACATCAAAACATCATATGAAACATAATATGTCATCATAAAACCATGGCATATGAAATCATGCTATCATACTTTTCATGGCTTGAAAATACACATACACATAATCTAAGACAAGCTAAGCACACATCCATACATGAGAGAAGGTGGAGAAAATTTTAAGGCCACATAACTTGCTTAGACACTAGGTTGTTCTATAAACCCTATTATGGTTCCATAATTACACCTAATGAAGCAACACCCCTCAAATAAATTCTAAACTCCATTCTTTTCTTTCAAATATGATTCTTGACTCCTTTTAAACCTCTTCGAGTCATCACACAATTAAAACAAAGAGCCTAACAATATGTTGCTTTTTTAGGTCATAATATGGAACCTAAAGCACCAACTCACTTTATGAGTTTTAAATTTTTTCCAAAGTCTCCCCTCATATTCATTCATCATATATGACTCAAGAATGGCCTTAGAAAAATTTAAAACTCTCCCTAGCTATAAGAACCCCCTTTGGCGGAGACATAGGGCTTTGTTGGCCTTCATGGAAATTTCTTTGTTTTCTTGAAGGAGGAAGCATGTGGAGAGCATCTTAGGGATCTTAAGAGCTCATTTAAACTCTTAATTAGGCCTAGGAATTATCATATGAAATCAAATTTTAGAACGTGCACACAAATTCTTAAAATTTGCATCTTGAAATCTAATGATTTTTTGATAATTTCCTTTACATATTCTTAATCTCCACACCCTTTTTCCTTAGATTCATGCTTGGTTCTGCCTAAAAATCATCTCCTCCTAGGGTTTTCTCAAGTGGGGCGAAATGGTGGAGAAGGGAACCAAAGATGGCAACCATAAGAAGAGAAATTACCTTGTTTTCTTACTTTTTCTCACTTGAATCTTGTATTCTTTGAGCTCCTCTCTTCAAATCCGAATTTTCTCCTCAATTTCTCCCTTAAAACATATTTGTAAACTTCATCTTAATCATAGGAAACAAAGAAGAATGGAGGAGAGGAGGTTTGGATGGAAGAAAGCATAGAAAACTACCAAGAATCCATACATTTTTCTTGATTTTTCTCCTCCTTTACTTCCCCTTCTTGTGAGCCTAAGAGAGCAGATCATATTCTGTATTTTGGGCAGAAATTTCATGCTTAAGAAGATGGGAGAAGAAAGGGGAAGTGTGTGGGAGCTTCTAGAAACACACTTTTTCAAAAATTCTAATTTTATCCTTCCGTAATGGCAATTTCGTTTCGGCTTTGTTTTAGCTCCTTTTTTAGAACCGTCTTTTCCATTATAAAATTTTGGTTCCAATTTAATAAAATACTTTTGGAATCACTCAATTTGGAGCTAAAACCTTACCAAACAAACTAGTCAAAATTTGGGTCAACCGACGTTAGAAAACGTCCACTGGAGGGGTTTTAACTGTCCCGGAGTTTTCATGGTTTTCAGGGCCTCTGAGAACCCTGGAGAACTCAAAACTTTCATTTAAAAAGTCATCCTGTGTGAATTCCAAAATTTGCTCAAAATTACGAAAATACCATTACATTTCGTACGCATTTTGTAAGAAATTGTTTCTTCATTTTAGCTCC
The DNA here is from genome assembly GCA_026724425.1 of Erythrophleum ivorense. NCBI lineage: Eukaryota > Viridiplantae > Streptophyta > Magnoliopsida > Fabales > Fabaceae > Erythrophleum > Erythrophleum ivorense. The sequence goes on along the minus strand of JAIUCV010000359.1, from coordinate 503,159 downwards.
ATTTTTCTTTTCGTTTGAGCCTAGAATTTTCATTTTTAGGAGTCTAGAACACTTCTCAAATTTTTTGAGACCTTAACTATCTCATTTTGGGGGACTTCCTTTTGTATTCGGCGAATTTTGTTCGTTTACGGAGAAACCGTACGTTACGTTTCTCACGTTTTTTCTTATTTCCAAAGGACCGGATATTACAACTACCAGTTTCAATGAACATCGTAAACAAAATAATTAAAATGTCTTGAAACGTGGTACAAAAGTAAACTCAGAATATTGTAATAATGTTGGAATATTTTAATTAGATCAAAATTATATGTGTATTAATATTATTCAATTGTTAAACTAATTTATATATTATGTTTTAATAATGCCAAATAATTAAGTAATTAAATTAAAATGGATTAAGTCATATAATTGGATAATTTGTAATAAATTCATAAGTCATTAAATTAGGAACCCAACTTAATATTGATTTTTGAACCATTTACGCTATTTATACTAATTGAAAGTTTTGCTATTATATATATATATTATAATAATTTAATTTGTGAGACAAGTAAGTTTTAACTTATTCGATAAACAACTTTAACTTGTGAGAGAAATAATCATTGGCCTGTGAAACAGGAAGGTTACTACGTTATATACGTGCATCCATCTTTAACTCGTCAAATAAGAGAAATGCACATAGATATGATAGCTTTTTTTTCTCCCTCATTCTACTTGAATTTTTATTTTACAACAGAGTTTACTACTTGCTGGTTACTTATGTGAGTTTTATGTAGGTAAATCTCACCTATTTGTTAAGCACATATACGTTAGAATTTTGAAATTGAAACTCTCTGGAAGGCTTAACCTTGTTTAGCATGTTGTAGGATAATCTGATTCACATAGTTGTTAAATCAATGTCCTCAGACGCGTATTATTCTATCTAAATTATTCCAGTATGGCGTTAAAATATTTGTCACCACATCTTTCAAGGCACTTGCCAGGGCTTGAATAGCAAAGAATAATATTAAGAGGTCAGAATAATGAAGGAGTAATAAGTAAGATGAAAAGTATTTACCAAAAAATAATAAAAACTTGAAATTCGGAGGAAAGAATTAGGTAGAATTCAAATGTATAGCATCTGATTTTTATTTTTATTTTTTTATTTTTAGAATTCGGATGCTATGCATCCAAATTCCACACACACACACACACATATATATATATATATATATATATATCTTTAGATGCAATTTTTTTTTATCTTGTAATAATATTTTTTTGTTGTATTTTGTAATATAATAACACAAATTGTAATTGGATAACAATAAAATGAAGAGGAGATTTATTTGTTTAAAAATTTTGAGTTATTGAAATAATAGTAAATGTAATAGTAACCATAAAAAATTAAAAATGAAATGAGCTTTTTTATCAAAACATAACATTAGAATATTAAAAATATGAAAAAGAGATATGTGAAAAAGGGTTGATTAAAAAGTAACAAAAACTTACTAGCATGTAGCACTTGCAGTCGAATTCAACCTTTATTTTGCATATTTGATAACTTTAAATAATATTTTTTATATTTGATATTTGAATTTGCTTTAATAATTGTTTTTTATATTTTAAGTCTATAAAATATCATAATATTTATTTAACAATTTTCACTAAAATTTTGATTTATTAAAATTATTTAATATTTTTTATTATTAAAAGTTTTATGAAATATTTTTTTCATTAAATTAACTTAATATTTATTTAGCAATTTTTCAAAATTTATTTAATATTTGCTAATGTTAGGAAAAAAATTTAATATAAGAAAAAAATGAAATAGAAAATAAAAATACGTTTTAAAAAATTAAATAATAATAATAATAAAATACCAAGGAGTACAATTTTAATAAATTAAAAAATTAAATAATATATTTATTAATATAATTAATAATTTAGTATAATTTATTTGAAGTTAATAGAATAGCATAATATTTATTTATTATTTTTTAGTAAATATTTGTCTTATTAAATTTTTTATATTAAATATTAGTTTGATTAAATATTTTTTTCATTAAAGTAACTTAATAATTGTTTAATTAAATTAACTTAATATTTTCTCAGTTTTCTTTTCAACTTTTAAATTTAGTTAATAATTTTTAATATAGGAGAAAATTAAATAAAAAAATAACTTTAAAGAAAATTAAAATGAGAACAACAATAAATAAATAAAAAATTTAACAAGAAAATATTTTCACCTCCATTTTCATTATACAGTTTAAATATCAATATTTTATTTTTTTTCCATTTCAACAACAAATTTTGGTTCTATTTCTTTTGTTGTTCCTTCATTTATTTTTACCTCAAAATGTATATCTAAACTAATACACTAAAATCAACATTAACAAAATAATTTCATTAATAAAACGTTATTTCCTTCTTTCTTTTTTCAAATGTATTTCTCAAATAAATTAAAATATACATCAACCATACAACAAATAAAATTCTATAACATATGATATCAAATAATTCTACCACCATTATTTTTGTCTAAATATTTTAAAATATACATATCTTAATTATAACAAATATTAAAATATCACATATAATAAAAAATTTGACATACCTCGTATTTTCGTAACAAATGTATCTTGATACTTTGTGGTCCTTCCTCCTTCCCTAGTATCTCAAAGTAATAACGATACCTTGATAATTTTATCTGCAAGAAATGAAGGAAACAAATACACAATTTTTACCGTAAAGAGAATGAGAGGAGGTGAATGAGTTGAGCTTAAGAAAATGTGAGGAGTGAGCTCTTGGCATGCATGGCAATATATAGACAGTAAAATTTTTTTTATCTACATATTATTTATAATTTTTTTTTTAGCCAATCACAGCCTTCTATAATCCAAATCATCCAATCAGAATTTGCTACATGAAAAATGTTATCATTACTCCTTAGCTGGCTAACCCGTCAAATATCAGTCAGTGCGCTGCAAGCTAACTAAACCAGTGGTTCCAAATTTGTTGATTTGTTGTCTGAGGCAAATTTTTTTTGCCATGTTACTTTTTACAAAATTTTTATTTACTTTATTGCTTTTGATTCAAAAAACACACTTGCTACACTGAGATTCTTCCTAATTTTGAACGGCCAAAACGAGGTATAGTTATGCTATTTTAACAATGTCATGATGTTATGGAAGTACAATGCATGCTTCTCTGCTAACGTTGCAAATTAGTGTCAAATTGTAAAAAAATTTTGAATACTTCAAAACCTTAAAAATGTAACTGATATAGAACTGTTATAATAGATTGTTATAGCATTATAATACAATGCAGTTGGTTACAATATTCTTAGGCCTCTTGCTATGCTGAGCAATTGTATTTCACTACTTTTTTCTTTTGGAATGAAGTTTCAACCTTTCTTTTGCAGATTTTTATATTTCTATAAATAATTAACCTGCAGATGGAAAAGAATGAAACCAATTTATTAGTTTTAATTGTTATTGTTTTATGTTTATTTTATAGTAATATGTTTGAGCTTCTGCGCAGAAGCACATTACAACTCTAATATATCATGAAGGAGGTTAGTATGCATATATCATCATCCTGGGATTGGCATATATGCCGCATTAACTATTAAATTAAGAATATTAAAACTGTTCATGCAACTTATTAATATCCCCAGCCCCGCCTAAGGCCCAGAGTATAGCTTCCAACATGGCTAAGCAAGGACTCCATCCTAAGTAGATCAGTCCGAAAGAAAGATGCGACTTTCACTATTTAGAATATGCATTTTCTGTGAATCTTAGCAAGGCAACTTGCTAGTCAACTAGTCAATAAATTCTTGTAAATTGCTAAGATTCAGAGAATTTGGCCCTGCACCATATCTGCCATATCTGCAGCAGATCCAATCTTTGATTCTGTTCGAAATGCACATTACTTGATTCATCCCCACCCTTCTCCTTGGTGCATCCTTGATGGGAAGATGTATTTCCCTCCTTGCTATAAATAAGGGTCCCTAAGTTCCTCTTCTCCAAGCCACTAAGTACAAAAAGCTCATACACAGTATCAACTGAAAGAATTTGAGAGCTTAAAAGCACCCATGTTGGAGAAAAGCTTCAAGGTTTGGCAATAGCTAGAGGTAAGTAATTTTTTCATGTTTTGCTTCATTTGGATATATTAAATAGCTTTAAAATATCCATTTGATTTTAATAGTTGGTATCAGAACATCCAAAGATCTCTGTCTTACTATTTTCAAAGCTTGAAATTTGGTTTTTCTACTATAATTAGGTTTCATTTTCTAAGCCTCTTTAATTTATTTTGATTATGGCATCCCTTTAGTCATTGGCTTCTAATTATTTTGGCTTTTGAAGCATCGAAAATGGAGGTCTATAGTGTGAGATACGATCAAGTCAACTGGTAAGTCAAAAACAAGTTGAATCAAGTCGAGGATGAAACGCACGAAACATTGTTTTGTTTTTTAGCAAAAATGATGTCATGTTTTGGCTTGTTTATGTCCGTCTTTTTTATCCCTCATAAGCAACACATCATTTCACTTAAGGCCTCCTTTTTTTGTTTTGGCCCGTGTTGTTTCAGTCTAGTCTGTTTTGCTTGATTGTTAGGCAAAAAATCTTTTGGGACTCCTATTTAAATTTCTGCCGTTAAGAAACAAAATTTGATTCTACTTGGGCATCTTTTACACAAATTTGACCAGAAAATTTTCTAAGCCTATTTTTGGAGGAATGAAAGTGATTTTTTAGCCAAAAATATTTTGGGCCCTTCAAAATCAATTTTGGGCAAATTTTTGGATAAAATTTGTAATGAGCCAACATTAATTTATTTTGCAATGGTTTGGGCAAAATATCTTTGGACTAATATTTTGTTTAAAATTAAGCAATAATTATTTTCTTGATCATTTATTTTATCCAAAAAGTATTTAGTGCCATTTAATTTGTCCAAAATTTTTGGTAAAATTATTTTGGGAAAGTTAATTTTTTTTTCAAATATTAATGGACCTTTTCTAAAAAACTATTAAAAATTTTTATGGTGTCATTTAATCTATACCTAAATTTGGATAATTAATTTTTAGGTAATAATTATGACACATTTGCATTAAAATTAAAAGGAGAATTTTAATTAATTAATTAGTTACATTTTTGCATAGTTGATTAATTAATTATTTGTTTAATTCTTATTATAAAATGTTTGTCTATGTATTTATATTTAATCACACACAAACATTTAATTTCATAATGTAATTTTATTTTAATTACAAATTAGTCATATCACCTTTAATTATTCTAAAATTGTACATTAGGTATTAAAATTAAATTAAGGATCACATAAAGGAAATAGCATCAATTTATAATTAATATATTTAATGAGATAATTATTATCTGATTGGAATGTTATTGTATTTTTCATGATTAACTAAGGTGGGAGAATGAATTTTCCTTTTTTTAACTTGCCTATAGGAATTAGAATAAGGGATATAATTTGCTAGATTCATTCTATTTGTATATAGACCTAATTAAATAAATCTTAACTCACATGCTGTTTTATTTTTTGTTAGACTCATGGTTTGAGAGACATGGTTTATATTAGTATTACATGTCATATGGAATATTTAAATTATCTCAATTTTTTGATATGGTATGTGATTATTTACAGCTTATCAATCTCTGAACATATCTAATTTCCAAGTTCCTGAATTAAATGGCAATGACTATAAATTCTAGAAGGAGAAAATTATTCTCCAATTAGGATGATAGACATTGATTATGCTATCAAAAAGAATAAATCTCCTATGGCCATGAATAGTAGCAATAGTTCAAAATTTGATCTTTATGAATATTGGGAGTGACCTAATCACCTCAGTATGATGCATATTAAGACCAAGTTATTTGCTAGCATTTGTTGATTGATTGGAAAGCATGCATATGTTTAACAACCCTAAACTTACCAGTATAAAGGGTGTGTGTGAGCACATCATATAAATGAGGAAGACAATGGCTTAATCAAAATCACTCGTGGTTGATATGTCTGAATCTTTTCTTATGTACTTTATTCTAACCTCCATATCACATCAGTATAGGGCTTTGAAGGTCTCTTACAACACACATAAGGAAAAATGGTCAATAAATGAATTAATAACTATGTGTGTTTAAGAAAATAAAAAACTTTTAACAAAAATGGAAAAAAAGTGTACATACAGTGATATAAGAAAAGATTAAAAAGCAAGCCAAAGCAAAGGGGAAGGGCAAGATACCTATCCAATTTAAAATTAAGAGTGAGTCTAAATATTTCTTCTACAAGCAAAAAAGGCACATGAAAAAGGACTGCTATAAGTTCAAGGCTTAGCTTGATAAGAAAAGCAACTCAATGTCATTCGTTTGCTATAAATTAATATGTTAGATGTTAGTAGTAGCATATGATTGATTAATTTTGGTTCTACAATCCATATCTCTAATACCTTATAAGACTTTCTAAACAGAAAGAAGCCAGTAGGCAAGGACCAATTCATCTATTCAAAAAAATAAGATGGACTCACAAGTGGAAGCCATAGGAACATTGGCATTAGTACTTGATACTGGATTTGTATTGATTTTAGAGAGGACCTTTTATGTATCAAGTTTCTCCAAAAACTTGATTTTTGTATCAAAACTTCTACCTTTTAGATATTCCCTTGAATTTTCAAATGATATGTTCAAATTATTCTATAAATCTAATTTTGTTAAGAATGATGCAATTTGTGATGGTCTTTTTCAAATTCAATTGCAAGAGAGTACCTCTTATGATTCAATACATGTTTCTTATGGCATAGGTATTACAAGATGTGTTACTAATGAAAATTTCTCTATATTATGGCATTATAGACTTGGCTATATCTTAATAGAAAGGGTGAGGTAAATAATGGAATACTCAATACTCTTAACTTTTCCTATTTTGACACTTATACATACTATATTAAGGGAAAGAAAACTAAGAAGACCAAGAAAGGTGTTAAGAGGAGCTCTAATATATTAGAAATTATACACATGGATATCTATAGTCTAGATATGGGCCTTAATAGTTAAAAATACTGCATCGATATTAATAATTACTAACGATACATGTATCTCTATCTGTTTAATAATAAGAATAAGACATTGGATGCCTTTACTTAAAGCAGAAGTAAAGAATCAATGTGGTAAATAAATTAAAATAATGAGATTAGACAAAGGTGATGAGAACTATGGTAGATACATTAAAGATGGATGGCACTAGGTCCATTAACCAAGTTTCTTCAAGAACATAGGATTATTGCCTAATACATTAAGCTTAGATCTCTAGACTAAAATGGTGTAGCTAAAAAAAGAAACTAAACATTATTGTACGTGGTATGAAGTATGCTAAATAGCTCTAAGCTTCCTAAGTCCTTGTAAACTAAGGCTCTTAATACGGCTACATATATTCTTTACTAAGTTCCAACTAAAGTTATTAAAAATACACCATTTAGATTATTTAAAAGTTGGGAATTAAGTTTAAGATATATGCATGTTTAAAGATGCCCATCTGAGGTAAAATTTAAAATCCACAAGGAAAGAAGCTAAATCTAACAACCATTGGTGGCTCCTTCACTGGGCATGCTCAAAGGTCTAATAGGTGTATATTTTATTATTCATCTCATAGCACTCAGATTGTGGAATCAAAAAATGCAAAATTTTTTTTAAAATGACTTAATTAATATGAGTGATCAAATTCAGAACTTGGATTCTAAGAATGATTAATTTGGTATTCAAGCTCCTATATCAAGTAACAGAGTGGTTGTGATCCATGCCCTTCAAATACAAACAAGTATTGAAAAATTAGTCATTGAGGATTCGCAAACTATTGACTATGACTAAGTTGGTCCAGTTATTAAACAACTATTAAAAATTGCTGAGTAACTAGTTAAGTCACATTTCCCTAAGAAAATGTTAAAGCAATAATAAGAAGAAGATCAACTATGATAAAGAGGTTAGCAATTCCTAGTGAGTATACTATGTAACTATAAAAATCTAATTACAATATTGAAGTTGAAGATAATCTTGAGATATTCTCGTTAGCCATCAGTCGTAAAGAATCTAAACTGTGGCAAAATGCTGTGAAGGAAAAAATAAATTCCATTACATCTAACAGAGTCTGGGATCTCGTTGAATTGTTTAATGGTTCTAGGACTATTGGATGCAAATAGGTCTATAAAACTAAAACAGACTCATTAGGCAACATTAAGAAATATAAGGTGAAACTCATAGGCACGGGATTGACTCAAAGAGAAGGAATCGACTACGTAAAGGCTTTCTCTCCTATATTTAAGAAAGGTTCCCTCAGTGTTATAATGGCATTGGTTGCTCATTTTGACTTAGAATTACATCAAATAAATGTGAAGATAACATTCCTCAATAAAAGAACTAGAAAAGAAAAGGTATGGAACAATTAGATGGGTTCTCCTCTAGTGCCAATGAGTATTTGGTATACAAGCTTAAAAAATTCATATATGAATTGATATAGACCTCCCACCAATGGTAGTTAAGGTTGCCATATAAGATGATACAATTTCTCTCTAAGAAATTTAATATAAAAGATATGGATGAAGCATTTTATGTCATTTGCATTAAAATCCATAGAGGCAAAAGTAAATGCATTTTGGGATTGTCGCAAGGAACCCATATCGATAAGGTCTTAGAAAGATTTCATATGAAAGACTATTCACCAAGTGTAGTGCCCATTATAAAAGAGTTACAAGTTTAATTTGAACCAGTGCTCAAAAAATCATTTTGAAAGGGAACAAATGCATAACATTCCATATGATTGAGTTATTAAAAGCTTTATGTATGCTCAGATTTACACAAGACTTGACATTACTTTTACAGTTGAAATGTTAAATAAATATTAGAGTAATGTAGGTATAGATTACTGAAGAGTTACAAAGAAGATTATGAGATATTTCAAGAGTACCAAATACTACATGTTAATATACAGACAAACCAAGAACTTTGAGGTAGCCAACTACTCAAATTCACATTTTGTTGGTACTTTGATTCATGAAAATCAACATCAAGCTACATTTTCATATTTGTTAGAAGAGCTATATCTTTAAGAAATACGAAGCAGACTTTGACTACTACTTCTTCCATTGAGGCTAAGTTTGCATTTTGCTTTGAGGCAACTTTACATGGTGTATAGCTGAAGGCCTTTATTTCTAGGCTTAGAATTTTAGATTCTATCTTTAAGCCATTAAGAATGTATTGTGACAATTCAACTACTATTTTTCTAATTAAAAACAATAAGAGTAGAAGTCAAAGTAAACACATCGGGCTTAAGTATTTAGCCACTTAAGTTGACCTTAAGTATTTAGCCACTTAGGAATGTGTCAAAGAAAATAATGTCACCATTGAACATATTAACACTGAGTTGATAATAACTAATCCTTTAACTAGAAGGTATGCCGCCAATAAGGTTTAAGGATCTTGTATCTAAAATGAGACTTGATTCCATGTTGAGTTTTTTATGTAAAATATTATATGTTCTTTATAATAAGACTCTTATTTAGTTTGAGTTGTTTTTTTATTTTGTCTACAAATTTATGTTTTGATAATAACAACATTAAAAGTATATAGAATAAGCATAGGGCTTATTCATTAAAGTTATAATAGGTTAAGGAAGTTAAATATATTGTGATATATGGAAGATAATATTTGCTTACAAAGGAATTATAGCCATAATTTATGTATATAATCTTCTCCTTGGGATGTATTTGGTGCATTTGAATTTTGGTAATCATCATGGATATAATGTGAGGAACAAGTGGGAGAATGTGAATCTTAGCAAGGCAACTTGCTTGCTAAGATTTATAGAATTTGGCCTTGCACCATATCTACCATATCTGTAACAAATCTAGTCCTTGATTATGTTCAGAATGCACATTATTTGGTTTATCCCCCACCCTTCTCCTTGGTGCATCTTTGATGGAAAGATGTATTTCCCTTCTTGCTATAAATAAGGGTCCCTAAGCTCCTCTTCTCCAAATACTGAGTCCAAAAACTCATATACACTATCAAGTGAGAGAATTTTGAGAGCCTAGAAGCACCCCTACTAGAGAAAAGCTTCAAGAATTGACAATGGCTAGAGGTAAGTCATTTTTTTGCATTTTGCTTCATTTGGATGTCATAAATGGCTTTAAAATATCCATTTGATTCTAACATTTTCTTGGTACACCTAACCCTAATACTTTCCATAATCATAAGTAGAATCCAAAAACAATTATTTTAGTAATGTTTTAAGAATTTATAACTTTAGCTTGATGGCTATCCCCCATACTAGATGCTATTTCTCTAGTGTGGGATTTATGTTCAGAAGCACTGATGCACCAAAAAAGAAGATATACCCATATTGGATATGTATCCAATACGATACACATATTGTACTCCAATATTGATATTACTAGCCTTTTTATTTTTATTTTTTATTTTTGATATGTTTCAAAACATTTTGAAATACAATGATACGTTTGAAACACTCTAAAATAGTTCAAGAACTTGAAGGAAATCTTAGTGATATGAATAGAAATGAAGATTGCTAGTTAATTTGAATTGGAAACTCTAGTTTTAATTTGTCTTATACTTTTATTGATAGCTTGTTATAAATATCTTATCTGACATTTGAAATGCTTGTTTAAAACTCAATTTTTTTACATTGTTTATTTCATGTATTAATTTGTTATATATATATATATATATCTGTTCTGTTGATATCTTAAAATTTTAACAATTGTTGTATCTTATACATCATATCATGTTGTATCAAATATGCATACTCGTATAAGTGTTCTTATAATTTATGACATTTGAGCCCTCCAACCTCAAGAACTAGGTTTTGGAATGTGGCTCTTAGGTATCGGACTGTATAGCTCAGCAGAATGTTACAATTGCACTTGCCAAAGCCAAGGTATGGGAATTTATACACTTTTCTACCTTACAAGTTAGCAGGCAGTATCTTAAGTAGATCCTCAGAAGTTCAACACTCTCTGAAGTGGTAAAATTCAGAGGAAGGAAAAGTGAAGTTTAATTTAAAGGAAAAAAAAAAAAAAAAGCAGAACATTCTCTTACTCTCTTTAAAGGATACTGATTCGTTAGTATCAGGCTTTTCCAACAGTGGAGGGTGGAGATAAAGGACAATATTCTTGGAAACATGCGTTCATGTCCTTCTCTAGAATTTCTCTTTTTTTTTTTCCTTTCTCACCATTTATGTGATAATCTGTCATCAGTGATTTTCAGAACGTTCTGCTCTCGGGGGCCTATATGTACATCTGGTGCACGAAGCATTGTTCTAGTATCGTTGTACCTACACGTCACATTAATTATATAGTTTTCTACTTAGCTGATCTCATTACAATATTTATTGCATTTTTTATCTTGTTGATCGCAAATTAATAAACTTTCAATAACATTTTTTAGTGCCGATATTGCACTTGATGTCGGGGTTAAGATATTGATAATTAATATAGTTAATTTGTCTGCAGGTCCGCAGAATGATATGTGATTTTGTCCATCTCTTCTGCCTCCCGTCAGAGCTGCCCTTATGAACAACTTGCATTTAATTAATTGGAATTGAATGTACGTCTTTAGCAGTTACATATATTACGGTAGTTGGTTGTGTGAAATGTAAAAAGAATTTATTTGTACAAGTGTGTGTAATATTTATTATGTTTTTATAATTATTATTTATTATTATTCAACAATATTTATTTTTTTAATTTAAATTAAAATAAGAATACAAAATTCTTTTTTATGTATAAGATAATATTTTTCTTTTATATTTATTTTTCTATTCTACATATCAAACGGATCCAAGCCACCAGGGTAAGTGGGTGACAATATATTATCTCATTGACATATTCATTGCATCGGTTCTTTTGATACCCCAAATATTTTGATATGAATTATTTTTTATATCCGGAAAAGTAGTCTAACATGTGCAAAGTTGCTAATGTCCCTTCCAGAGGGCTTGTCATCCCCCCGTTTTATTGAATTTTACGAGGATGGGCTAGTGTTAGATACTTATTGAATTGAATTAAACTAAATCAAATCAAAAAAAATTAAATTAAATTAATTAAAAAAATCTAATATCAATTTTAAATATTATAAAACTAATTAATTTGATTTGATTCTTGATTTTATCAAATTTGATTCAGTTAAAATCAAATTAAATCAAACTAATATATATATATATATACATTGTTGTACCTTTATTAACTAAGTCCAAATCATACATAAACCTTTTATCAATAAAAAAAATAGTGATATTTTTTTACTTTACTTATATTTAAATAAGCTTATCAAATAAGCTATATTAAAAATATTATTATTTTATTATCTTTACATATGATATTCAATTACAATTGTAGAATAATTAAATATAATTATAAGAAATTTTTTTAGAAAAAATAATATATAATAATTAATTATTTCAACACTATTATTAGTTAAAATGTTAAAAGATGCAGTATATTAAAAGTCAAATTTTACATATTACAAAAAATAAAATCTTAAAAAAAAATCAAATCACTTTTACACCAAAAAAAAAATATGAACTAAATCGGACCAAATCGAACAAAAGACAAACCAAACTGATTAGAAACTAAAACCGACAAAATCTAAGAAAATGCTAAACTAACAAACTCAATTCGCTTTGGTTTTAATTTAAAACCGAACCAAATCAAATCTATAAACACTCCTACTATGGGGTTCATTTACTCTTCCTGCAATTTCAAATTGTAGTATCACTTGCATAACTAGGTAAAGGATGACATAAAGAAAGAAAAGAGAGTTTTATTTCCTTTACATGAAGGGGCCTTCGAATCAGATTTCTTCATTCTGTCTTTTTGCTTCCTATTTTGCTAACATTTCACTTGATTTCAAGGATAAAAATCTAAGAGCTTGCTCTAATTCTACCCGCGTGCTTGGGTTCTACTTGTTTTTCCCTTTTTTTCTGGTTTTGGGGGGGGGGGGGGGGGGGGGAGGCGAGGGGTGTCATTGAGTTGGTTGTAACCATGTGTGTTGGATGGAATATTATTATTATATTTTGATAATTTAAAAATTGAAAGTTCAAAATTATATCACAACCATATTTTGATAATTAAAAAATATCATAAATAAAGCAAAGAGATATTTGTCACTGACATATGCTGTGCATGATAACATGTAAATTGGACAACCTCTTCTCATGTCAATGTCCAAAATATAAGAAGCGAATCTACATCTTCCGAGGGCAACCATGCATACCTGAATGACCACCTCCATTTCTAAAACTCAGAACAGGGGCAGAAAAACGTAACAGAACACCAAAATATTGTTGTATCATGCTTCCCATCTCATTGGCTGTTATGCAACATCTCTTCATCACGGTTGTCAGGCAGAATAGCATCTGGCACCTCCTCAATCTCATCTGCAGGCTGATGAAAATACCCAAGGAAAGTGATAAGCACTACTGAAACATAATGCCCGTTTGGCAGGAGGTAGTAGGAGGAGAAGCAATCCATTGAATAATCCCGTTTGATACACATTTTGTAGAATTGGAAAAGAAATCTATTTTTATTTTATAAGCACGTGAATCGAAAGTAATCATTATATCTAATTTATGCAAAGTCTATTATATCATTGTTAGCATTAACTTTTTTCTATTCCAAAATTATTTTTAAGTAGGAATACAAAAGTCATTTTCCAATTATTCTTTTTATACCTGTACTACTTTTATCCATACAAATAGAATGACATTTCTAATCCCTTTTATATCTCACCAAACATAATTATTCAATTTCATTCACTTCCTCATATCCTTTTCATTTTCATACTTAACAATGTTGTATACCAAATAGGGCATTAAATTAAAAATGCCAAACACATACCAGAGCTCCATCCTACCTGCCATAGTTCCAATAGATGCCATAACAAAAAGCCAACAATCATAACCAAGCAAAAGAGCTTGCCTGCCCATGATCCGCATGAGAGGTATCTAAAAAGGAAATTAGACTATCAGCACCCCTAGAAATATGATAGTAAGCTGGCATCAATCTTTCTTTCAATGAAGAGGAAAATCTAAAAATATAATCAGACTACTATCCCTCCTAAACTATAAATCAATTTTACACCTGAACTACATATTTAGCTATCCCGCCAAAAGAACCACCAAAGATATAGGGTTGTCAATCATAGATCTCAAATTATTTTGCATCAGCAATGAACTAATGTATCACGCAAAATTACAAAATTTGTTCTCTTTCAGGTAATTAGCAGAATCGCAAAATAAAACTCAATGAGCAGCAAACTTGCTTCTACAATTATGTATTAGATCACATTTGACATGAGATGTTTAGAGTGTACCTTGAGAGACGTTCGAGCAGATTTTGATTAGAGCACTTTAGAGCACGATCGTATACAATTTTGGTCCTTTTGGCAACATCATGCCAATTGTAGAGTTCCCTCATCTGCATAAAATAAACAAATAAATAAAATAAGGAGCTGATATGCTCACTCAGAAAAAGACCATTCAAAACTTGAAACTCACCCGATTGTGCATGACTTGTGGATCAATGTCAGGCAGCATAGATATTGCCTTACCAATTGCTCGCACCATATCACTAGGATCAGGTTCCGCCAAAACAATCATGTCATCGGGTAAAACCTATGAGTGAAAAAGTAAAATCTACCCAAATTCCAGCATTAAATTATTCTGTCAATGCTTAATTGGTCAGAAACTTAAGTTCATAATAAAAATCCTCAAAAAACTACTATTTAAAAGAGCATATATATTCACGTTTTGACACAGGTAACGAAAGAATATCAATGATACATACCTCAGGAACCCCTCCAACACGTGTGCTGACTGTTAACAATCCACAACTAGCAGCCTCTAATATGGCTATGCAAAATGCTTCTGTTAAGGAACTGAAACAGTTAAAAAATAATAATAAGAATGGATAGAAGGTACAAAAGAAATCGTATTTGTTAAAACCAAAAGTCTACAAGCCCACAGAAGATCATACATAATACAGTTATTATCCTTAACAGTTTATTGAAATTCATGATTTTGAAATACAAAAACTATACTGGTGAATTGTGATACAACCAAACTTGGATCAGATCTGGCTTGTTTGAACTGGATTTATGTCATGGCTTGGCATGTGCATCGTGTCCAACATTGTGTGTATGCTAGATGAACCGAGAGTAAATAAATAAATAGTAGAAAGTTCAAGAGTGATTAGTCTTTGTGGGGTTAAAGATCCATAGTCCAACACAAACAATCCTTCAATTCTGATACATATGGTATCAAAGAAAACCCAGTAGCCACAAAGTGCACAAGTCCATGGGTGCGAATTGTGACACACCTTGATTGGATTAGATGTTCGTACAGATTGATGTGTCAAGTTCCAGATTACAAATGTGCTAGTTCATTTTTCAAACATTTGAGCCACTGCTAGTTAACACAATGGCAATCAGTACTTTTTGGGGTCAATATCATGTTCTTTAGCCCATCCCTTGCAGTGCCACAATATCATGGTCCCATAGCATGGGTATATTTAAGTCTCAATATCTGTTGATCCAAATAACTTGTCAACTTCCAAGCCTTGAGGAAAATTGGGTAAACTGACCATCACTCTCAAACATATAAAGGAGGGGAAAATTTTGTTGCAATCACCTCAATGAATTAAAGACTGAACTGTAGGTTCCCCTAGCAGACACAGATTTTTCAGTTTTTACTTCTTGAAGACGCCATTTAGACCCAGAAGCAGCAAGCACGAAGAGAACAAATGCATTTTATTTTATTTTATTTCCTTTTTTTTGGGGGGGGCAGGGGTTACATGATGCAGCACGAGACTAAACCTAAAACCTCTTGCTAGTTACCCACATTATAATTAGTGAAACCTTAGAACCTCAGTACTCATCTAAGAAGGAAAAATCATTCCAATTACAAGGGTCAATTTCTACTTACAATTAAAACTATCACATCATAACTAGTGCATATTGTGAGACCACTACACCTCCAAACAAAAAAACTAGTTTTTGCAACTCCTAAACTCTGGCCATTACCAATTAAGAAAAAATGAAAAAGAATCAAAACTTAAAAAATAAAAAATAAAATAAAAGAGGAATCTTCAAGGAAGCTGTACCTGTTTAAGAAGATATGTCCGGATATTAGAACAGATCGAACTTGTGCATGCGGCACAGCTCCCAACATTTCAACTCGATCTTGAAGAGAATGCTTTTCTCTCATCTCTTCCAACCGCACCCGCTTAGGTCCATCTCCACCAATAATGAAATGAACCTGAAATCATATGAGTTATGCTTTCGAAATTCTACAACTATGCAACCATTCTAAATATCAAAACCCATTCCTGCAGCATTATATTTATCTGCGGGCTATTGATTATGGCTCCTGCATAAGAAAATATTGCTGCATGGTTGAGCTTATTTGGCTTTATCTTCTCTCTTTCTTTCTTCTGCTTCCTTTTTTTATTAAGAATGATATCTTCCTCTAACAATGTTGTATTTTTCCCCTCCTAGAATTAAACATTTTTTCATATAAAGAATACGCTTTATCTTCAGTATATACTGAATATGACAATAATGATAGTCTGAAAAGATCCCCATGTACCTCTTCCAATTCAATCATCTGTTTTTATTGTGGCATTTCTTGAAATTAGATTCTCTCATGCATGTTGTTAGCTGTCAAAAATTGGTAATGAATCAAAAATGACAACCAGCAGAACTATTTTTTCCCTCTTTCCTGTGTGCATCATTTAATACTAAATCTTGAAACTAGTATTACAGCCGTTGACAGTCAATTTATATAAATATTCTTCAGAGGAGAGGACTAAACTGATGGACTAGAAATCTTTCAAGGGCCTAAAATAGTAGTTTACTCTTCCATTTATTTGAAAGCAGCATGGAACAGCTACTTTGCCTAATGGCATCAAAACTACATTAATTTTAAGAGAATATGATCAACCACAAACGTTAACAGAAATTTTCTGAATTCTGCTGTGCTAGGCAAACTAACAATCTTTTAATCAACTCACATTGGGATCTAAGCGGCATACTTCTGGAATGACTTCGACAAGCAAATCAGCACCCTTCCGGTAAACCAATCGACTTATAACAACAATAACAATTTCTTCTCTGCTGGGACGCTTGTCTGCTGGCTTGAACATGGCAGTATCAACAGCATTAGGTATGACAAAAACCTTTTCTGGTGGCAAACCTGACCGCAAAACAGTGTTTTCCTTGCTTGTATGTGAAACACATATGGCTTGACTCAAATCTGCCAAGGTAAACTGCAAAACCTTGTTCATGTGGATGCTTCCAACATCAGCAAAACCATACAGTGAATGATCTGTAAACACAACCTTGTATCCCATGGTTCTTGCATGCATAAGAGCTTCATGACAAAATGTTGAAAAGGCTTGATGTCCATGCACTATAGTTATTCTTTCTCGAATGAGGATAGTCCTTATAATTGGCAATAACCCATAGATGGTTGGTAGTGTATTCTGCATAAGGAATGGTCTCCATGGTACATAGTAGACTTTTAGGCCTCCAGTCATATATCTAATGCCAGAACGATTTCCATAGGCATGAGTTACAACCACCACCTTAAAAAACATGGTTTACAAAGTTCATGTAATAACTAATTTTAGCCACATTATAAGCTAGAAAAATCTGAAAATTATGGTTAAGAAGTTCTTCACCAAGAGCCAATATGTTAATGTAAATAAATAAAATTGAAGGGAAAGGGAAAAAAAAAAGAAAGAAAGAAAAGATACAAAACTATAATTACAAAGGCAATTTCTTTCCTGCACTTACACAGAAATAAAAGTCTCCTAGAACTCCTTCATGGGGCTACCCCCTATTTTCTAGCTTCCATAAAGAGAATTAAAATCTAAAGGTAGAAAAGCTTTTTTTTTTTTTTTTTTTACAAGTACTCTTCAAATTTCCCCTCAAGTCCTTTCACTCTCAAGCAGCAAATACCAGTTGTAAAAGAACTCTGTCAATGGCCAAATGCTTTGAAAATCCTAAGCACAAGTTGAATTCACAAGTTCAATTTTGTTCTCTAACCTTGTGACCTAACTTCAGCAGGCATTGTGAGAGATAATATATGTGGTTCTCCACACCACCAAAGTTGGGATAGAAAAAATCCGAAACCATTAGAATTCTATGCTTTTGATGATTACCCATTAAACCAATTTGAAAACCTGCAGCAAATAAAGAAAAATAAAAATAAAAAAGGATAGGAAAAATACAACCAATCTTAATCAGAAAGTGACTGGACCACTGGCTGAACAACAAATTATAACGGAGAAAATTGAAAAAATTTTAGACGTGCAAGAAAAAGACGATAAATTCAAGTTTAAAATTTATATAGGATATAACAATTTTACAAGCCATGCTACAATATTTTAAGAGCCACCTACTGCATCTATATCTACCAAAAGGAAGCCAAAATAATCTGATAAGATTATAATTGGCACAACATCAAGCTTGTAGGGACCAACAAAGTCCTGCTACAACTTTCCATGGCTGAGTAGGCATACTGCAAAGAGTTTTATTACTCCTCTACTATAGATGGCCTTAAAACATCCACTAAAACAGCAAACTCAGACAAGGTAAATTGTCACAAGAACAATTGTTCTCATTGTCGTTGTTAATAAGGAATCTACTGGAAGATTGTAAGATTATGACCTTACCATATCTGATCAATACTCACAAAATCATCAAAAATATCCTTCAAAGTTCAACCCAATGAAAATGAGATGGCTAACCACGAAATTTCTACCTTGCAGATCTTCTCTTAATAAATAATTGCCCAGCTACAAATTAATCAACACAAGTTCAAATA
This sequence comes from Erythrophleum ivorense, assembly GCA_026724425.1. NCBI lineage: Eukaryota > Viridiplantae > Streptophyta > Magnoliopsida > Fabales > Fabaceae > Erythrophleum > Erythrophleum ivorense. Next base: position 484,271 of record JAIUCV010000359.1, on the reverse strand, counting down.
AGAATTTAACTTTAAAGTTACAATTGAAACTAAACTGCTTGCCAGATACAGGCCAACGAGAAACAGCACCTTTGTTTCTCATCAATATAACTTAGTTTTCAGCAATACCAGTTGAAAGAATCCCTTTCAAACAGTTTCCACCTTGGACTAGAAAGGGACAAAAAGAACAGGGCCCTAATTTTATTAATAGAAAACTCTACTATAGGATGTCAAATACTCCATTACAAATTCTAGCAGCTGAAATTCCAAAAAAGGCCTGAACCTCACGAGAAAATCATAACCACAATCTAGAGTAACCCTGTGATACAAAATCAGCTCATTTCCAGGAGACTGCCCAACTGGACAACAACCTCAAGAAACCACGGGCTTGTTATCAAAGACTTCTCTCACTTCCAATAGGTCAGGACAATATCTCTTTGAAAGAATATCCTCTTGCTCAGAAAATGACTTGTTCCCTTGCTCTACAACGTGCCGGACCATTTGGTTCCATTGGTTCCATGCAGCAGGCATCCAAAGTAAATAAAGCATTAAGCAGGTGGTAGTCATCAGCATCAGTCCATTCACCTTCAGCAACCATAGGAGATGTTACTTGTTCATACCACTTCTTGCAGCAAAATTGACTGGCTCTAATAGCTAGCTTCTCACCAATTGCCTCCCAACATATATTATGCAGCATCATACCATGCTTTAGTTTTCTATGGTCCTCTAAAGCCCTTAGGCGTACATCAGTGTTTACAAAATCAAATAATTTTTTATACTCCTCTTGTGACCACCATCTTCTGTTCCTATTTCTTAACTTTATCCTTCACCATCCTTTATATGAAACCGATGTTTCCCCACTGCATCAGCCAACATTTTCCATTTAGCTCCATGAATTTCAGGGAACTTTCATATAAATTCATACTCTTCAGGGGTCCACTTACGACGGTCATCCCTTTCAAACAAAACACAAGCACGCTGATATATGCTTACAAAAGGCTGTTGAGGTAAAGCCAATCTAATTTCCTTCCAACAATATCTAACCTCATGATGAGAACTGCGATGAAGAATCATATCTAGTCCTTTATCACCCAAGCCATGAGACTTGGTATAGCTCTAAACAGCCTCTTTAACCTTCTCATCTTCTTCTGGTGTATACCTTTTTCCTCACACTAAGCCATCGTTGAAAACCTCCACTTGATCAGAAAAAGTTACCTGTTTATCTTCCCTGCTTTTCTTCCTCTTCCTCTTCCTCTTCTTCTTCTTGCCTTGATCGTCAACTTTGGTGGCAATAGCATACTCACTAGCATCTCCCATATTGATTTTTACCAAATGGGGATCACCTTCATTACTTTCAGCTGAAGTTGGATCACCTCCATTGCTTGTCAATTCACTATCTTCCATTCTTTTACTTTTGTTGGTCAGTTTCTCCTTCTTCATCTTCTTCCCTTGATCATCATTGTCAGTGACAACAGAATGCGTATTAGCAGCTGCCGTCTTGACTCTGGACAAAGATGATCCACCCTCCTTGCATTTGAACTTGGCATCCTCTGTTCCTTTGCTTTTGTTTCTGGATTTCAAAGTAGCAATTTCCTGCATTCCAGAAATTGAATCATTGCAATCTTTTCTTTTTTGTTTTTCTTTCTTGCTTGTCATCCAGGAACTGCATTTCGTTATCACCAGCAATGATACTCTTGATTATTTCATTGTTTATCTCTTCCCTTCTTCCTTTTCTTTCTCTTAACTTTTATTGCTCTCTTCTTCCCCATTTCTGATAAACGTGGCATCCCCTTCATTGGAGCATGTTTGTCCCTTGGTTGCTATACCTGTACAATTTTCCTCAACAAACTCATTCAAATTGAACACGTTATCAGTTCAACATTTGTTCTTTTAATCCTTATACTTTCGTTTCTTTTATATATTTGAGGCTCCACCTCAACACTATGTCCCAGATCCTTTTCATCATTCACTCGCACATCCATAATGTCCTTGCTTCTATCAAACTTAGATCTTTTCTTTCCGACTTTCTCATCCATGTGATTAATATTATTACGCCGGACTTAATACAGGTTACACCCCAAAGCAAAGCTGAAAATAAGACAAAGAAAATATGGAGAAAAATTACAGTATCAGCAGAGCAGATCATCGCTACTAGTTAGCCACTTAACAAACTCAAATTCCGGGCTTATGATTGTCACAGGATATACAGTCATTGAATCAAACAGATAAAAATTTTGGTCAGGGAATTGACTTATCGAATGTATTAGAAAAAGAACTTGGTAGTTGTTGCTGCATCTAGCGAATTATCCACTGTTCTGATGAGACTAACAGACTCCTTCATCTAAACTAAACTCATTCCTATGACACAAAAGACCATCGCCCTAGACTCGATAACATCGTCATTCACCGCTACTAAGAAGTCCTGGCCATTGGCCAATCATTAACAAACAAAATTCGTAAGTTGAAATCACGAAACAAACCAAAAGGAGAAGCACATTCACACTAAACACTCTGTCAACACAAATGAAAATATCAAAAAAAAGAAAAAAATACAATTTTCTTCTCAATCTAATACTAAAATTGTTTAGATATAGAATGACAGAGAAGAAATTACAGAATTGGAAACTTTACAGCATCAGGATTATCACGTAGTTCCAGAACTCACCGGAACGGAATAGGTAGCGATACTCAAAGCCGGCGGCGAGGTCGGGCCAGAGTTAACAGTTTTGACTCCGCAAACAGTGAAAGTGAATGCAAAGAGGCAATTCGCTCCTCAGGCCCAAGCCCCAAGCGGGTGGGCCACGGGTCATGGGTTAAATTAGCTGATCGTTTAAGCTCATTTAGTTAAACGGGCTGGAACCTGAACCCAGGTGGACCCGTTTAACCACAAAAAAAACGAAGTATGATGCAACCCAACCATCTTCAACAAGTCTTGTAAGACACTCAAACCATCTCCTATAAACTCATGCTCTTGTTGGCTCCCAAAAATTATCTTTAATACTTTATATGAAAAAAAAAAAGTTTAAAAACATGAAAAATCTGTTATACCCGGGGCATCGCACGCACGCACGCACATATACATATATATATATCTACTAAGTAGGTCAATTCATGAATTATATAAGTTGGCCTGTTTAATTAGTAAATTAAGTAAGTCAAGTTAAAAATAATCTTATTAAAAAAATTTTAACCAATGGGTCAACTCAAATTAAAAAATCACCCAAAAAAATGTTTAATGTATGTATAGAACATATATATATATATATATACACATTAGCTACTGTCATGTTAAATAAAAGGTTCTTTTGAATTTTTGTCAAATGAATTTTTAGAGTATAAAAGTAAAAGTTTCTATGAAACCTTAATAAATAAGAAACCAAATATTAACCATATAATTAAATTTTTAGCTATAAATTTTCCTATAAAATTTAAGAGATATAGACACAGGTTGTAAAGTTCATAAACTCTTGGGAGCAGATCTTCCAAAATGCGAGGTTGTGAAATTCGTTGAATCTCCAGCGTTCACTGCACTGCATCCACAGCTGACAAAGAGCCACATAACCATTTTATGCCAAACACGCGTGCAGCAACATTCAAAATCACGTTTCCAATTAAGTATATTTTTCCCTCTTCCCTGTTAAGCAAAAGTGGTGCGTTTAACCTCTTTTCCCTTAAAGAAAAAAAATGCTACGATTAATCTTTTATCTTTCTCTCATTTGGCGCTCATCTCCCTCTCTAGCTATCAATGAGTTAGACAAACAACCTCCACTTGGCCTTTACAATTGCAATACGCATAGCAAATGCATTGTTTCCTTCTACATATTTTATTTTTCTATGCAAGGGCACTATTGCAAAGCATCAAGTAACAATGATAATAGGATAGGATGAAGACCAATAATAAGATCAAACAAATGAGAAGCCAAATTTGGTTCACACAAACTAGAGACCAACTTAAATTCCATCAATGTTGCATTCAACATTGCTTCATATGCTTCTCTTTTAATTGTAAATAACAACACAAAATTTCTAATTTCACATGTCACAACAGAAGGAAAAGTAAAAATTAAGAAACCCAAAACCAAAAGGCAAGTATCTATAAGAGATTATGTCTCCACAAATTATAGCTGCAATACACGTACGATTGAGATGCAACAAGACAAGGCAGCAATTGATTAATGGCATTGGAGGCTAGCTGAAACATGGAAGGAGGACATGGCCAAGTCGCACTTCCAGACGTTACAGAAGAATCCCAACATCTAGAAGCCATGGTCGAATCTCACAGCTTAGTTCGGGTGAAAGAACACATAAGTTTTGAGTATTAAATGGAATGTAGCACACTGAGAGGAAGAGGCAATGTGGTGCAACAAGTACCATTGATGCAATGAACAGCTCAAATCCAGTCAACTTTATAAGAGAATTAGTGGAGTACCCATATTATGCATGGAAATGCACAAGAAAGGAATAGAAGTCTATTACAGCAATAGAAAAAGTACCAATGTTTGAGCATTGATAGGATATAGCGTTTCTGATAAAGAGGAAAAAAGGGAAAACACAAAGCCCAATGAAAGCTGGATAACAAAATGGCCTAGGTGTGTGTTTGGTACAGCGTTCATCTACTCATGTTTTGCTCCAAACCCTGGTTTGCACAAGAAAAGTTCATTTACAACGTGTTTAAATCTGCATTCATCATACTACACCATGATTTTGGGATGTGTGAAAACTACATTGAGTTGAAACAACTCACACTTGCTTCTTGCAAACGCAAATCTAGTTGCATTGAAGGTGCATTAACAAAATTACTTTTTAACTAAAGTTTCCAAACATAAATCACATTCAAGTAAATTCATTTTTACACAAAATCAATTCTGCAAAATCAAATTTACCAAAATCAATTCTATTCACCATCAATCTAAACACACACTAGATACAATAACATAAAAGCAAAAGTTTAAAGATATAATAGATTTACAAAGTGAATTTTAAAGGATGTCTTTTTTATACTCCTACTTTCTATCTCTTTTAATATCTGACCATACACCTTTTATCTATCTCTCTCCAACTTTACGAAAAAAATTATGATAAAAAACTTTAGAGGATATATACAATTTCTTAATTCATTTGATATTATAAAAAGTTAATGTGAATAGTTTTTATACCCAAAAAAAAGTACAAGGTTTTGAGAATTATGAGTTAAAAAAAGAACATGATAAGAATGAAAATCTTTTTAATAAAACTTCAATGAACATTGAGAGTATGGCAAAGAAATAATGAAAATACTTAGTCCAACTCAAGAGCTATGTATTGCTTAGTTGTTAAAATGAGATACAATATATATCCTCTCTTGGTTAAAAGGAGAAACATGAGTTGTTCGTAGGTGTCAATGTGTGTTATGCCTATTAGAGATAGGATGGCCATTTTCTAAGGGATAGGGTCCAATTATAATAGTTTTGTCCATGTGTTTTAATATTTGTGTCCTTATATACTTAGACATTAATGTTACCTGTCGCTTAGTCATGGGATCTTGTGATGTCTATTGAATTCATTACTTTGAAAGTTTTATAATTTTGTTAATAACTATTGAAGCACACATGCCAAACGTCATTGAGCATCCCCCAATACCTGATGGAAATCCATAATTCCTCTCGTGCTTGCCTCTCTCTTCTCATGTGCAGAATATATTCTGTTTCTAACAAACTAGACACGTGGCTTTTATATAGCCCAGCATTTACTTTATTTTGTTTCTATTTATTTTATATACTGAGTACTATAAATTCACCATCTGTACCACACAAAAATATAATAAGAATTCTTCTGTTTTATGAATCAAAGCATGTTATCAGAGCCAAAGCCATAGCAAGCAAATGGCTGATTCTTCCTTTTCTGCCACAATACCAGCCTCTGATGTTAATACTTCACCATCGTCTAATTCATCACAATCTTCTTCTGTTACATCCCTGCCACACTATGTTACTGTCAAGCTCAACTATGAGAACTACTTAATCAGGCGTGCTCAGATGGTTCCGTATCTCCACGACCAATAATTGTTTGGTCACATCGATGGATCTACTCCACAACCACCTCTTTTTTTATCTTCTGGTGAAATAAATCCTGAGCAAACAAAATGGTTTACATAAGATCAGTTAATTCTGTCTCTCTTAATATCCTTGTTAACAGAAAAGATCATTGCACAGGTTCATAAGCATAACACTGCCATGATGTGGAATGCTCTTGAGGTGCTATTTGCATAGCAATCTCATGCAAGATTTGTTCATCTGCATAACCAACTTACATCATTGAAAAAGGGCTCCGATACTATATCAGAATATTTTCGCAAAGCTACCAATCTTCATGATTCTCTCACAACAGTAGGCAAACTGCTATCTGACATTGAATTTCACACTTACATCCTCGCTAGTCTTAGTACAGATTATGACCCAATAGTTGCATCTTTGACCACCTATACAGAGCAACTAACATCTGAAGAACTCTTTAGTCATCTTCTAACCTATGAAGCACGTCTCTCTATGCATCACTCAGTATTACCTGCTGTTACAGAAATCTCAACTAATGTTTCTGTCAAGCAAAACTCTGGTCGTGGCGGTTGTGCAGCTATAGGATGAGGTCGTGGTGGCCAGACCTCCTTCTTTCGTGGTGGTAGGGGTGGCCGATTTTTTCTCCACATGCTTCTCGGCCAATTTGTCAAGTGTACCAGAAGTCTGGACATACAGCTTTAATGTGTTTTCACCGATTCAACCATGCGTACCAATCTCCATCACCACCATCTCTGCTGGCCAATTACTCATCTCTGTAATCATCAACAAATCCATGGTATCTCGACACAGGGGCCTCACATCATATTACATCTGACCTATCAAATTTTAACACTACTTCCTCTGAATACTCTGGAGATGATTCCATTAGCATTGGTGATGACTCGACTCTGCCTATTCATCACTATGGTTCAGCTCATTATTGAACTACGTCTGGCAAATTTCTTCTCTCTGATCTTCTTCATTTTCCTTTTATGTCAAAAAATCTAATCTCTATTTCTAAATTCTGTCTTGATAACTCTGTGTTCTTTGAATTTTACTCTGATTATTTTCTTATGAAGGACCTTCAAACTCGAACCACTCTTCTACAAGGAACCGCTCATAATTATCTATACATTTTGCCACCTTCTTCTTCACCACAAGCTCTTATTGGTGAACGTACAACTTTTCATCAATGGCATAGTGGTCTCGGGCACCCAGCCTTTCGTGTTGTCAGTCGCATTCTCGCACAGCATTCTCTCCCACCAAGAAACCATCATCTCTATGTTCAGCTTACTGCACAACAAAGTCTCATGCTCTCCCTTATCCTGCTTCTCCAAATCGCTCCACTAAACCTTTTGAATTAGTATTTGCTGATGTATAGGGCCCTGCCCCTATGCTTTCTTTTTTTAGGTATCGCTATTATGTACTCTTTGTTGATGACTTTAGTAGATACTCTTGGCTTTTTCCTTTACATGCAAAGTCTAATGTCTTATCTGTTTTCACTCATTTTCATAAGAAAATAAAAACTACTTTTCATTATAAAATTCAGTCTCTTCAAACTGACTGGGGTGGTGAATTTCGCTCCCTTCATCGCTATCTTGAATCTCTTGGAATCACTCACCATATACATGTCCCTACGCTCATTCTCAAAATGGTTTTATAGAACGAAAGCACAGGCATGTTGTTGACACAGGTCTTGCCCTCCTTCATCATGCCTCTGTCCCTGAATGTTTTTGGGCTCATGCGTTTGCCACTTCCATTTACCTAATAAATCAAATGCCTACTCCCACGTTAAACAACCAAAGCCCATTCAGACTCTTATTTAATCATGAGCCTGATTATTCCTTTTTATGGGTTTTTGGTGCAGCATGTTGGCCCAACCTTCGTCCCTATAATAACACTAAGCTTTAACCTCGGTCCACTCTCTGTGCTTTCTTAAGATACAGCTCTAACCACAAAGGTTACATCTGCTACGCTACTAACTCTAATCGCTTTTATGTGTCCTGTGATGTTATCTTTGATGAAAATACTTTTCCGTTTACACAGTCTTCCTCCTCTCCGCTACCTTCCTCTCCTTTTGACTCTGTCCTTTTACTGCCTATTTCTTTACCTTCTCAACCCTCTTTACCTTCTATCTCTTCTTCTTCTGAGTCCCCTTCTTCCCTTTTGACTCCTTCTTCTTCTTCTGCTTCTAACTCTTCTTCTCCTCCCGCTTCCCATATAGGGCCTGATTCCTCCTCCTCTTCTTCTTTATCTATTTCTTCTCCCCCTCCACTCAATCTTCATCCCATGACTACTCAGTTTAAACATAATATTTTCCAACCAAAACACCGTAGTGATGGTACTATTGCTTGGCCTCCTCCACGTGCATTCTCTGTCATTGTTTCTTCTCCACCTCCAGCACCTACCTCTGTCTCTCATGCTCTCAAATATCCTGAATGGTGTACTGCCATGAATAATGAATTTCAAGCTCTCTTAGCCACTCAGACCTGGACTCTTGTTGCACCAGATTCCTCTCAAAATCTTATTGGCTATAAGTGGGTGTTCCGCACAAAATATCAGGTTGATGGTTCTATTGAGCGCTATAAGGCAAGGCTTGTTGCCAAAGGCTTTCATCAACAAGCTGGCATTGATTTTCATGACACATTCTCCCCTGTCGTTAAACCTATTACTGTTAGACTAATACTTTCTCTAGCTATGTCTCAGGGATGGTCTCTACAACAGCTTGATATTCAGAATGCCTTTCTCCATGGCTCTCTTTCTAAAGTTGTCTACATGGCTTAACCTCTTAGCTTTATTCATCTCGATTATCCTTATTATGTATGCACGTTTCAAAAGGCTATCTATGGTCTTAAACAAGCTCATCGAGCATGGTATGCCAAACTCAGCTCCAAACTCTCTGAACTTAGGTTCATTATATCCCGTTTAGATTCCTCCCTGTTCATCTCTCGTACTACTTCATGTGTTATCTATGTTCTTGTATATGTTGATGATATTATTATCACTGGGTCTTCTATGGATGCTGTGCGCTCCCTAATCATTGCATTGGCTCAATCCTTTCCTGTGAAGCATCTTGGACCTCTGCATTATTTCCTTGGTCTTAAGGTTCATTCTTCTGCCAATGCTTTATTTTTGTCACAACAAAAGTATATCTCTGACCTTTTGGATCGCACTGGCATGACAAACTACAAACTTGTTCACTCCCCAATGGCTCCATCTACTAAGCTCTCTACAAATGATGGATATCCCTTTGATGATCCTCAACTTTACCAAAGCATTGTTGGAAGTCTTCAATATCTCTCTTTTAAGCGTCCTGATGTTGCCTTTGTTGTCAATGGTGTCTGTCAGTATATGTACTCTCCTTGGGATGTTCATTGGCAGGCTGTCAAGTGCATTCTTCACTATTTACGAGCTACTCTTGATCATGGTCTATGGCTACGCTGTAACAACCAACAAAAAAAAGGAAGAAGAAGAAAAAAAAAAGCTGAAAAATTTTTGAAGTCCTAAAAATTTTCTAAGTCTGCTAGCTATAGCGAGAAATGGCCTAACTATAGTGAATGTACCTATTCGCTATAGCGAGAAATGGTCTAGTTATAGCGAGAGTGCCTTCTAGCTATAGCAAAAATGCTTCTAGATATAGCGAGTATGGGCATCCCATACAAAAATCAGGGAGCTGCTCACCGTAGTGCACGTCGTAGCAAAGGCAGGGGTCTGAGACTGATACATGCTCGCCGTAGCGAGAGTTATACTTCGCTATAGTGAGGGTTAGTCCAAAAAAATGTGAAAAAAGAGAATTTGACTTCTTAAAGCATCTCAATTCAATCCTTCTCCTTTTAACCTACTTAGGCTTCCTCTAAGGCAGAGAAAAAGGCGGAGGAGAGAGAGAGACACCTAGAGAAGGAAGGAGAACAAGAAAAAGGTAAGCATAACTTGAGATTTTCCTAGCTTTTCTTCTTAGACTTTTGTTCTTCTCTCCTTGCCCTCTCTTCTTATGGTTTTGGTGGTTGAAGTAGCTATATTTTGGGCTTGGTTCAGAAGAGAGAAAGTGGAAAACCACTCTTGAAGGAGGTTAGAATTCATGTAGCTTTACTTCCTTGATTTCCTTTCTTGAGAGTTTGAGAGAGGAAGGATAATTGGTGAATTCTTAGAGAGAGAAAAAATTTCTAGTTTCTTATATAGTTGGTAGGGTTTGTTAGAAAGAAACCCCTAGCTTTATGAATAAGTGTTGAGTTATGAAAGAGTAATTCCATACTCTTGTGTGTCTAGGCTCAATAAGAGCACTTCCATCTAGTTGTGATAGTGGAACCAAGAAGGGAGAAGACAAATTGAAAGGGAAGGCTTGTGTTAGCCTATAAGGTAGCTCTCTCCCCCTTTCTCTCACGCATGAATGTGTGTTTAACTTGTTCTAAAATGTGTGTATGTGTATTTCAAGCTATGGAAAGTATGCTAGCATACCTTTACATGTCATGATCATTGATGTTATGTTATGTGTTAAATGAATCCATGATGTTTGTATGAGTTTGTTTGAGTGTGGAAAGGCCAAGAACTCTTCCTTTGGGTGAGGATGAGCCAAGAACCCTCGAGTTTGGTTGAAACAAAGCAGAGGGTCTCCCAAAAGTAATGTGGACTCCCAAGAATATGATTGAGTCCAAAGTGCTCAAGAGTGGGTGAGGCAAGTCCAATACCCATGAGGAGAAATGTGAGGCCAATCCAAACACTTGATGAACTCTTGAAGGTCTTGTATGATTGATTCACATGCCAAGGTTATTTTTAAAGTGTTTATGACTTTCACTTTTTTATACATGCATTTGAAAAGCTTTCTTGGCACATATTATGTATGATTGAATGAGAGATGAGCTATTGGGATTCTTTGAATCTCATTCCCTCCTCTCCACTATCCTAACATACTAGGTGGACCAAGTGAACAAAGACATGGCAGTCACCAAGCTTGAAACTAGGGGAATCGACAAAGAATTTGTGAAATAGCTAGTTTGTCATCGTTTTGTTATTAAGAGATGTAATTGAATGATGTACATATGTATGTACTTATTAATACTTGTAAATGGATATACATATGGTATATGTATGAGAATTAGAACTATATTGAATGATATAGCAAGTTTTTGGAATGAATAGCAAGATCTTAGCATTATTTACATGGTGTATGTTTTGGTGTGGGAGAGTGAGTTTTGCAAATCTGAGTTGTTAGACATTTAAGCCATGTTTGATAGCCTATGTAGATGCTTTTCCACGTGCTCATAGAGCCTTAGGAGTAAGAGAAGCTAATTTGAACCCTTGGAGCCCTCTTTTAACATAAGAAATTAGCACTTTGCTCCCTTATGCCAAAGTCTGACCAAATGACCCCTTCTTGCCTTGAAATTTGGCATGTGACTAGATCTTGCCTAGAGCTTTTTGGGAAGCCAAAGATCAAGTCATTTAGAGATCTTTGGAATTTTCTATGATTTTTCAAAGTTGGTATCAGAATTTCGAATTTGCATCAACATTGTTCATTTGGTCAGTTGTGTAATTGTGTCATCTGAGAGGCAAACGTGGTCCAATGGCTACAAAATCTTATATGCAGAAACTATACATTTACAATGACTTGTAGCAACTAGAAACACCTCATTTGGAGGTTTAGAGAGGAAGATATGAATTTTTGAAATTTCTACCCAGTATCAATCATCTTGCCTGACCAAAAGTACTGTTCCATCGATTTTTGAAATCTTGGCTTGATGAACTGATCTGGAGATATTTTTTTTTGTCTAGTTAACATCCACATATTTCCATAGTGGTATCATTTGCATATATGGTATTTTTTTGGAATTAGTTGAACATTTTTGAAATTTATATCAGTAAACTGTGACAGCATCAGAACCCAGTCTGACCTCTAGACCATTTCTTATGTCAAACGTCCTGTGTATGGAATGTTATGACTTGTACCTATTTTTATTATGAAGTAGACATCCCAAGCTTTCCAGAATGACCAATATTACATGTTTTTTATTTTTCTAAATTTAGTTATGATTTTTCAAACTTTGCCTAGAAATGGGGCTAAGCCTGGCCAAGAATAAATACTCACGTCCCATGTTTCTTTTTGGTTTTCATGGGTTGAAAGCATGTTTTTAGGGTTGAAATGAGTTGTAATGGTGCAATTAAATATGAGGATGCATAGCATGAGTTCACACGGTCCATGTGACACCAAAATCAATTTTTAACCATGATGCGATGTAAGAAAGTGTATGAATCCAATGGAAGCTCTCACTTTATTCTTACTATATCTCACATGAGTATGTAAGGGATGATGGGTATGATTTAGAAATGATGGTGTTACATACGCTCATCGTCTACCTTTTCTCTTGCTACTTTCTCAGATGCTGACTGGGGAGGCTGTCATGATGATCGTCACTCCATTGGTGCTAATTGCATTTTTCTTGGCTCTAATCTCATTTCTTGGAGCTCCAAAAAGCAATCTACCATTGCCCATTCTAGCACAGAAGTTGAATACAAAGCTTTAGCCTTAGCCACCTGTGAGTTAATCTGGCTCCAATCTCTCCTTAAAGAGCTTGGTATTTTTCTTAAGGAACCTCCTGAACTCTGCTGTGATAATATCGGCGCCACCTATCTTGCAACAAACCCAGTTATGCATTCTCGCACCAAGCATGTTGATCTAGATTATCACTTTGTTCGTGAACGTGTTGCTGCCAAGTCTCTCCGCCTCTGCATTGTCTCCTCCAAAGCTCAACTGGCAGACATTCTAACTAAGCCTCTTTCAACTCCTCGATTTACTCTTCTTCGTTCAAGCCTCGCTGTTGTGTCTCACCAACTTGGCTCACGAGGGTGTATTGAAGCACACATGCTAGATGTCACTGAGCATCCCCCAATACCTGATGGAAATCCATAATTCCTCTCGTGCTTGCCTCTCTCTTCTCGTGTGCAGAATATATTCTATTTCTAACAAACCAGACACGTGGCTTTTATACAGCCCAGCATTTACTTTATTTTGTTTCCATTTATTTTATATATTGAGTACTATAAATTCACCGTCTGTACCACACAAAAATATAATAAGAATTCTTCCGTTTTATGAATCAAAGCAATAACAAATATGTTAGATAATTTTTTCAAGAGATCATTCTAATAATCAGGATAAAAGGATATGAAAGTATAAATTTTTTAATAGGATATGACAAAAAAATTTTGAAGAGAAAATTAACACTAGAGCAACAATCTTCAAAGCAACAATAAAATGAGATTAATTTAGAAGATTTGTTATTTAATGAGGAAAAAAATTAAAATTTCAGCATATTATTCTAATAATTAAGATAAAATACAAATAGCTTATTTGTGCTGGAGGGTCCTAACTCCACTACTGCATCTACAGCCTTTTTTGGAATTATGATCATGAGTGAAAAACTTATTATCCTATTTTTTCAATATTATGTTACTTTTATGTTTTAATAATTTTAATTCTATTGTAGCAAAACTATAATTGAGAAAGGCATTACAAACGTCACAAGCCATATTTTAGATATTTGATCATTCACAATGAATTAAAAATATAATATTTTAAGAATAATTAATTCAATTTCTTAATCCATATCAATAATTTTTCCCAATTGATTTGAATTGTTTAAGCTCTGTTTTTAAATAAGAAAAACAGAGGAGGCCTTGCCATTTTTCATTGTAGGAAGGACCATCTTGAAGGCTAAAACAGTGCCGGTTGGGAGGAAATTTACGAGCATGGATTAAAGAAAAATGAGGTATACGGATCAAGTTTTCGCAGCTCTGTAGATTACTGTTAATTATGAAATGCAAAGAGAGGTGGATTATATACAAGGAAGCATAGATATTTCTAATGGTTTTAGTACATAGGATAACACTGCAATGGTTAACATAGTTAAAAGAACAAAATCAAAATTAAAAAAAAAAAATATGAGATTAAATTGAAATTTATTTTAAATATAAAAAACTAAAAATGTGCTTTTGTCTTTTCATTTAATGTCATGGACAATGAAATAATATATTGTTTCAAATAAATAGGGAGTCATTGGTTTTTTTTTTGGGTACATGACTTTCTATATTTATTTTTTTAGTACTTGACTACCTAATGAAAATAAATTATTTGTTGTGACAATACTCGCTGTCACAAATGAAGGGAAGTTTTTTAAGAAAACAACAAGGAAAAAAAAGTTACAAAAGTACCTAAGAATGGCAAGATAAAGGGGAGGTAGCAGGATATTAGGCCATGTTTGATAGTATAAAGGAAAGAAAAATAAAAAAAGAAAAATTTTATATACTATCTATTTTACTCTCCAAATTTTTTTTTATTTTTTTACTTAAATTTTTACGTATTAAATGAGCTATTACTTCGTGCTTCCTTGCTTCCCTTTTTCTATTATCATTCCATTATCATAAGAAGTGAATCTTTCTATCTTCATTTTTCATTAATTTAATAATTATATTTGTGTAATTTAACCAAGAGAAAACAAGAATGTGACTTTCATAGTGAAGTTTTCTTTTTTTCAATTATACATGGTGTAAAATAGTGAAAAAATCATTTCGCGTTCTTCATGAAGTTGAAGAAAATGTTTCCTTTTTTTTTTTTGTTGTTTCCATAATGTATAAGTTACTAGAAAGCTACATATTATTCCCAATTTCTTGCCATAGATAATTGTACAACCAATTCCAATGAACAATGTAAATAAAAGAGTCAAAATGTCTTGAAACGTGGTACAAAAGTAAGTTCAGAATATTGTAAGATGCAGTTGAGCTTTGTATAAAACTAACCCAATATCAAACATCGATATATTCTTTCACCTATATGGACTGGCATAAATTGATAACTTAGAACCAAGTTTTTTTTGGCAGAAATCTATTATTTTTCTTTATAGTAAATTCATAATATTGCAAATTTGTCATTTTATTATATAGTAAAGATAAGGAATTTGTCCTTTGCATGATGGCTCAATATTACACAGTAAAGATACGCCACATTTCACCTTTCGAAATGTGTTCTGCTTCTCTCCACCAACGTCTCCATCTGCTGCGTCTCCCCCAACGTCAAAATGGCACAGTTTTGATTACAACACATCCTAGCCGTTTGTTTTGCAGATTGATCCTGATCATTCATGTTTCTTTCTTTCCATTCCATCTTCCCCCTGGACATTCGACGAAGAACAAGCTGAATCTCATTCGCCCTTCGCATTCGGCGTTCATGGTTGCGTTGAGTTTCATCTTTGCTGAATGTTACCATTCGCCATTCACCGTGGTGGTTTCCAAATGAGTTTTAATGCGATGAAACTCCTCATTTCTCTTTAGCCCAAGGTGAGTTTTCCCTTGAATATTTCTGTACCCTTCCTTCTTCTTTCTCTTGACAATACTCTAATTTCATTGCTTCTTGTGAAATTTCATTGTTATTCTATATATTTCTTGCTTTAATTTGGTGCTAGAACAAGCATGGACTCTTCCCCCCACCTACTCCCCCTGTTGAAGAAAACAATTTGGAGACAGCAGACCTTTCAAATGGTGTCGAACAAGCTCTTAAAGGAAAGTCTTACACTCACTAACTCTTCTCCAATCACTCTTTTCCAAACCCTCCTCATACAAATTCCTTTGATTCTCACAGGAAATACTTCGAGTGGTAATTACGTATACAAAAAATATAATTAACTAATAGCCACCACCATTTCATTTCTTTTCCACCTTCTATTTTCTCTGCAACCAAACCATGATTTGGAGACTTGGAGCATGTTTCTTAAGAAAATGATGGTAGGCCATTTTAACCATTAGTTAAAGTTAAAAATAAAATTGTTTGTTATATTTACTATCTTGTACAGGGTCTTTTCCATTTGCGTGACTTTGAAGTGTGAATCTGAGAAGGTAATACTATCTTGTACAGAGTCTGTTCTATTTACAAATTGGAAATGCTATATGAAATTGCCAAATTGCAACTGACCAAACTGTTATATGGAATTGCCAAATTACAAAATGTTTGTCATTTGTTCTGAATTGGTATTGACTTGTCAAGTTGCAACTGACCAAACTGTTATTAGAAATTCAAATTGTCAAATTATAGAATGTGTTTCATTTGTTCTAAATTGGTACAGACTTGCCAAATTGCAGCTGACCAACTGTTATATGAAATTGCCAAATTCCAGAATGTGGGTCATTTGTTGTGAATTGGTACAGACTTGCCAAATTGTAACTGACCAAACTATGAAATTGCCAAATTACAGAATGTGTGTCATTTGTTCTGAATTGGTACTGACTTGTCAAATTGCTTCTTTACAAATTATACAAAAATTAATGTGGGTCAGGACTGCTATACAAAATATACTAATATGCACAATGAAGAGCACTGAGCCACCATGATCAAAAAGAGAGCAGCCCAAAGTGACTACATGCTATGAACAAAAAGAATAGTTGACCAAGAGAAGCTGAAATGAAGCAGCAGTTAGGACAAATTTGGATCTGTATTTGAAATAGAAGACTTCATTGAGCTAGGACAAATGTGGACCTATGTTAGGATGATCTGTGTTGATGTGTGAACCTGCACTTGAAATATATTGTACATCATTAGTTTTTCACATTGTAAAGTCTCCCATGTTATATGACTGCTTGTAAAATTCTAAATTTGATTTGAATAAAAGTGGCTAAAAGTGTTATGATATACCATTTGTAAATGCTTCGGTTAACTCTATAGCTTCAAGTGATGACGTATCAAAGTCAAAGGGTGCCTACAATAAGAATATATGTTATTTATCAGTAAAAAATAGTTATATTCTTTTTATTTTTCAATAGAAACAGGTTGCATATTTACCATCAACAAATTTCTAAAAGTCATTTGACTTAGTATTGGTGTATCTACCACCATGTAATCACATTGTAGTTGAAGTGCTGAGTTAGCAATCTCCTATGTCATTTGAGTTGCCTAAAAATTAATGAAAGAATATAAAAATTAATTAAAGAATATAAAATTAATTAAAGAATATAAAATTAATGAAAGAACCTAAAAATTAATGAAAGAATGTTAACTTGTGAACCCTTCTTAGCATTTTTGCGAGATTGTGAATACTTCTTAGAATTATTGTTTAAATTTGAAGCCTTTTTAGAATTTTTTTCTGACTGTGATGTGTCCTTAGAAGAATTTCATCTTCGCCTTTTTGAATGTAATTCATCCACCTAACTCTTTAATTGTTTTTTTTATCCTTCTACCCTCTCTTTCCTTCCACCCAATAACTTTACTACCATGACCACCATCACTCTCATGACTCCCCTCACCATCACTAACAAGCATGGGGCATAATTGTCTAAATTGATATGACCTATGTAGCTTAGGATCATTTTTAACTTGCCTTCCCTCAATATCATACACTTCACCACATCGTGCTTCTCTAGTCCACCTCTTTATTACATACTTCTTTGGTAGTAACTTGATATCACGTTCAAGAAAAATTCTCAAAGTATGACAACATAATATGCCCACTCTTTCAAACTTCTTGCAGCTACAAGTAATTGTCTCTGTTGATGGATCAAATATCAATGAAAACTTTCCTTTCTTCTTTTCCACAGTTATCACATAATCAATCAAGGTAGGATTATCCTCCTCAGCTTCATTTATCTTTCTTTCTTTCCTATCTTTTATATGTGTAGCATCACGTAGATCATATTCACGTTGAAATAAGTCAAAGATAGGTTTAGTGTATACCTGAGAAAGCTGATGAAGCATAGATGAACTTTGCAATATCAATCTTAGCAACTTATCACATGCCTTGAAATCATCTTCCACTTCTTTAAAGCGCTTAGTCTCAAGAACATCTTCAAATTGTTCTAGGAATTGATTAATATCCAATTTAGGACTTGTGCACCCTTTAACACTAGCATTGACACTTTCACTAATTTGAGTGCTTCTCATACCAAGTGTCCTTGCATCCTTGATATAACATGCAACCCATTTCTCTTTTATCCGGTACATAGACATCAACCATGGGTTATCCTCCATATTGTATTTTGATAATAATGCTTTCCAAGTTTCTTCAAATTCTCTTTTATCCCAACAATGATACATGCAATTATTGAAATCACTCACAATATATGACCCATCTTTCATTGTGTTCTTAAGATGCTTCATAGCATTCCTTGAAATATGCCATGTGCATAAGACATGCTTCACATTTGGCATCACTTCTCCTATTGCATGTACCATTGCAGCATCTTGGTCTGTGAAAATAGTTAATGGCATGACATTCTTGTGTGCACATAAAAAAGTTTCTAAGAGCCACTTGAAGGACTCAATAGTCTCATCATATAATAAAGTAACGCCAAATATCACCCTTCCTTTATAATGGTTAAAACCAAAAAAAATAGCAAGAGGCCTATGATCACGATTTGTGCAATACGTTGTATCAAGTGAAATGACTTTTCCGAAGCAAGCATAGTCAATCAACATGCGTGCATCAGCCCAAAACACATTCGTAACTTGTTCCTCCGAATCCATTTGATGAGCATGAAAAAATGATGAATTTTTTGCCAATTGCTTTTCAAAATAACTAAATAAACACTTAGCTTCACCAAATGCCATGGCTCTTTGCTTTTTTGAATTGAGGTAATTCTTTGCATCGACTCTTGTATATCCCAAAATAGTTCGACCTCCTGCATGTTTGTTCATCAAATTAAATGCTAATCTTTGACTAATCCCAGCTCGTTCAGCAACTTCTAGTTCATATTCTTGAGCTGATGTTAATCTCCGATGTGATGCTAACAAGTGAACTGCTTTAGGAGGTTGAAGTGGATGATTATGATCTAGAAAAACTTCACTTATTTTGTATTTTTGATTTACTTGTACAACTTTCATTCTAGCTTCACCGCCTGTTCTTGTCTCTTGTCTAGGCTTCTTTATTTTCTCATCTTGTTTGTCTAGTTTCCGCAACCCCTCTTTACAACAAACATATAAATAATATAAATATGACCCATCCTTTATACTCTTGTAAAACTTTTGTTTTGGAACACCAAAACCAGCTCTCCTGCCATAGTCACGCCAGAATTCCCATGCTGCTTCTATATTTTCAAACTCAAAATTAAGTGTAGGAATCAAACCTATATCCATCACATATATATGCCTGAAACAAATACAAACCAAACTCATTAAAACACTAAAACAAATACAAGCCAGACTCATTGAAACATAAAACCAAATGTAACAGCAACAATATTTAAAAAATCCAACTTTAAACCTTTACAAAAAGATAAATGGAATATAAAACAAAAAAAAAGATATTCTTGATATCAGGTTGCATCTATTTGACTGAAAATGAAAAGGAAACTCCAGTCACCTTCAATGGAGCTACCTTGCTGCCACCACCTTCAATCAGACAACGTTTTGGCAGAGCAGATGACAAGCTCTGTTTTCCCGCGCTGGTATGAAGGAAGCAGCAGAATGATGAATGATTTCTCATGCTTTAAACGGCTATGATTATTCGCTGAAATGGACAGGCAAGATCGCATCACGCAAAACGGCGTCATTTAGATTAGTAAGGCCTCATCACTGTTCTTTTGTTGCTCGTGAATCCAATGGCTGAGAATCACCCTGTAACACAAAACGGCACTATTTTGACATTGGGGGAGACGTAGTGGATGGAGACGTTGGTGGAGAGAAGCGAAACGCTTTCGAAATATCTAGCCCCTTTTTGCGAGAAACAAAAGCGCAATAGTTCTTTATGTTGGAATATTTTAATTAGATCAAAGACATAGAGTAGCATTATTTAATTATTAAATCAAGTTACAAATTATGCATTAATAATGTCAAATAATTAAATTAAAATAGATTAGGTCATATGATTTGACAACTTGTGATAGACTAAGATATTTATGAGCCATTATATTAAAAATTACACTTTATAATTCATTTTTGAGTTAAATATCCTATTTCTACTGGTTAAAATTTTACATACACTACAACCAAACAATTAAATAACGATAGATATATCTATTACAAAATCATAATTTTTTATTTCATATTTTGCCATTATTTCTATTATCACTACTATTTGTGACAGAAATTTTTGTCGAAAAACTTTGTATTCTCTCTTTTCTCGAATACTCTTATCTAACATAGACAAGACTAAATTCAAGATTAAATTTAAATAATAGATAATTAATTTAAAAAACTCAACTTTTAATTTTAAAAATCTATAATAAAATTTGAAATCATAATAATTAATTTAATTAGTAAATAAATTGATAAATAATATAATAAATTAAAAATAAATTATTAATAATTAATGTATTTATTAATAAATGAATAAAAATGATTATAAATTTATTAAAAAAATTATGGTGACAGAATTGTAGTAGAAATTTTTTCCACCACAACTTTGTCACTACATTTATAAAATATATATATAAATTAAATATAAAATATATATTAAGAAATAAATATTTTAATTAAATATATTATATTAATTATATATTAATAAATATATTATATTAATTAATTACATATTATTAATTAATAAAAGTAATAAAATCTGTTGCTATAACAACGGAATATTCCATCGCTAAAGGCAAAAAAAATTTTAAAAAAATATTTTTAAGTTAATAATAATTATAACTAATTAATATACTTAGTAATCTTGACCGGAGCACATAATAAAATTATCTATGTAGTATATGAGAAAAGAAGTAAGAGAAGCAATTTTTTTTTGAAATACTCAAACAAGGAGTTCTTTATGCAGCAAAAGAAAAGAACGAAATAAAAATATATATAAGTCAATAACAAATAAAAAAAAGAAAATAATTTGGTTCACCTTTATTTATTAAATTAATTTCTTGTTTCATTATTTATAATATTTATTTATATTTTAAGTAATTATTAAAATTATTATAAATAACAAATAAAAATTATCATTAACATAGATAGAAAAAATTATGTAATATATTAAAATAATTTATTATATTATATACATTATTATTTTAACTTTGATTCGCATAAACTAAAGTTAAAATAATAAAAGAAGTTCACGCAAAGGCTGAAAGATGTCAACCTTCATATGAACTTTATTTATTATTTTAATTTTATAAAATAAAATAAAATAAAATGATAACATCATAGTTCATAGTTCACATGAAGGTTGATATCTTTCAACCTTTATATGAACTTCCTTTATTATTTCAAAAACATTAAACAAAATAAAATAAAATAATAATGTAGTTCATGATTTACATGAACTTTAAAAGATAAAATAAAATAAAATGATAATAATGTAGTTCATGCCTCATGTGAACTCTACATCTTTCAACCTTTATATGAATTTCATTTATTATTTTAAAAATATTAAAAAATAAAATAAAATGATAAATAATATTATAAATAAATTATTTATCATAATATATAATATATAAATAAAGAAAAATATTACAATGAATAAAATAAAATATTTAAATAAATGATTAATGTTAAAAAAATATGATATAAAATTTTATTCATCACAATAGACAAAAACTTAAAAAAAAAAAATAAGATATATTATATAAAAACATTGACTGGCTCACGGCGTGAGCCAAAGTTGAAATAATTTTAATTAATCTTATTACAATTTACATGAAGGTGACATTTCTCAACCTTCATGTGAACATTTGGTAAAAAAATAAATCTTATACAATTTTTTATAATAATAAATAAAAAACATAATAAAATGATTATTATTTATCATCAAACTCAAAATTTAAAAATTAGGAATTAATGTAATAAGTATTGTTATTATAAAAAACTTAATAATAAAATGAAAACAAAATTTAATAATATTATTAATAATTATTTTTATCATTATGAAAAATAAAATAAATTATTATTCATCATTGTGGTCAGCCTCTTCATTATCCTCATCTTCACCCCCCCACCATCATCATCTTAATCTTCTTCTTCTTCTTCTTCTATATCTATGTAAAAATTCATATTTTCAACTTGTAAATTGATATGAATATCTACTTCTTCTATTTACTCTTCATCACATAAGGTATCAGATGATATCTCATTATTCATCATTCTTACTTCAATTTCGTCATTTTAATAAACAACCTTTAATGAATTATTATCATTCATCACACTCCTTGCTTTAGTTTTTATGACAGTCCACCAACCATCTTTTTCTCAAATCGTCACAGGATACGACACATAATAGACGTGAACACAATGCTTTACAAACACAAATAGATCAAATTTTCCATACCGCGTGATATGTTTTATTTCAATAATTACATAGTTGTTATGTATTTTTATCCCTCGATTCATAACAGTATTAAACTAATCACAAAGAAATAATACTATTTTTTTTTTCAGGTTCTCCTACATATTGTAATTGAACTACCTCTTTAAGGATACCAAAGTAATTATTATCTCCATCTTCTCCCATTCCCTTAATACAAACTCTACTATTTATTGTTTTCTTACCAATGCTCCAATTATCGATGTGAAACTTATATCCATTCACAAAACATCCTTGCCATATATGCACCTCTCTAAGTGGTTCCTAAGCTAAGTCCTTCAAATAATTATTGTCACTAAATCTATGTTGGTTAAGAACCTATTTGAAAAGAAAATTAGGTTAATATCATGCAAGTCAATAAGTAAAAAAAAGTGTAAATAAATAAACAATGGCACTACATACATATGATTTAAATCATTGTATAAATTTTTGTTCAATTTTGTTGTTGATTTCTTGTGAGCCAATGTATGGATTCAACATTCGTAACTCTTACTAAAAAAATTCTACAATACAAGTTACATGTTAGAATATTAATGAATGATAAATTATTAGTGTAGTAAGTTTCAATTTTACTCGATACAAGGGTTGACTTCATTGCAATTCAATAGGACATGAAGATGAGCAATAGTCATTTCTCTGTCATTCAAATAACAAGTTGAACATTTTCCAAGCGACCATCCAACTTTAGTGAAAAGTTGGTTCACTTGTTTCTTGTTCATCCATACAATCATTTAGATGAACTTTTGTTCGTACCAAAGATACCTATGAGTCAAAATAATATGAACAAAAGTGTGATATTTCCTGTGACAAATACGCCTCACAAATAGATCCTTCCATAGGAGCTTTTATTTTTAACAGTGTGTTTTAATCTATTTAAAAATCTGCACGACCAAATGATAAGTAGTGTGAGATAATAATATATTATTTCAAGTAAATGATATTTAGATATGAATAGAACTTAAGTATCAATTACCTTTCAAAGAGATATATTAATCTATATTGGACTAGGCCACCCACTTTAGCCTTAAATGGCAAATGGATCGATAAATGCTCCATAAAATTAAAGAAATCTAGTAAAAATATTCTTTCTAGTTTGTAAAGAGTGATAAGAATATTGTGTTCCATTTGCATTAACCTATCAAACTTTAATGTTGTCAAACATAATTCCTTAAAAAATAAACTCAACTTGGTTATGGGCTTCTATATTTGTTCAGGAAGTGCACTAAAAGCAACGAGTAATAAGTATTCCATAAAAATGTGACAATCATGACTTTTAAAGTCGCCTAACTTTCCTTCTATTGAATCTACACATCTTGACAAATTCGAGAAATACATATCAGGCATTTTTAATCCTTTTATCCATTGATAGATCGTGCTTCTTTGATCAAGTGTGAGAATGAACTTAGCCTTTGGTTTTACCACTTTTCTATTAAATATTTCTTGCAGCTCTAAGTCTCTATGCCTACAATATTCTTTTAAATCCATTCTAGCTTTTATGTTATCCTTAGTCTTCCTTTTCACATCCATAATAGTATTAAAAATATTATCAAATATATTTTTTTTCTATATGCATGACATCTAAAATATGCTGAATCAACAGATGTTTCCAATATGGAAGCTCTTAGAATATACTCTATTTCATCCAGTTGTGATATTGTCTATAGCCTGGCGATCTAAAAACACCTTAGTCAACTACTCTTAGATGGATTTTGACGCATTACCATAACTCTTCCCCATCTAATTTTGGTGGAAGGGGATTATTTTCAACTCTATTTTTTTTAAAGCATCTTTATTCTTTTTAAAAACATGATTCATAGGTAAAAACGATTGATGGCAATCGAACCAAGAGTTTTTCCCCCCATACTTCAAGGTAAAAGCTTTTGAGTTTTCTATACAATAAAGATAAGCTAATTTTCCAGCAATACTCTATCTTAACAACATCCCATATACTAGAAAGTCATTTATTATCCACATTAATGCTACTCACATCTGGAAGTTTTGCTTCTTTGAGACATTATATTTGGGTACTCCTTTTTCCCATAACAATTTTAACTTATCAATTAATGGTTGCAAAAATACATCAATCTTCATTTTGGGATTTTGTGGTTCAAGAATAATTGCAGTTAAAAATAAGTAAAGAATAGTCATACAGACTCCAGGAGGGAGATTATAAGGAGCAGTTATCACAAGCTAACATGAATATGGTAAAACAGACTGACTATAAGGAGTGAACCCATCTGTGCAAAGACCAAGACAAACATTTCTTAGCTCCATTGCAAAATCAAGATATATTCTATCAAAATGTTTCCATACTTCTCCATCAGATGGATGACACGATATACTTTTGCGCCTTCTATTATTCCAATGTCATTGCATAAGCTTAGTAGATTTCATTGAAGTATAAAGCCTTTGCAATCTAGAGGTAATCGGTAAATAATGCATTCTTTAGTATGGAATCTCTTTTGATCTTTGTCTTTGGCTAGATCGACTAGTTTTATACCTATGTGCTATGTAGAATTTACACATTATCTCATCTATATTATCTTTATAATGCAACATACATCAATTGATGCAAACATTAATTTTTTGTGTAGATAAACTAAGTTTTGATACTATCTTCTTTGTTTAATACTAATTATCAGGTATAACATTATCAGATAGACAACTATTTTTTAATAGACTTGTAAATTGGGTAAAACTATACTGTGACATATTACTATTAGATTTAATGCTTAACATTTCTATAGCAACAGACAAGTCAAATTGATTACTGCTTTTCTCAACAGAGTGGTTGCTGATATGCATTTAGTAAATCAAAAAATTGTTAGGCTTTTAAATTTGGCAATTACTCAATGTAATTATCATTATTATCTCCTTTAGCATGACTATCAACATTAAATTCAAAACAAGTTACTTTAGAGATCATTCTTTTATATCTATTATTATGATCGTCATTTGCTAATCATGATGAGTTAGGTGTTCTACTAGATATTCCAACATGTATGTTGGGTATTGGAGATGGTTCAATCTCATCATGACATATCCAATACCAATATTTAGGTTGAAACCCTCTTTTATTAAAAGTAATTTTTACTTCATCAAGAGTAAGATATATTGTATTTTTATGCATAGAACAAGGATATCTAATTTTTTCTCCTCCTTTTGACATTGATCCTTTTTCACATGCAAAAATAGTAAATTCTTCTACTCCTTGTAAAAATTCATCAGTATATCCTTTACGTTCAGAATTTAATCTATTATACATCCATCTTCAATTATTAGAAATTTCTATTTTTCTTTCAATAAACATTTTAAATAATGCTTTACAATTTTTTACAACAAAATCTACCTTTAACATATTATCAAATAAATATAATACTTCTTTTAAACACAGATGTTACCATTAAACTTTTGTATATTAATTTATCAATATTACTTAGATATCTATCTCACATCACAAAAGAATAATCAATAATTATTTATAATCAATAAATTATAAAAAAATAATATGCTTATATATTTCATATAAATATTATATTTACCTGAACAGGTTGAGATAAACAAAATCTCTATTTCAAACCAATTTTTTACTTGAATAGGGTGGTGAAATTTTGAAAAATTTTAAGAAAAAAAATAGGATGGCAAAATTCTAAGGAAGAAAATGAGAACAGACAGTTGTGAGAAGAGAGTAAGAAATATCATCCTTCCTTATATAAATAAACTTTTTCTAACAGTCTTTTTATCTAACAGTTATTTTTATTTTTAACGGTCACTTTTTTTTAAATGGCTATTTTTTCAATAGCTATCAATAATTATTTTATTTTATTTTCTTATAAAAAATATATTTATGTAACTCTAAGTACAAATCACTTTTTTATATATAAAATATAAAAAAAATTATATATAGTATAAAAAATTTTGAGCATATCAAACTATCTCTAACAATAATTTTATTCACTTATTTTATTCTTTATATTTATTAAAATGATAATTATTAATAATATTTGAATATTTTAATTATTATAATATATAACAAAAAATAATATTATATATTGTGTTGGATACCATCAAACCACCTTATTTTTTTTTCTTTTCTTATAATAAATATATTATTATAAATTATACTATAATTTATAATATATTTATTAAATTATAATAATTAATAATATTGGAATATTTAAATTATTAATATTTATATATAATTTAACATTCAGGCGACAGAAAAATAGTTGGACACCATCCAACTACTTTTTTGTCCTTAGAAATTTGTATAATTATATGATATATTTAAATTTAATTTATATATTTATAATATATAATTTATATTCTATTTTATTTAAAAATTATATATAATTTTGAATTTAAATTAACAATTAATTTTTCTTATATATTTTTTTATACAATATTTTCTTTTTTTTTACTTGATAAATAGTTTCATTAATATAAATTATAGTTTATATAAATTATAATCTAATCTATAGAAATTATAATATTATTTATATACTTAAAATATAATTAATTAATATTACTTACATTTATCTAAATTCGAATAATATATAATATTTGAACATTTTAATTAATAATATTTATATATTTGTTATGTAACCTTTTAATTATAATACTATTTAGCTAACTTAAGTGGATGGAATATTTATTTTTCATATATTATTTACTTTTTTTCTATTTGATAATAAATATCATTAATATAAATTATAATATGATTTATATATTGATCCTTTAATTAGAATTTATAATATATTATCTTATTTATAATATAGTTATAATATTTTTTTGTAATATATCATATTTGAACATTATATATATATTTGATATTTTTTTAATTAAAAATTAATATTATTTATAATTATTTGTGTATAATAATTACTTTTTCATATACTTTTATCATATTAATTAATTTTTTAAATTCTTTTCAACCGTTGTCAAACTATTGTTTTATTGCCTACAAATGCCATCAGAATATTAGTTGGACAATCTAACCATTATTTTGTCGTTATATGTAATGACAGCCTTATCGTTGTAATATTTAATCATTAATCTGTTGCCATTGTTTTTTTATTTTTTATTGTTGTAAAATATGCACATTCTTATAGTGATATATATATATATATTATTATAATAATTATAATTATAATTTAACTTATGAGATAAGTAAGTTTCAACTTATTGGACAAATAATTAGAACTTGTGAAGCATAAAGATTACTATTCTATTTATACGTGCATTCTTGTGGCAAAAAAAAAAAACATATATACCTCTCTCTTGTCAAATAAGCAAAATTGTAGCTAATTAAGTTATAGCTCTCTTGTATTCTTTTTTCTCTCTAAATTTTTTTTTGAATGTTTAATAAACTTAACTAATAAATTCAGGTGCAATTCCAAATAAAATTTAAAGTTCTATCTTTTAATCTCCCATACAATTATTATCACACTACACACTCTATTTTACACACAATTACACACCTCATTATCTTACTCATCTTTCACACACCTTTACTCACTTGATCATCTCAAAAGCACACTCAAATATTTACTCACTTTCTACACTCATGGCCAACTAGTTCATCACTTTTACACTCTCTCATTGTCACTCGCAAAGCACACACTCACCTTTGCTTTCATCTTGACATTAGGAGTGATGACACATGTAGGGATAATGATAGACCGGAATGGGTAGGATACTACAACGCTCATACTTGAATTCAAAGAATATATATATATATATATATTCATTTCTTAACCTATGCTATAGTAGGTAACAAATTTAATTTTCGTCCCCTTTCCTGTTGAATCCTTGAACCTCCATATCAAACCTATTTAGTCAGAGAAATTTCAAAATCTGCAATTCTTCTGAAGTAAGATTCATTTACATAAAATTTACTCATGTAAAATTACAAAAAAAAAGTCTCACAACCATTTATATTATTCACACACACAATCAAAACTTGAAAATGTCAAATTTCAACAATTTTATCTTTAAATATGCCTTAAATATAACAACTAATAAATATTACAAAAGCCTCTTATCCATAATTAAAAATTTGTCTGTGCTTTCATACAATAAGCGTGCTACAGGAGTTGTGCTGAGCTACTGATGCTTTGGGGCTAGTAGCTTTCAGACTGGGAAATATAGAAGATTGGTTTTGCAATTTGTTTTTTTTCGGGTGCTGAAAAAAGAAACAAGGATGATAGCTTGGAGAGAAAACAACAATACATATTAAAAGGGAATAAGAGACACCTACAGATGGAGCAAGAAGACAGGAAGACAGCAGCTGCAACCACCACAACCACGAGGAAGACGTCTCAAGTAACCTAAAATTATTTATTTATTTTTTGGTTTTCACTAAAATTTCAAAATTCCCAACGTGTTTTCACTTCTCCAAATTTTGAAAAGGAAATAGTGCAAACATCTTTTAAACATTTTCAGATTTGGGCCTATTTAAAAAAAGATTCTCCTAAAAATATTTTTGTAAACTCAATCTAACATGTTTTTGGGTCAATTTTCTATTTTAATGGAAAATGAAAACAGGAAACACAGAAAAACCAAATAGAGTCTAGATCCTTTAAATTTCATCTCTATACAAATCTTTTAAATTTTTTATACAGTTGGAAAAAGATAAATACAAGGTGTGAAACTTACATGTTAAAAAATAATTTTTGAAAACAGTTTTAACGCTAGGAATTTTGTATCTAAATCTCTTCAATTTTATAGAAAATTTATGGAAATGAGAATCCAGAGTAAACTAAACACCCCTTGAGCACTTAAGTTTGGGTAACTCTTTTCTTCATTCATTTATATGTGGCGTCAATTTCCTCATATAGTCTCATATGAGATTCTGCAATTATTTCGTATAGTCGGTTTTTTAAATACAAAACCAAAGAAACGAAAAAAAAAAACAGGCAATTAAAACACAATATTATATATAGCTAATGAGTAAAAGGGAGCTTCTTGACGGAGTCGGTTTCTTCTTGTTTTTGTCTGGTTAGAAGGAACTAGAATCTGGGGGTCTGAATGTTATAAACCAAATTGTAGGGCTTTGCCTCAAGGAAGGAAGAGTAATCGTATATTATGATTAGTAGCTCAGAAACCATTTTAGTAGGTCAACCAAATTAAGAGTCTCTTAATGGCACGAAGGGAAACCAAACCTCTCATTTGTTGACTGATTTCCTCCCATCTCAGCTTGTAATTAAAAACATTGTTGAAATGAATCTTGAAAATCACTATAAAACTGTTTTCCCCCCTCTTATTCTTGTTAATCCAAGTAATAATTAATAAACCATAGTTCCTTTTGCATATAATAATGGGGAACAGAATTCTCATTTCCAATAATGGCGTACCTCCTCATACAGTCATATGGACAAAGGCAAATTTACTACAAAAAATGTTTATCTTTCAAGTACATTATGGTCAATGCTTTTAGTCTCAAATCAAATCGATCGATCGAGCAGTTTGAATGGTGACCTGAACTGCATTCT
Source organism: Erythrophleum ivorense (assembly GCA_026724425.1). Taxonomy (NCBI): domain Eukaryota; kingdom Viridiplantae; phylum Streptophyta; class Magnoliopsida; order Fabales; family Fabaceae; genus Erythrophleum; species Erythrophleum ivorense. Next base: position 454,505 of record JAIUCV010000359.1, on the reverse strand, counting down.
AGTTTGGAAAGTTAATCAGACCATTATTGCAATTGGCCCATCTTGACCCGGATTGACTCGCCCTTAACCTACTGAACTGGTCGACCTAGACCAGACTGTTTGTTCTGCCGGCAAAACAAAGCAGATGAGCAAAACCCAGATATTATATATATTCATCAAAATACACTTGTTGCATCTTCTTCCAAAGAAGCTCAATGGACTAGTTTTCATGGATGCTGTGTATTAAGTCCTCCTTGGAGCCAAACAGTCCCTGTCTTTTTAAGGGAGCACTATTGCCCTTTTGTCTTATCGACGTACTTGTGCCTAGCCACGACTTCCGTCGCGTTGGCCTTTAATTTGTGCCTTTTATGCATTATATAGATATATTTTCAAAAAAGTTACATTTTAAGACTCTAGGTTAAAAGTATTTATTTTAAATAATTTTAAATTTTAAAATTATTTTAAAAGTCTAAAGAATAAAAGAATTTTAATTGTGAAGAATCATTTTTTCAATAATAATAAGCAAGAATGAGAGAAAACTCGGTGAATAGTATAAAAAATCTTATAAATTTATAATATGAAGTGTAATTTTTTGTTTACAGTTAAAATTTTTGGTTATTTCAACTTTTAAAATAATTTCTAAATTTAAATTTTACAATAAATATTTTCAACTTATGTTTTTGAATTATAATTTTTCTAATATTTTTATGTGTTTGTGTGTGTGTGTGTGTGTGTGTGAGAGAGAGAGAGAGAGAGAGAGAGAGAGAGAGAATATGTGGTATATATGGCATACCTTTAAAGGCTGGTTACTGCTTTGGATTACTTCACTTTTGTACTTTAAGAATATTATTATTCATCCATAATACTATTTGTATGCTATTTTGGTATGGTTACAAACAAGGAATGCCAGGAGAGAGGGAGTGAAAGAGGTGATAATTTGTATTAAGTAGTTTTAAAAAAGTAAAGATTATAATTTTTAAGCTTAGTGGGATAGGTAGGATCTATGTAGCTGTGATAGATGAGTTCTTGAATGTCTTTTTTTTTTTTGAGATTATAAGGATCTTTGTTTATAAGTTTTAGGAGTAATGAGTTGAGGATAATGGGCAGGTCAAATTATTTAGTGGAATTATAGAAGTTGTTTAGTGGAATTGTAGAAGTTGTTTGACTACGTGATTTATCATGATGGAGTCATTTTATTTAAAATAACTTAAACAATTTATTATATCAATTTCTTAAATGAGATTTAATGAATAATAATTGTTGAATGATTTGAACTTTTAAAAATTAAGCTAGATTGGATTGAGTCCATTCCAAATCTTATAATTGAGTGGCACCCATAACATATACCACTAAGAAAGGAATTATGATTAGATTATAAAGATAAAATTCTAATTTTGGATTAAACTAAAAGTCAACTATGAAGTAAATACTAAGTTTATATCTTTGTCTAAGAGTTGAAAATTTATAGTTTCATTAATTTTGATGACTCTTAGGATGAAGATTTTTATTATTTGAACTACTTTTAATGTAATATAATATAATATTTATATTCATTGGTTTTAGTTAATGACTCAATACTTGGATCAATAATTTGGTGACCTAATTTTTTAAGCAGTTTAATGACGAATTTCGATACAAAACTATGATGATGTTGATAGAACGTAAATCACAACTATAGTTGTCAATAAGGCATCAGTTTGGTTTGAATCGATTTACACACTTTATCGACCGAAAAAGTGGACTTTTTAATGTCAATTCTTTAACTGTTGTTACTGATAACCACTGCCACCTTTGATCTAAGTAGCAGTTTATGAACCGCTGAAAATTTCAGTGAAATTAGGAGCGATTTACACAATAATAAGAGTTTCACCAAACTGCTGCTAATTTCACTTATAAAACCCCTAAATCCCTTGACCCCGATTCCCTTTGTTCTATCTGCCTCTCGCCTACGTAGCCCTAGTGCCCTTTGTTCTATCTTCCTGTCGCCTACGTAGCCCTAGTGTCACCAAGAGCAATGCCGAGTTCCGCTGCCGAGTTTGCTATGGAGGGCTGCGTTCTGCATCTTCGTCCACATCCTTTCCGATCATCTTCCTTTGTCTAACGGTACTTTCTCTTCACTTGTTTTCTATTTACTTCAATCTTAGTCTTTTGCCCCAACTATTGGAAGATATTAGGTTTTAGTTAATTATTGTGGTTGGATAGCAATTACAGATTCCTACAACGTGGTAAACGTTTTGTGTGAGGGTTACATCCACTTCTTTATTTCCCTCTTGAATTTGTTTCCATCTCTTGGAGATTCCATGTATTAGAATTTTAGAAATAATTTAGGAGTTTTGAATAAATATACGCTTTTGACTGAGGGCTTTTGTGCTAAAGAAGGAAACTTCTAGTCTTTTCTACATTATGTTGTTCTTACATTTTTACCAATACAAACCCGTTTAACTTTTTGGTTACATGGATAATTGAGGTTAGTTCAGACAGGTCTAAAAATAAGAATGCTATATGTAAGTATAAAGTAGCACCATCTTTACCATAAAAAATTGGAGCATGTGGGTCGTGAAGGACATTAATACTATTCTTGAAGGTTCTAGATTGTGCAAGTTAAGACAATTGGTAAAAAAAATTTTGTAGTATATGATGTATTTTATAGGCTTCCTGTAAACTTATATGAACATGTACGTGAATGCCAAGCATGGGGAATAAGTGGATTGCAGCTACAATCTATACATAAAAGCCAAGGTGGAGGATTATGATGGCTACTACACCAAGGAAAGTTACATTACTATTTATTCTGGTTTGGTTAGCCCTTTACCTGTTATTGGTGTTGAAGTAAAAGGCCAATCAGATAAAACAAAACTGTCGCCCAAAGCACAATCAGATAAAACCAAGCTGCAGGCCAACATAATTCAAGCCCAAGAATGTTGATTTGTTATTTTTCATCTTTTGTTTCTTCCATTTATTCTAGAATTTTCCATTCCTCTAGGGCTACGTGTCTCTCTTCTGCTTCTCTGTTGGTCTATATATTTGCACTGTTGTTCTCTGTAATGCATGAATGGAGGTTAATTTTAATACAAGATGATTACCTTTACATTCTTCATTCCTTTCTTGATGAGGAGATCTACATGCAGCAACCACCGGGCTTCAAACACCCTCACCACCCTCATTATGTTTGCAAATTGCAACATTCTCTCTATGGCCTCAAACAGGCTCCGCGAGCTTGGTTCTCTCGGCTCAGTACCTGTCTTCATCAGTTGGGCTTCGTTGCCTCTCAGTCAGATACGTCTCTCTTTGTTAAAATCTCTGCTTCCAGTGTTCTTTATGTCTTAGTTTATGTTGATGACATCTTACTTACTGGTTCTGATTCTGCTGCTATTATATCTCTTATTAAATTACTGGGCCTTATGTTAAACATCTTGGTACTCTGCATTATTTTCTGGGTACTGAAGCCACATTTTATTCTGATGGTCTATTTTTATCTCAACAAAAGTATATCCTTGATCTGCTTCAAAAAAACTCACATGTTATATTGTAAACCTCTATCCACTCCAATGGCTTCTGGTACCAAATTGTCTATATTAGATGGTCATCCTTTTACTGATATTACTCTGTATCAGAGTGTTATTGGTAGTTTGCAATATTTATCTTTTACTCGACCCGATATTTCTTTTGCTGTCAATAAGGTTTGTCAATTTCTTCATTCTCCCAAAACCACTCACTGGATTGCTGTGAAACGTATTTTACGTTATCTGAAACACACCCTTCATCATGGCCTTCTTATTAGTCCTTCTCCATCTCCTTCTCTTGTAGCTTTCTCTGATGCTGATTGGGCTGGGTGCCCTGATGATCGTCGATCTACTGATGGCTTTTGCATTTTCTTTGGTTCTAACCTTATTTTTTGGTCTCCAAAGAAGCAACAAACTGTTGCCCGCTCCTCCATTGAAGCTGAGTATAGATCCTTAGCTCTGGCCACTTGTGATCTTATTTGGTTACAATCCTTGTTGCGTGACTTGGGTGTTTTTCTTCCTTTTGCTCCCACACTTTATTGTGATAACATTGGTGCCACTTTTTTATCTGCCAATCCTGTAATGCATGCTCGAACCAAACACATTGAACTGGATTTTCATTTTGTCAGGGAGCGAGTTGCTGCTAAAACACTACATATTGCTTATCTCTCATCTCGCGACCAGTTAGCTGATGTTCTGACTAAACTATTGCCCTCTCCACGATTCCAGTTCCTCATATCAAGCCTCACTGTGTTACCACTGCCGTTCAGCTTGAGGGGGGCTGTTGAAGTAAAAGACCAATCGGATAAAACCAAACTGCAGTCCAAAGCATAATCAGATAAAACCAAGCTGCAGCCCAACATAATTCAAGCCCAAGAATGTTGATTTGTTATTTTTCATTTTTTGTTTCTTCCATTTATTCTAGAATTTTTCATTCCTCTAGGGCTACGTGTCTCTCTTCTGCTTTTCTGCTAGTCTATATATTTGCACTGTTGTTCTCTGTAATGCATGAATGGAGATTAATTTTAATACAAGATGAGTACCTTTACATTCTTCATTCCTTTATATTCTATTAATTGGGACCTCGGGGGAGGGAAATGGGCTTCCAACTCAGTTACATTGGGTTCCATGGAGGCCAAAGAAAAGCTGGAGAAGGAGCAGGCCAGTGAAGTTGCCCTATCAAATGCAAGAAGAAGCTATCAACTGTCAAGTGCGCTTAACAGACTATTTGGTTAGGGATATAAAGGTGGAGGGGATGTAAAAAATAGATAGATGGGAATAGATGGAATAGAAAATAACATTTATACCTTTATTCTTAAAAAAAGTGATTTGATAGTTGAAATAAAAATTTAATGTACAAAATAATAATTACAAGAATATAATATAGATATTATATAAGTTATATAAATAGAATGCCTTCGCATCACAGTAAACCAAACAGAATGTAATTGTTAATAGAAAGATAGGATGCAGCAAAAAGAGCTGCCGAAGAGTTCCAATTGATCAAGGAGAACAATGCATATTCGGTGGTTATATAAGTGTGTTCTTTAAATTCCAGTACTTAGATTGTATGTTGGAGGATGGGGCTAGTCCACAAGAGTTGCAAACATGGTGAAGAAGGCCTTAAAGTGGAACGCCGCTGCTAAGGTTGCCAAGAAAACCCAAGTTGCTTTAAAGGATAAGGCAACACTATCTTCAAGTTGATATGACCAGCTTTGGAATCCTCTGGAACACAAGAATTTGGCCATACTTGAGCTGGTATGTCAGGGGAAGTGTAAGATTGAGTGCATTTTGCCTGGGTTTTGGCTTATTGTAGTCCAATTAATTAAGAGCTCTTTTTTTTTCCTTCTTAATTAATGTAAATTAATCAGATTGAAATGAAGGAAATTTATCCCATTACTTGACAAGATTTCATGTCTTCAATTTTTTTGGGGTGGTGGGGTGGTTTAGGCTAAATTTCTCATTATTTGAAGTTTAATCTTATTTTTTTTCATTTTATTTTACTTTTAATTTTTTTTTGTGAATTAGCCAATATAACTCACTCTAAATGAGCCATATTGACTCATCTTAAACTCATCTAAAAAGTGAATTAACCTGTCTCGACTCACGTAGCTTGCCAGAGGTGAGCCAACCCATGGAAACAAACTTTGTTCACTTTAACAATTTTAATTGTCAATAATGAATTTAAGACATAGTTGCCAATAGCGAGGATTATGTCAGAAATCCACATGCTATTGAAATATAGGTCTTGAAATTATTTTTGGAGATTAATTATTACTTAGTTAAATTAAAAACTAAAGAAATAAAATTAAAAAATTTTCATCAACCTTAAGCTTGCTTTCACGTTGGATGTTTCTGATTCCATGAAATAAAAGAAAGCCAATTTGAGGAAAATTGAATAAGGAATATTTTTGTCAAAATAATAATGATAAGAAAAGAAACTTAAGAGCTTGCCAGATTATGTTTTAGTTTTATGATTTTCGAAAATAATTTTGTGAAATCATTTCTAAGCATAGTTTTAAAAAAATAAAAATAAATTTCTTGAATAATTTGTTCTCAATATAAATTTTAAAATAAAAAAATTGATAATGAGTTTGCACAATTTGTTTTTGAAACAATTTTTTGTAAAAAAAAAAAAGCTCATCTAACTCAAATTTGATGTGTTTTAGGTGCTGTGTGTCCTGTCATGATTGTATGTATGGGCATGCATGTATGATGTCATATTATGTTTGTGCGTCAGCACATGTGCATAAGTAGCATCATTTGTGTAATGTTATATCATGTTTGTGTGTATATAAGTATGCGTATGTGATATCATATTGTGTGTATGTGCGTGGGTGCATGTGCATAGATATTTCATTCATGCAATGTTATATCATGTTTGTGAGTTACCACAAAAAAAAAACTTATTTTTAGTGATAACCTTTAGTTGTAATAAAAAAAATTGCCACAAAAATTATCACTAAAATAGAATTATTATTTTGCTCAAACTTGTAGCAAAAATAAAAGAAAAGTTGCCACCAAATTTTTCTTGTTGCAACAAAAACATTGCCACTAAATATCTTTTGTGGCAACATTTATTAAATTACTACAAATGCTTAATAAATTTCTTTTACCCAAAATAAAAAGAGGTGCAAAACATTTAGTGGAGATAAAGTTTTGTTGCTACTAAAGGCTTTAATGGCAACAAAACCCTCTCACCCCTAAAACCTATTTTGCGGTGACTAGGCATCGCTATAAGAGAATGCTTTAGCGGCAAGAACAAATGACTGCCACAAAAATATACTTTAGCGGCAACAACACATAGTTGCCACTAAGTCATGTAACTTTTTAAACCATTTCAGTTCAATCATTCATGGCTTTCCTACATCTTCGTAAGCTTCACATGGTTATACAATAAAGATTAGATATTCTCAACAATAAAATATAATAAATTTATTCTTGAATTAATTTAATAAGAATTATTCATTATCATTATGATTGTTGTTCTCTTAATCTCTTGGCTAACTTGGGCATACTGCATTTCCTTAGGCAAATTGGTCATAAAATCTCTTGTATGGGTTAATTTGATCTTGCATGGCTTGGGATGTCATCATATTTTGATATTTTCTTAAAAGATATTTATAATATATAGGCTAAGTATCACTACAATAATGTATACATTTTCTAATAGAGTCATCTAATAGAATTTTGATAAATGTTAATTATTTTTTTTAACTTTTACATTATTTTTCAATTAAATTTTAGTTGAAAACTAAAAATTAGGTTAAACAATAGCATTATATAGTAAAAAAGCAATAAATAATTTAGTAAAATTGACAAAAAATTATAATGTGACTGGCCAAACCAACTGTATTTCTATTAAAAAAAATTCTGACAAAAAAATGGTTGGGCAAAACTAATCATTAATTAATAATTAATTAATTAATCTAATTAGTATTAATTAATTAATTATTCCTTTTTATATTACTTATTAATAGATTTGGATTAACTCATCATGAGTAATCTAATAATCCAACATAAAGTAAAGCAATTTATCAAAGTTGTGTGTTAAAAGAGATTACAATAAGAATGTAAAAAACAAGTTGAAAAATATTAAATAATAAAGGAGAAAAATATCTTAGTTAAAAGGGAGTAAATATCATATAATGTGGAAAGGAAATTTTAAAAAAAAAAAAGATTGAGGGGTTATATGTAATTTTGTGAGTAGTCATATGCAAACTTTATATGCTAAGGAGCCGTACTTAATTTTTACCAAAATTTTTATATGCAAAATAACATTTTTCGAAATGGGAGGGATTAAGGCTCCCATTTGTCCCCCTTTTCTTTGAGGCTTATGGTATCATGTTATGTGTGTGTCTATGTTGTTTATCTTCTGAAGTTTGATATAACGTATCCATATCAAATTGCATTTTTGTTAATTATAAGTATATGTGATGTCATTCGTTTTATCAATAAACCAAACATTAAACATATATTGTTAGTTATCTTATAAGTATATTGGTCTACAAATGTACAAATATAATGTTAGTTAAAAAATATAAATAATATGAAAGAAATTGTTAGTTTAGCATATATCAAAATTTCATTAATTAATTTATCGAATTGAAAATTTATTATCTTGAAATAAGTATTCTCAAAATGGTCTTTTTTGTTTTTTTAAAACATGTTATAGTTGTTTGCATTTTTTTACTATTTGGGAAACAACAATTAAAAAATATTATTTTCAAAACATGTCATAACTACTATAGGTCTTAAGTCAAGTTCCTTGACCATATTTTAGATATAAGTTGGGCTAATTATTGTTCCAATAGTTAGCAAGAAAATTTGAACAATTTGAAGTCAATTAAATTTTTATCCTACTTTAATTTCTTTTTGTGAGATAGTTAACAAATACTAATTTCTAGTTAACTATAACTCAAAACAAAACCTCTTTAAAAATTGACTTGATATATATGTGGAAGGTGGTGTAAGCTAGAAGTAGACTCCTAATACATGCTTAAGTGAGTTTAATTAAGCCTACTAGAGCTTTGATTTCATATAGGCTACCCTTTTCTCCACTCAAAACAAAAATTTTCCTAAGTTACTAAACTGATGTCATGACCTCATATGTTCACTTTGACCTGCCAAAGCATGACCCACACCATGACCTGAAGCTCAACATTATGACTCTTAGGTGGACAGAACGACTAGCGCTGTAGGACTACCTTTTGAAGTCGTGGCACCAACACGTAGCTGGAGGCAAGTAAACTAGATTTTGCTTCTGCACTAGGGTCAATATCTAAAATTATCTATAAAGCCCCAAAATTCACTAAAATTGGTATGAAGCATCATAAGGTGTTGACTACAAGTCATAAAAGTTTCAGAGCTAGAGGGAATTGTTTAACCCTGGATTTTTTAATTTGCAAAACTCTTTAGTTTTGCATTCAAAGGAAGACAGTGTACTTTAGGTGCTTCAATGGATGATAAAACTCATTTAAATGCCTCAAAATTTGGTATGCTGACCTTTTAATAAGCCAACTACAACATTCAAAAATGACTCATTAAAAACAAAACCTTCTACCCTTTAGATCAAATTAACTACTTAAATAAACGTTTTAAAGTTAAGATCCAAGACAATACCTCATGGGAGTTAAACAATTACCCCTTCCTAAATGTCAACAATTGCCCCCTTCCTAAATGTCTAGCCCTTTTTCATAGTTATTCCCTCTGAATTTTGGAAAGTCAAGATCCAAGACATGATTCAAAAAGACTAAATTACATATCCCCTAGTACATAACAACCTTCAACATGTTAATGAATATAGTCATCCATAGGTTAAGTGTCCAATACTTTAACTACACACATACATGACCATCTAATCGTGAAGAAATATAAACTAGTCATTATACATCATATAGTTCAGCCCATTTAAACATATGTTGTTTTCTCTTTGCCCTTCCCTGAACTATCACCTAAAAAAGTAAAACCCACAAATGGGGGTGAGATAAAAATCTCAATAACCAATATGCATTCCCAATATATATACAATAAATTAAAGATCAATCCATATTCAATAGTCAACACATAAGCTATATAGCCTCTTACTAATGATATAGTTTGGCAATTCTTAACTACAATCCCATAATTGCAGTCAAGATAATAAAGTTAATAGCTAATAACTTAGAAGGATCTAACTCATACAAACATGCCTTTGTAAAATAAAACCGTTGGAGGAGCTAACTGCTATTACATGCCCAGGCATAACTAACATCAACAATCCACATCTACATAGCGATGTTTTCCAAATACATATGCATATGTATCAATTTGAATCAAAAGCATATACAATGATAATTTAAATACTGGTTACTTGACTCAACTTAGGTCTTAGTTCCACTAATCAGTCTTTTAGTCTTTCAAGTAAGATAATAAGACCTAGATGCTAAATACTAATCACAATCATATTAATATGATTATATTCAAATACTGTAATTAACTTAAAGACAAATATGACCTCGTTTGTATCATGCCTAATTTCAAAGCCTAAATTTCCATAGTACTAAAATCACTCCTTGTCACGGCCCACACTAGAGAATGCAATCACAACTAAGCCTCGTAAATTCCCATTTATTCCTCCCTACCATTCAGCCATAATAGAGGAAAATTAATAGCCATAACAATACATAAGAGAATCCAAATTTTAGAGAAGTTGCACAAGGACAAATTACCTACTTTCAGTATTCCATGGTCTCTTGCATAAATTTCCAAGCTCCAAATTTCAGATTTCTCTCCTTTAAAATTTGGACAGCCACATCAAAATAGAACCATGTAATCTTAAGGAATATTTTGAAAGTAGAAGGCTATCAATGGGGAAAATTTCTTACCAAATGGCTCAATTCTTTTCCTTCTTTTCCTTAACTTACTTTAGCTAAATCCTTGAATTTTCTCACCATGCAAAGCTCCCAACTCCACAACAATGGTGTTTTCTATGTGTTCTCTCTCTCTCTCTCTCTCTCTCTCTCTCTCTCTCTCTCTCTCTGTGTTCTAGTTTGTTGTTGATAAAGCATCATCCATGTCATAGCATGCATATCACGTGTTTATTTTATGTGTTATTATGTTGCAACTGATTCTATGCTAGAATCTTGTTTGGTTGCATATATATATCTTCATCTCTGTAGCTGATAAAATCAATGAATGAAATAAAGAAAATTTGAATGGCTTAGTTCTATTTCATTACAATTCTATTATGGTATCAGAGCCTAAATAATCCTCACTAGATTTTATGACGAATAATTCTCAGACATCTCCATCCTCTACTTCGTCTTCGAACCCCACCACCATAGCAAATTCATCACTTCCATCTAACTCCAACTCTTCTTCCAGCTCATTTACTCATTATATCACTGTTAAATTAAACAATGATAATTACAGCATTTGGAAGGTTTAGATACTTCCCTATCTTTATGGACAGCATCTGTTTGGCCATATTGATGGATCCATTACTAAACTTCCAGCTATTACAGATGATGGAACACCTAATCCAGAGTACCTAAAATGGTTTCAGCAAGATCAATTAGTTCTCTCTGTCATTCTTGCTTCTCTCTCTGAAAACATAATAGCACAAGTGATGAAATATAAAAGTGCATGTACTGTTTGGCAAGCCTTACACACCTCCTTTGCTACTCGCTCTTAAGCCAAATTACTACAAATTCATAGTTAACTTACCTCACTAAAGAAAGGAGCTGACTCCATTGTCGATTATTTTCGCAAAGCCACTCTTCTGGCTGATTCTATAGCCACTGTAGGCAAAAGCCTTACTGATGTTGAATTTAATACATATCTTCTTGCTGGACTTGGCTCCAACTATGACTCTGTTGTTGCTACTATCACAACACGCATTATTCCTCCCACATCAGAGGAATTACTCAGTCATTTATTAAGTTTTGAAGCTCGACTAAATCTGTAAACTCAAGCTCTTCCCTCTTCCATAGACACATCTTACTACTAAACAATCCACTGTTTCTACTACTGGTGGCCGTGCTTACTCTAGTTCCTTTTCTCGTGGTAAAAGGGGACGTAACAATTTCTCTCGAGGCCGTGGTATAAATCGAAGTGGGCGTGGTTCTTTCTTTCCCTCTGCCTCTCTACCCAAATGCCAAGTGTGTTCCCGCATTGGTCATACTGCATTAACGTGTTATCATTGATTTAATTAAGCATATCAAGCCCCTGCTCCAGTATCTCTGTCTGCCAACTATTCATTTGTCTTCCTTGCCTCTGATTCACTATGGTATCCTGACACAGGAGCTACTCATCATATGACAAATGATTTCAATAATCTCAATCTCTTGGGGGCCCCATATGAAGGTGATGACAATGTTCATATTGGAGATGGCACTCTATTACCTATTCAGCATTCTGGTTCAGCAAAATTGTCTACATCTCAAGGCATTTTTCTTTTCTTTAACATGCTACATGTTCCCTCAATTATCAAAAATCTTTTATGTCTCTCAATTTTGTTATGATAACTCAGTATATTTTGAATTTCATTCTAACTGTTTTTTTGTGAAGGATTTCAAAACTCAAGAAATATTACTTCGCAGTGACACACATAATCATCTCTATGTTATTCCCATTGGTTCTCCCCGTGCATATCTTAGTGAACGTGTTCCAATTCAAACATGGCATTCTCGTCTGGGTCATCTAGCCTTTCGCATAGTTTGACATATCCTGCGTTAACATTTGCTTCCTGTTGCTTCCGGCTCCACCTCCTCTTCCTATCTAGCTTACCACAGTGCCAAAGTTCATGCTCTTCCTTATCCCCCTTCCCCACATAGATCATTTCATCCATTTGATTTAGTATTTACTGATGTTTGGGGTCCTACCCTTGTTTCCTCTTTTCTGGTCATAAATATTATGTTAGCTTTGTTGATGATTTTTCTCGCTTCATTTGGTTTTTTCCCATCAAATGCAAATCTGATGTAATATGTGATGAATAGTGTTTTCCCTTTGCTGATTTTTCTAGCCCATCTTTTGATTCTTCTTCTCAGGCCCACTTACCCATTTTTCATCATTTACCGTCACCTCTCTTATCTCGGCCCATTATTCAGCCCACTACCACTTTGTCCCCTTCGTCATCTGTCTTGTCTCCATTCACTCCCTATTCTCCTATTTCGCCTTCCTCCATGTCATCCTCTGATTCACTCACTTCGTCCTCTCCGCTGCCCTTTCACTTGATTCCTCTTCTGCTCCTTCTCCCTCCAATTATCACCCTATGCAAACTAGATCCAAGACTCACACCTTCTGTCCTAAACGTCGCACTGATGGGACCATTCTCTAGCCATCTTCACGTGCTTTGGTTACCACAGCTGGTCCACCACCCAAAGCACCCACCTCCATCTCTCAAGCCCTTTGCTATTGGGAATGGCGTGACGCCATGAATCTCAAACTTTAGGCTCTCCTCTCCACCAAGACTTGGTCTCTTGTTCTGCCTTCCCCATCCCAGAACATTGTTGGCTGCAAGTGGATCTTTCGAACCAAACATCATGCTGATGGATCTATTTAGCACTATAAAGCACGTTTGGTTACTAAAGGCTTTAATTAGAAACAAGGGTTAGACTATAATGAAATATTCTCGCCTGTTATTAAGCCCACTACTATCCGATTAATTCTTTCATTGGCAGTTTCGCAGGAATGATGTCTCAGACAAATTTATATTCAAAATGCATTTCTTCATGGGTCTCTTGATGAATCTATCTATATGACGCAGCCTCTAGGCTTCATCAACCTAGACTTTCCACACTATGCCTACAAACTCCAGCGTGCAATTTATGGCTTAAGACAAGCTCCTCGTGCATGGTTTGCTCAGCTAAGTTCTTGTCTTCTTGAATTGGGATTTACTGCATCTAAGTCTAATAGTTCTCTGTTTATTCTCAAATCTCAGGGGGTTTCTATCTTTGTTTTAACATATGTTAATGATATCATTTTGACTGGATCTTCCCCTGCTGCTATTGATGAATTAATTTTGCACCTTAACTCACGGTTTTTGGTCAAAAATTTGGGTAATCTTCACTATTTCCTTGGTATTGAAGTCACTCATTCTTCCACTGGTCTCCTGCTAACACAAAAAAAATATATACTTGATATTTTAACTCAGACTAACATGCTTCATTGCAAACCTGTAACATCCCCGATGTCTACTTCCTTTTCTCTTTCGGATGTTAGTAGTCCTGATTTTGCTGATCCCACTTTATATAAAAGTATTGTTAGCAGCTTATAGTATTTATCGTTCACTCGCCTTGACTAGTCTTATGATGTGAATCGTGTGTGTTAGTTCATGCATTCTCTAAAGGATGTTCATTGGCAGTCTGTTAAACGAATCCTACGTTATCTTAAAAATACTCTAAACTATGGGTTACTAATTCAGGCCTCCCTCTTTCGTTCCTTACTGGCTTACTCTGATGCTGATTAGGGGGTTGTCATATTGATCGTCGTTCCACAGGAGGCTTTTGCATATACTTTGGTTCTAACTTGATCTCTTGGGGTTCTACGAAGCAGAGCACTATTGCCCGGTCTAGCACTGAGGCTGAATACAAGGCTTTTGCTTTGGCTACTTGTGACTTAATTTGGATTCAGTCTCCTCTATCTGAACAGGGATATTTTCTATCTAACTCTCTTACACTTCTCTGTGATAATATTGGAGCTACATATCTTGTTGCCAATCTTGTAATGCATTCCCGTGCAAAACATGTGGCCTTAGATTACCACTTTGTTCGGGAACGTGTAGCAGCCAAATCTCTTCAGATTTCCATTGTCTCCTCCAAAGATCAGATAACTAATATCTTCAATAAACCTTTGTCTTCAGCTCAGTTTCAACAGCTTAGAACGAGCCTCACTATTCTCTCATCACAGTTTGGCTCAAGAGGGGTTGATAGAGCATCATTCACATCATAACATGCCTATCACATGTTTATTTTTATGTGTCATTCTGTTGTATCTGATTCTATGCTAGAATCTTCTTTGGTTGCATATATATATATATATATATATATATCTTCGTCTCTATAGCTAATAAAATCAATGAATGAAATAAAAAAAATTTGAATGGCTTAGTTCTATTTCATTACAATTTTGTTATTCTATTTCATTACAATTGTATTAGCCGTGGTGAAGAGTGATAAAAGCGAGGTGAGAGAGTGAAACGCATTGCTAAAACAAGGGAGGTCTGCGCTTGATTGTGAGGTGTTGGTCTCTGGGGCTTGCAGGGTGTCAAGGGCTGTCCTATTGTCAAGCGAAAATTTAATTTCTTTCTTCTCCTCTTCACATGACCGAAACTATGCAGCACTTTTGGAGGGATGGGATGTTTCATATTTCGTACTCAATCTTCTCTCCTTAACCGAAAAAGGGATGCAATAAAACAAGTATAATAAATGGGTGAAGGCAAGTGCTGCAGCTCCTCTTACTCTATTGTTGGCCGAATAGTTAGTGTGGAGAAGTCAAATTTGTTTGCATGATTTGGGGGCTAGGTGGCTGAAATTCCATGCAACTGCGCTATAGTAGAATGTAGGAAATCTGTGATGTAAGGTATTTGCACTAAATCCTTGTCTCCTGCACTAGCAAAACTGGTCATCTAGTGGAGGGTCTCTTTCTCTTTTTCCGGTAAAGGTATTTTTGAATCTATTAAATGTCAATTGAGATTAAGTGTGCGATCAATCTCACAGCAAAGAGTATTTACTTTAAAGTTTTAACTCAAATAATCAAGTAAAGAATATATCTTATTAATTAGGATAAATTATATAGATATTTTGTTAAAATTATAAAAATCTCTCTTTTAGTTTTAAATAATAATTTTAATTTTAATTTCTTTAAAATACTATTTATAAAAAATATATAATAGTAGTTAATTGATGATATTTTAGTTAAAAAATTTAAAATTAAACAAAAATGTCGTGTAACTTTAAAGAAAAGTTTATAATATTTTAAAAATTAAAAAATTTTAAAATTTTAATAAAACTAAAAAAAGATGTATATAATTTATTTTATTAATTATTGAATAAATTATTAATAATTCCTTTATATTTTTAAAATATATTAAACTTTTTAAAAATAAAAAATTATCTTATATTTTTATCCAATTTAAAATTTTTTAATCAAAATATCTTTTCTTAAATCTAAATGCATATTTTCTTGACTAAAAATATTTTGAATCAAGGATATTTTAATAAAAAATTTATATTAAATTAAAATGTAAAATAATTTTTATTTTCATAAAATATTTATATATTTTTTAAAAATAAAAAATTATATAATTTTAGCATAATTTTAAAAAAAAATTATATAAATTACTTTTAATTATTATTTGGCCATTGCCCTGATTTTGTTGTTAAAAAAAAAAAAAAACTAGCCCGAGCGGACTGAGCGGCAGCGAGAGCACCGGGGATGGTTAAACCTAACTAAACCCTTTCCCTTTACACCCACTCCCTGCTTCCTCACTCATTGTCGCCACTTCGCCGCCGGCTACTGGCTCTTCACTGCCGTGGTCGCCGTGGTCGTCAATTATCCAGTGATTTTAATGGCTGTTTCATTGTTTACGGAGTAAAAGTTATGATAACTTTAATTATTCAAATTTCCGTAGACTGTTCTGTGTTGTTGGAAAAGTTCAATTTTATTCCTTGTTCATCACCATGCTTTCTCGCCTGATACCCAAACCCTCCCATTTCCGTCGCTTTGTCTTGATTCCTTCAAAATGTCTTTCATATCCCCGACCTCATTTCACCTATTCTGCTAACACCCCGAATTTTCATACTTTTTCCAAGTACTTCTCCACCAATGGCAACAATAACAACAATGGCAAAGACCAGTCTGTTACCGGTATCTGGAAAGATTTCCGGGAGAGTGAGGAAAAGTTTGACGCCATGTTCGCCGAAGATAGCGGAAGCTTTGCTGGATTTAATGAGAGGGGTGAAGGCACGAAGGCTCCGGACAGCAAGGACCAATGGTGGTTAGAAGAGAAGGGCCTTGATAATGAGGATGAGGATGCTATATTTAAAGGGGTTGACAAGAAAACTGAGGAGAAGGGTGGTGGTTTTGGTAACCAGCTAGGGATGGGAGCAGTGGACTTGAAACCGTGGACCTTGCAGGAGGAAGGGAAAGAAGATGTGTTTAATTTTCAAGATGTTGGAAGCGATGTGGGTGAATTCAGGCCTGATAGTAGTCCTGTGGAGAGTGAGAGAAGTGAGGATACTGAGAAGCTTGAGAAGGAAGAGCAAGAGCTGACTGCCGTACTTAAAGGTAAATTAAAAGCCTTTTCTGCACATGATAGCAAGATTCTCAGGGTAAGTATTCGCGGATATGTTCAGCCAGGAATGTAGTTTGTCACTTTTATGAGCTATTTTAGTGGTGATGATGCATGTTTTGGTACGCGTAAGTATAAATTGTCATAGTCAAATGTCAACTTATCATTCTTGATGCAAAAAATGGTTAAGCAATGAGAAATGTGTAATATTTATTGGGTAAATTCAGTCCGCACTTGATGAACGCTGAACTCGTTGTGTGGTTTCTTATGGAAACTGAGTTCGTAATTTTAGGCGTCACCATAACTTGATTGACAAGTTCTTTTTCCTTTTTTAAACCAGTCTTGAACCAATCATTCTGAAATGGGTTTATAGAATTAAAGTGGAATGCCGCTTGGACAAATTATGGTGTTTCCCTTTGCCCCTTTCGGGCCAGTCCTGTTTTGGAAAGACTGTGCTTTGTTTTGTTCATGTGTTTCAATCATATGTCTTTTTGTTTTGGTCTCCTTGCTGTATTGCTATAGAAGAACCTAATGACTGCTGTAAACATTATAGAATGACAATAGCAAAATGTTAAGGACTGAAGATGTGTTTAGCTTTGCCATTCTTTTGCATAGGTTTGCTGAAAATTTGTGGCTGAATCGAAAGTAGGCATTGTTATGGTTAATGATTACATCCAACTCTATTGTTGGCAAATGAAATGAAGAATGAGTTCAGTAGTCAAATGATCATGCACAAAATTGCTTAAGCTACATCGGTGAAACTTAAGTAGTCTTTCTTCTTAAATAGGAGCACCTTTCTCGTATGAAAACTTCAAAAAGTTAGAAAAAGAAAATAGGCTTTCAATGTAGTGTAACTACTATCTTCAAGGCCTTATTTATTCTCTTCTTGTCGCATGGAGAGGAAGGATAGTGATGATCCCAGCCCAATTTATTCCCATAAAAAGAAAATATCGTGAGAAATAGAAGGAAAAGACTAACAGTGACAAATGCGCTATTTGCAGTCTATTTAGTGCATGCAAATAAAAATCTCCAACTTCGAAATCAACCAGTACTGAATTTTAATTTCGTTTTGTCTGTTGTCATAGGATATTTTAGAAGTTGATGAGTTGAACTGTAGCAATGGTTGCCTCCAGGCTTGCTAAGAAGTGTTGTATAATGTGTCAGTTCAGTAAGAATGTGAAAGGGATAATTTAATGATGCTTCATTAGAGAAGTAATATATAGGAAAAATCACTTTTAGTACCTCATCGCATTCTATGAAGTGACAATCATATTGAGGAGAAAGTAATTTATAGAATTCAGGGTGAGCAATTGAAGATAAAATTTGGTAAGGACAGGTGCCTGTTTACAGTATTCTTTCTATCAACTGTTATACTTCTGTTGCACTTTGGTACCAAATACTGGACTACCATTAAATTATACTGAGATGAGGATGTTTGTAGTAGACAACAGATAAATTGAGGTTAGGTCAAGGAATATAGAAGAGGTGGACCTTCATTTACAATAAGATGTCGATGTAGTGGGATTTGAGTGGGGGTTAGAACTAAGCATTGCATATTTGCATGGTTAAAAATGATATAACTTCAAATGTAATGGAGGACATGGCTCATTATTGGATACAATTTCAAAAAGGGCTGTACCTGGAAAGAAACAACATTTGTATTCATGTATAACCTAGACATTTACTGTTAGGATTGTTCTCTGTTTCATCTTCTTTTTGCTGATAATGAATTAATAATGACTACAATGGAGGAACAAAAAAATTAAAAGCTCTAGATTATAGTTGACTGTCTTATATTTTATGTTTCTAGGTTTGGCTGGTAGCTGTTGGATTAAACATTTTCTGTTTATTCCCCCTTTCTCACCCCTTTTTTTTTACTACAATTCATTTACTGAAGTTACAGTTTTGTCATTTATATGATAGAAATATTTAACTTTCATTTCATATATGCATTGTATTGAAAGACGTTTTATGTGTATTTGGTCATAGGTCATGGAAAGCAATGCCACTTTCCTAATGTTGATTTTAGAGAAAATCTGAAGTTTATATTGTATCATTCTTATATTTGCTATTACAGGACCAAATCGAGCTTTTGGTGATCTTATTGCGGCATCTGGAATTACGGATGAAATGATTGACAGCTTGATAGCGTTAAAAGACTTTGAAGGGGTTGAGGGATTGCCCCCCCTTAGTGCAATAGAAGACATGCGCTATGAAAAGAGTACTAAAAAATCCACCAGAGCTGAAATTGAGCGTCAGAAGCAGGAGGAAGCTGCAAAAGCAAGAGTGAGAAAAGTAGATGAAAAAGGACGTGCCTATGGAACAGGAAGAAGGAAGTGCAGTGTAGCTCGTGTCTGGGTTCAACCTGGTGATGGTAAATTTGTAGTTAATGATAAAGAATTTGATGTCTATTTCCCTATGCTTGAACATCGTGCTACTCTACTTCGACCTTTCTCTGAGACAAAGACATTGGGGCTTTGGGATGTCAATTGTACTGTGAAAGGAGGTGGTGTTTCAGGTGAGGTTAATGACTTATAGTTGCATCTTCTCTCTCTATATTTGAATTTCCATGATTGGCATTAGCTTCCATTACGATATTATCATCTTTTTATTTATTTGTTTATTTTTGGATAGAAAAAGAAGCTTTATTAGAAAGAGAGACAGCAGGACAAGACAGCCTCCTAAAAGAGAAAATGGCCCCAAAAAAAGGGCAAATGGAAAAAAATAGAAGGAACTTAAGTAAATAACAATGTGGCACAAGTACCTCTTCTATCAGTCAAATAGACTCCCAAAAAAGAAATTATGAACAGAACACCAAAGGGAAGCAAGAGATAAGAGGCTTTCCCTATTAGTCATTCAGAGTCGTTGAGCCTTTAAAAATTCTAGCATTTCTTTCAAACTAGATACATTAAATCATAGCAGAAACTGCACATTGCCACAAAACTTTGCCATCTTTTTCTCTTCCCAAACTATTATACCATATCAATAAAAGTTGGTCCAAATTTTCTGGACAAACCCAGCCAGCGATACCAAACAACTTATTCCAAAGAGAATTAGGCATACTACAATGTAAGAATGTCCAATTGTTTCTGAATTATCCCTGCACATAAAGCAGATGGTAGGGGAAAGCGCCCTATATGGCCTTTGAATCTGCAGCATGCCACTGGTATTAATTCTGTTGAGTAGCACTGTCCAAACAAAAGATTTTACTTTTAGGGGAGTTTCTGATTTCCAAATAAAATTCTCAGGAAGAAATGGTGGCCTGTTGGGGGAAGAAATGAGGAATTAAAAGAAGGATTTACAAAAGAAACACATCTGATTAATCTAGAGTCCCAACTCTACTATCTAAATATGAGCAAAGGCAAGTGGGCTTTAAAATAAGTAAGCCATAAAAGAGCCACAAGTTCATGAATTTCTCTATCAGAGGGGATTCTAGCAAAATGAAGGTTCCAAAGGAAAATTCCGCTTGGGAAGACCAAAAACATCAAATTGGAGAGTTGTGCAACAAGGTAAGATGATACAAATTTGGAAGAGCTTGACAAAAAATAACATTAGTTCCCCAAAGATCCTTTGCGAATAGTTAACTATTCTTAACTGCCGTACGATGATCTTGTAAATAGTGCTTGCAGAATATCTAGTTTCCTATGTTACCTACAGCATACGGCTCATGAACCATTTATCATTTGTGATATGGTAAATACTTATGGTGTTTGACACTTGGAAATAGTGTCTTTACATTTGCAAATGTTTTTTTAATGACAGAAACTTGTCCGCACAAACACATGTAAGTGTATTGGTTTATAAGGTTCTTCCAAAGTCCACCCACATGGCAAGTGAGATGAGCCACCTTCTGAGTTGTTGTCCTGCCTTTTGAAAATGTTGGATCTTTCAACTGTAAAAGGAATCCCATGGATTGTATGCAAACTGGCATATATATTAAATATTGCATAAGGCTGCCTGGTGCCAAGCTGATTGAGATAATCCACCATCCCTCATAATACATTAACATGACTTCTATTATTCAATGTTTGGATGCCGCGGTCTAGTCTGTGATTGTCTTTTCTCAGCTTAATTACTGTCATAATTATATGGAGAATGCAATCCTGTGTGTCTAGTGTCCATATATGTGTATGTGCTTTGATACCATCCATTGACTTTTTATCTGTTCAATGCCCTACTTAATAATACAATTCAATATTTTTTTAAAAAACCTAAACACCCTGAGACAAATGGAAACAAAGCTTAAAAGCAGATGAGGACTGTGTGACATGATGCGCTTTATTAGCCTTGTTGCATGGACATAAAAACTAAGATAATTCTCACTTTTAGTCACTAAACTATTATTGTTCAGGTTTTTTTTTTTCTCTCTAATTACAACCACATTTTCTAGAAACTTGTAAATTGTTTGGGCCTGAAGAATGGCATTTAGGGTCTGTTTGGCTGGCTTTAGATTCTTCTTTTCTAATCAAGTCAATTTTAAAATATGCGAGGGCCTATTCCTAGGCCTATTCCTTTCAAGTTTGAGAATATATGGCTAGATCATCATTCTTTCTGTACTTTAGTGAAAAAAGTGAGGGAAGGAATTGTTGTAGAGGGTTGGGAATGTTTTGGGTTCATGAAGAAGTTGAATGTTTTCAAAGAAAAGCATAAGGTGTGAAGTAGAGAGGGTTTTTGGGAATTTGGTATCTTATGAGATAATTATTTAATACTAATTCCTAGATAAGTTAGAAGTATGTTTGAAAAATCAATTAGAAGGGGTAGCACTTAGGGAAGAGATAATTTGGAGGCAGAAATCAATGATTAAGTGGGCCAAAGATGTGATTGAAAATTCTAAGTTGTTTCATGGAGTGGCCACAGGTAGGTAGAAAATTTGGTTAAGGAATTGAAGCTTGAGGATAGGAGTCATACTATATGGATGTACAAGTCATTGCTGAAAATCATTTTTTTTCCCGTAGGTATATACAAGGGGGACTCCTCTGGTTAACATTTTATTGAAGCCTTGGATTGGGGCTTATTACTCTAAGGCAGCTTGGTTGGAGAAATCTTTTGAGGAGGAAGAAGTTCGGAAAGTTGTTGATTGGATGGATAAATACATGTTCCAGGCCTTGATGGTTTCATTGTGGGTGTTTTCCAAAATTGTTGGCACATTCTCAAGCAAGTTGTGAAAAGATTGTCTAGAGTTTCATCATAATTGTAAAAAATCCTGTGAGTTTGAATTATACCTTCATTATACATGTGCCTAGAATGGATAGATCTATTAGGGTATAGGATTTTAGGCATATTGGCTTGGTGATTTATATTCACAAATTAGTCACTAAGGTTCTGTTGATAAGATTGAATGAGGTGTTGATTGAATATTCAGAGAACCAAACTGCTTTTGTGGCAGATGGGCAGATTCTAGATTCAGCTTTCATGGTGAATGAGGTGGTAGAGGATGTGAGGAGGCACGGGAATCAGGTTTGGTTTTAAAGTTGGACTTTAAGAACGTTATGATCAAGACAGCTAGAGTTTCCTTGATAGTCCTATCTAGAAACGGTTTTGCTATCAACTGGAGAACATGGATTACAGAATTTTGTCTTTTTTGTTTTTAGTTATTGTCTACGTGGAGCCTAAGTTTTGGCTTCTTGGACAGAAGGGGGCGAGGCAGGAGGATCCATTGTCCTTGTGTCTGTTTACTTAAGTGGTTGACATGTTTTAACTCGTTTAGTGGCAAGGCAGGAGGATTTATCAAGAACGAACTTTTCTCTATTTGTGGAAGATTTCAAATGATGAAAAGTGAAAAGTTTCTGATACGCACATCATTTTTCCCGTTGGTTTTCTTCCAAAAATATTTATTTCTTCTAATTGAATTATATGTACGTTATTGAGGTTTATGGACTCTTCTATTGTTTCTTAAAAACAAGTCATTACTGTTTCTTTCAATTTCAATTCATTCTCTTAATAGAAAAAAGTTTGTTCTAGCTAAATTCATTCGGAGTTCTAAAGCTCCCTCTAAGGTGAAGTTGTTAGTTTGGACAGTGGTACTGAATAGGATTAACACTAATGATATGTTGTAAGTTAACAGATCTAAAAAACCCTTTCTCCCCATATTTATATCATGTATCTTTTTGGATAGTACTAAAACAGTTGTTCACCTTTTCTTAAAATGTCATGCTGATGTTTTTGTTTTTGTTTTTGTTTTTGTGTGTGTGTGGAATCAATTGTTTGTGTATTGCAAAAGCAGCTTTTCTTTTCTTTTTTTCCTTTTTCCCATAATTCTGTAGCACAGCCAAGTAGGCACTTTTCCAGACATGCTGAAATTGGCCTTCACAATATCTTCTATGAGCTTACTTTGACTTTTCTTTTCTTTTTTTGTGGGGGAGGGTGTTGGGGAAGTGTTTCTGACAGCCCAACCGTAATTTTCCTCTGCCCTCTCCCTTTGGGGTTCTGAGAGAAGAAAAGATTCAGACATCTTTTTTTCTTCCTGTAAATGCTACATTCGTCACATTTTAAAACTGGGGAACAATAATCATTCCATCTATCTTTTTCTGTTAGTTTTTTCTGCCTTTAATTTTGGCCCTTTACCAGGGTATTTGCCTGCGATTTTAAATTTGACGTTTAAATACTTGAAAGTAACAATTTCAAACTAGAGGATGTACTTATTGTAAAAGGAATTGTACAGGAATGTCTGTTGCGTAATTTTTCAAAGTTAAGCATTTAACTGTCTTGCATTTTATCCTTTTATTTAAAAATCTACTGTGTATTGAAATGTGTACCAAACAAATGTGTTGTGACGACAGGTCAAGTTGGAGCAATTCGGTTGGGGATCAGCAAGGCTTTGCAAAACTGGGAACCAGACTTGCGCCCTGCGCTTAGAAGTGGTATAACCATCATGCCGTTTATCTGTTGCTTTATCATGCTATGTTTGCATCAATACATCTTATGCAAAAGATACAGGATATATTTATCTCTGTTCCCTGGAGAGATAGCTTAATTACACAGTCCTTTCCTGTATTATGAAAAATTACACAGGTCTGTCCTCTGTTATAAAATATTACACAACCTGCTCTTGAAACCAAGAAATAGGCCAACAATTAAATATATTCTGACCAAAGTACCTTCAAAATAATAGTGATTGTTTTTATTAAAAATATAACTTTGAAGTATTTCTTAAAATTCAAAATAATAGTGATTGTTTTTATTAAAAATATAACTTTGAAGTATTTCTTAAAACTTTTGTTTCTGTATTATTTATTTTGTATTTAAAATAATAAACTTAATTAATAATAAAATTTTATTACATTTATATATAACAGTGCTTATGTTGATTAGATCTATATTTAATACACATATTATTGTTGAAATTATATATAGCTAATTATTTTCTTTTAATTGGTTAATTTTATTTTTTAAAAAATCATTTTGTAAATATATTGTTTGTTTTTTATAACTATTTATTTTTATTAAATGAGTTGAATTTTACTAAATTTTGAAAATGTTATTTCATAAAATTGAGTGTTTTTAAAATGAGTTTAGTTTTAGAGTATCTTTTAGTTTTGTGGAAGTGTTGTATAGTTTTTAATAATACAAAAGGGGGGGGGGGGTCGAGTAAATAAACTAACTTGGAGGGAGGGGGAAGTAATTTATAGAAAGATAAGTAGTTTCCCGTCTTGGAGGTGACTAGCTCTGGGGTTTTTTTTTGGCCCTTGAGGGGGGGGGGGGGGTTAACTATTATTTTGATCCTTTAACCTATTTATTTGTTTCAATTTGACCCATTAACTTTTTGTCTCAATTTGGTATCTTAACTTTATTTAGTGTCTCAAAATGATCCGTTAATGATCTCTTGATTTTCAATAGTGTTCCTGAATATTCCTTGATAGATGTAAGGGGAAAAGGATAAATATGGCACAAATTACAGGCTAATGGATCAAATTGAAACAAAAAAGAAAAAGTTAATTAACTAAATTAAAATAAATAAAATAAATTAAGGGACCAATGTGATAGTTAAGCTTTTTTGCTTCCTTTTTTGGGAGGGAGTTGGAAGAGAACCTGGACTCCTGAAGTTGGTATTCATAAGAATCTATATTGTTTTCTTCCTCATGAATCTCTCCTAAGTGTACTGTGCCACGATTATGTACTAAAATAGTTTCTTCCTGAGCAGCTGGCTTCTTGACAAGGGATCCTCGTGTGGTAGAAAGGAAAAAGCCAGGAAAGGCCAAAGCAAGAAAAAGTTTCCAATGGGTCAAGCGTTAAATACTTGGAGCTTCTGTTCATGTATGACGAATTTTGCATGGAATATCTTGGCTCTTTCAATAACTTGCAAAAATTCACTCATCCTGTGCAACATCATCACCTTTAATCTAGGAAAATTTTGTTCACCTGGGATGGAAAGAGACGTTAGGATTTATTTAGTATTGGAATGAACATCTGATCTCCGTTCCTTTTTCATCCTTGTGCGCTGCTGTATAATGAAATTTTGGTTCACAGCAGCATGATATACCTGTTATGTTTGTGTATTAATTTATTTTTTTGGCTACCTGTGATTCAGTTATGAACTGGAAACTGGCAACCCACCCATTTCATGGAACAATTGTACTTCTGAAAGTGCGTCTTCTTGCCCGCATCAAACTCATGAAGATTTCCCGTTTTTGGTACATCATTTTTCCTGTATGACAGTTATCTTCCAAAAATATTAAATTCTGAGTGAATTACATGTACTTTTCTGAGGTTTTAAAAATATATAAATATTTGTTGAAATGGGAGGTGGTTTACAAATTCTTAGAAACTGTTTGGTATGCAGAATAAAATAAAAAAGTGATTTTAAAAATTGAAAAATATTTTTTTTTTGTATTTTTACTTTAAAAAAAAAATAAAAGAGAATAAAAATTATTGAGTTATGATTATAAAGGCATGGTAAATATTGTACATAATTGATAAACATATTTTTTCATCGCTTTTTCATCAAACAAATCATCAATCAAAAGTGATATTCAAATTATATGGTTGTTCTCAATTTGAAAATTTACATGAACCTCCCTTTGTTATCCTTGTATAATTTGATCTCTGGTTACGTTTAGTATTGGAATGAACATCTGATCTCTGATCCTTTTTTATCCTCATACGGTGGCGTGTTATGAAAATTTGGTTCATTCATCTAGGGTATGCTGCATGGAGCAGAAAGATGTACCAGTTATGCTTGTGTATTAATTTATTTGAGTTAACATTTTGGTCCTTCAAAAATGTATATTGTTCCAATTTAATCATTTTAATTCTTTAAAGATTATTTCTGCCCTAAAATAGCTCACTTACATTAAGTCCAGACAATTTATGTGGTCTAATGAAATGATGATATAATTGTCACTCGTTTACATCGCCATCAAAATGCTATATTTTATAAACCTTGGCGATTTGAACGCACAGGTTGAAAGTGTAGTTATGCAACGATTAAATAGTCAAATAAGTAGTCATTGGCTACGATACATTACTTGTCTTCTTTCAAAGTAGTATGGGAAGAAAGATAGGTAAGTGTGATATATGCTTATTAAAATGCATCTTAAGAAATTTTTAACCCAACGATCATGGCAATTGAAATATGCTTACTTTTATTTCTTGATGTTCAAATTGGGATTTGACCTCAAGTATTATATAGGAAAACGAGGACGGTGGCCTCGGTTACATAAATGCTCATTATACATTTTAAGAAAAATTTACCATGCCCTTTCAAGGACCAACATTATTTCAGTTCATTTGTATAAAGAGGAATGTATAAATACAAATTCAGGGTATAATTACCAGAGTGAGGAAGATCTAAATCAATTGAGAAGTAGTTGAGTATCAATGTTTCTTCAATTATTCCTTTTGGTTCTTGTAAGGATCTTTCAATCATAGAAAAGTGTATAGAAGGAAGAATAAAATGAATTTCATTATATCCCTATTGTACAATTGAGCAAGGCTTACTGCCAGAACTGTAAATAATAAAGTATTCTCTCTCTCTCTCTCTCCATATATATGTATAGAAGCGGATCATCTGAAGTGGGGAAGGGGTGAAGTGTCTCTGAAGTGTGAAATCCAATGGTCTAAGATGCGCCATGTGGAAGCACAACGATCCAAATCCAACCGTCCATATAACATAGCAAAACACACCATTTATCGTTCATATTTCAGCCAAAAAATCCAAAGAATATACCTTGGTGTCTCTGTTTCTCGATGCCAAAGTTGTCTCCTTCATGTCCTGATGGCAATAGCTTGCATTTCTCTTTTGTTGGCTTCTTCCAAGGAGAATTGCCTACAGTAAGTGCAACTACTTGGCATAAACGCGAGATCTTCTCTTATGGGTAAAATTTTCTATACGTGACCTATGGACTAAATTCATATTTGGAGAGTCTAATAATACATGATGTCTTTGCTTGTTCATGGAATAATTTTTTTACCTTAAGAAGCCGTGACTATCACAGGTGTCTGCACTAGTGGATCTTTTCAGGACATTCAATCGTAATTCTTTGAAAAACTTATCACCACCTTGATTTTCTTTTTCTTTTTTGTTTTCAAAAGTTGAAAGAATATATTTGCAAATGGGCAAAGATCTTAATATTAGCTTTGTGCTGTGTTTAGGCTATAGGAGAAGGCTAAAAATGAAGTTTTGTCTTTGAAAAGAAAAAGCAAGTTTTGTATACCTTAGATGGATGTTTAAACTTAGAAGAAATTTGTGTTAGATGTAAAATCTGCGTCCATTTGATCTTTCTTTATTGATGATGCTCGAACTTGGCACCATTTAGAAAAGAAAAATGGAGGGAACATGCTCAGATTGAAGATGAAGGCAAGCTCCCCTATTTTATTGCAAGAATGATGATCCTAGCGTTCATCTCATCAATGGATCTGTCTGTGCACCACGTGGCTCGTTCTGCATCGTCCAATCTTTCAATGGTCCAGATTATAGTGTGTCAGTTGCCAAATGACAAAACACAAGGTTTCATTTAATGAAACGATGCATTTTGATATGTTATATGGACGGTTGGATTTGGATCATTGTGCTTCCACGTAGTGCATCCCGGACTGTTGGATTTCACACTTTAGAGACACTTCATCGCTTCCCCACTTCAGATGTTCCGCTTCCACGTATATATTATGAACAAAAAAGGTTTACAAGGCAAATCATCTGTTCCAACTTTAAACTATAATTGGTGAAGGGCTACTAACTTAAGAATTACTAGCTCGTTATGAATCAAAATCATTTGTTGTGTTAACATGATTCTACCAATATTAAGTTAACTAACATTGTCATATATAATAGTTATTTATTAATAATATAGTCAATTTTGTTAACATTCACATGAGTTGCTCTAGTCTTTCTAGATTATTTGATTAAAGTAGGGTTTTGAATTTTAATTGGTATATGAAATCGAGATGTGGGTGGAAGGTTTTATTATGATAAAGAAATGGGATTCATATGTTTTCTAGTTTCAATTTCACTTGAAATTCCAATGGAGAATTGATTATGATATTGGTTTTCAATGCTTTTTTCTTGTATTGTTCCAATGTATATCTTTATTATAGTGTTAGATGTTTAGATGGATTCTTGTTGGCTGATCGATTGAGAACAGATAGTCGTATGAAGGAATCTCAAGTAATTTCTTCCAATCCTTATTTTATGAAGGGATCATGGAAACGAGACATGACTCTCTAAAGATGAACAAAATTAAACATAGGTAAAAAAAAAGAAAGGTTTTAAATAGGAATAAATTAAAAAAGATCAAGATAAATAAATTGGGGTCGAAAATATATTGCTTCAAGTTAATTAAATATTAGTTAAATTTTAATACAAACTCAAGCAATAAAGAATAACGACAAAAAAATTTTAAAGAAACTAACAGCAACTCTGATAATGGGTTGGAAATAACAACAAACCATTGGAAACAAAATTGGAAATAAAAGGTATAAAGTGAATAAATAAAGTGGATAAATAAAGTTGCAAATAACGATAGAAATAAAGGTGTGTAGAATAAGACAAAGGTATGTTGATACATAGTTTATTCTATTTTGGTTGTATGTCTTATGTTTTGCTCCTTTCTCCCCTTCTGTAGTGTTTTTATAGGTTGGTAACAACTTTTCATGATAGGCCATTATCTATATTTTATGCCTCTATTAACTTTATGGCCTTGTGTGTTTAAACAGAACATTTTAAGTGAAAAACGTGATGAAACTATACTAAAGTGGGTTAAGCCCCACGTTTTCCTTTTTCCTTACTATTTAATTGTCAAGTTTTCAACTAATTTAGTTAAGCCCTTGGTTAGATAGTTGATTCCTTAGCTAGTTAGTCAAGACCTTGGCTGGGTAGTCGTAATCATGATTGGGCTCTCGGCTTGGTAGCCGTAATTTAGTTGAGCCCTCAACTAAGCAGTCACAATCTTAGTTGGGCTTTTAGCTAGATAGTCGTAATCTCAATTGGGCTTTTAACTAGATAGCCATAATCTCAATTGGGCTTTTAGCTAATTAGTCAATCATAACATTAACTAAATTATTATTTTTCAGGGCTACCATATAGTATTTCAATTATAATGTTTCTTTACTTGTTGCTTTTATATTTGCTTTAGTCATATAGTTAACGTAAATATAGTTTTGATATTACTCAATTTGTTTTATTTTTTTGTTAATTTGGCGTATTGTTCTATCTTACTAGGAATGATCATTGGTAGCATATGACTAAAGTGCTATAATCTCCATTCTCGGGTGATGAAAAAATATTTTTGTTATCCCTTATCAAATAATAAATTTAAGCCTTGTTCTCTTTTTCATTGAATCATTAAATCTTTGAACCCAAAATCTTAAAAACAAGTTCTTTTTAAGTTGAGAAATCATTTACATAAAATTTATTTATATAAAATAAAAAAGGAATAAAATGTCCCAAACATTCATTAATATAATTCAAAACACACTTAGTACATTTAATTTGAGTGATAAATTTTTTTTACTATTATCTAATGCATTAAATCAATTAATATATATATATATATATATTGTAACTTCCTCACTTAATTACTAGTTATTATTTAATTATGACTATTTTATAATGACTATTTGTGCAGTGCAAAAGGTAATATTTAATAAAGTGACAACATATACAGATTTTTCACGTGCCATATATACTTTCCATGATCATTTGTCATTCCATATTGTTTATAATAGTATTCTATTGGCCAAAACATTATTTTAGTAAAGTCATGGTGCTAATATATACAAACATACATAAAAAAAGGTCCATTACTTTAGGCCAGCCTTTTAAAACCTTATGTTGTCTTTATAAGTTCTTAGGTAGTAAACAAAGCTTGCCCATTGTTGTTGACGGCTAACCATCTTCATACTCAATCACTTAAACTTGTCCCAAACTTGGGATCTCCACATACATCCATTCTATTGCAACTATGAATTTTATAGTCAGTATGGCCACTATTTGTATATGAACACATTAATTCAAAGAAGTGATAATTTACATTCTCATAAACTATAGAAAGCATTTTTCTTTCTTTTCCTTTGTCTAACATGTAGAAGAAAGCAAAGATAAACGTCACACATGATTAGATAAGTAGTAGGATGGACATATTTATACATAAATGTCAAAGTAATTTTCTAAACAGATACCCTAAAATCATCGCTTTGCCCTAGTATCATCCTTTATATGCATACCAAAGATAATATTGGACCATACAATAATATTTCATGATGGGGCCTACCATACTTATAAAAAATATAGGGATGACAAGTATTTATATAGTACTAACATATGCACAACAATAACTACATATTAGATCATATATAGTCGGTGATCAAAACCATTAATATGGTGGGTATTAGTACTCGAAATCTCCACCATCCTATCTAATGTGAGGAAAATGAAACTCCAATAACAATAATAATTCTACACATTTGTATGAAATAGTATGTAAAATTGATGAATAAGATGTAGACATCATCTAGAAATAAAGTAACAGCATATTCAATAGACAATCTCAATCTATACCATAATTCAAGATGTCATGCTTGATATGATGTAGCCTAACCTGCTCATTCCATAACATAGAATAGCATGTTTCTTTCTCTCATCATTGCAAAGGAGATGTAGATGATCCGTCTTAAAAAGTATTGGTTGTAAAAGAAAACTATGTCTATAAGTACCGCATCAAGTGTTCCATACTACTCAATACATACTTAGGTTTTCAAATTTCAGAGGCAACATGTTACAACTTACTATACTTAAGTTATTCCAACTCATAAATTATCAATTGGAAGAAAAAGCAATTACTACAACATTTTTTGCAACAATTTTTAGCCATTCAATACCTTAATTGGACCCCTAATGGTCCAAAGTGGAATTCTTTTCAATTTTAAATCATAACTTTACATAAAGGAACCATATAGCCAACTTTGGCCATAGTCATATAATATGGCCTTAAATTTTAAAAATTCATAACTTTAGTTATACAACTATGATTTATAAAAATTAGGTGTCTATAGAAAACTTATTATATGAACTTTATGTTGTAAAAATTTCATGTTAAAATGAATCCATTTGACATCTTAAAAGACACAAAAATTGAGGCTGCACAGTATGAGCAGTAATTGCTATTTGGTAGCATTTTTGGGCCAACTTGAAAATTCACCAAATATTTTGTAGAATTTAAAAAAAATTACAAACTCTATAGAAAATTCTATATATCTTTTAATTGCTCACCAACTTTCAACCTTAGACTAGGTTATTTGAGCTATTAAGGGTAAGATTGCATTTTATAGCTCAATTTTTAGGGCTTTTCTGCCTTAGCTATTAGATCATATTTTCTATAGTTCATAATACTTACTTTTAGCATAAATTGGAGCTTAATAGTTCACTAACTTGCTAAGCTTATTTAGCCTTTCCAACTTGCTCTTCTTTTATGTCCTAACTTAGGGCTTCTCATGAGTAAGCTTCCTTAGATAACTCAACTTCCCTAAATTCTTGATTTGAGCTCGCAATTAGACTTTTACTATTCATATGGTTATTTACCATTCATTTGGTCATTTTCAACACCTAATATATTTGACTACTTTTGGCAATTTTTTGAATAGCCACTTTCATGCATCTAAGCATTATTCTAATCTCTTAGATGACTCACTTTGAACTCATTAAAGATGTCAAATACAATGCTAAGACCATGCAAGCCCATGCTTGCCTTTTAGGGTGTTACATAAACCCTAAATTTTTAACCTTCATATTTAGCTTCTATAATTCAAACTGATACTTCTCCTAACCTTTATAATTCTTTAGAGAAACTCTAAATTCATTAAAACTTAAAAACAAACTCATCTGGTCATATTTCCTAAGGGGTAGCCAAGACACAAGATTCATTATGTAACATCCAACATCTTGACTTAATTGAATCTGATATTTTAAATAAAAGGGACCCAAAGTAATATGACATTAGGTTTAGTAAGAGTAGAAGAACAATTGAGAAGAAAAGGAAAAGGGTTACAAGTCCGTTTAAGATGTCAAAGCAGTATCGATTAGTTATATTGTACCTTAAGGGAAAATGGTAATTTTGAGAAATTATCATTTAGATGTAGAAATAAAGTATTATATGCTAAAATGAGGTTAATAAAGGTTATGAGATTTCCCACAATGTGAAAACGATGTTCGAATGGCTATAAGTGGGGTACACTAATGGCATAAATAGTAATTTTAGCTAGTTCAGTGGCAACATTATAATTTTAAGTAATATTTTAAAACTCAAGAAAAAGGGTTTTAAATTCCAAAATGAAACTTACTAGCATTTTTAGGAGTCTTGAAAACCATAGGAATGGTCAAGATCACACTATGCCCTTTTTGTGCTAAAAAATGACAAATAGTTTTATGACCATAAGTAGTGTTATTTTTAACTGTTTTGAGCCACTAAGACCTAAAAATGATGCTTTTATATAAAAGAGGACTCAAAATTGTATAGGAAGCCATCGGATCCTAAAATACACGAAAAATGAGGCCAAATGGAGTAAATAAACACCTAAGGGCAAAATGGTCACATTAAAAAATTATAAAGAGACTTCTTAAGTAAGATTTCTTCTTCCTCCTCTTTTTGTATGACCTAGACTAGCTTTTTTCAGTCCATTCATGGCAGCACCTAAAGGGAAGAGAGAGGAAGACTTTAAGGCTCTGTTTAGGTAAGTAAATGACCTTAGTTCATCTCACGCTAGTTAGGAAATTTGATCTACTCTCTAAGAGCTATCTAATGGTGTATTTATTTTCATAAAAAATTGAAGTTCAAATTTTATCTAAAGGGAGAAAAAGCTCCTTTCAAGAAAGCAATTGGTGCAAAAGAATCTATGCAAAGAAAGCTTTAAAATGAGGTAAGATTCAAGTCATGAATTTTGAAATCTCTTGGTGCCCTAAGACCTTATAATTTCAACCACCATAGGAAGGAAAGAGAAAATGATGTTTTCTTATGAGTTTATAGGGTTTAGAAGGTTGTCAAATATGAATCTCACATTAAAGGTGCTTGATTGTAGCTTGAATCATCAAAAACACCATGAAAGAAAAATGGCAAGTGAAATGGCGATTGAGTTATGGGCCAAATTCTAAGCAATGAACCAATTTAGTAAGTTAGTTGGTTGAAAGGAATTTTACTCAACAAGAAATTCCTTTGATCAATACATAATGTTTTAGGAATTTTGCAAATTAGTATGTTAAATTGCTTAAATCAAAACCATTTGAGCAAAGAAATGTAAGTATGCATTTAAAGGCCTTAAAGGTTACGTTTTGGGTTGAAATTTAATATGCATTTAAAGGACATCCCAAAGTTTTCTATGAGATATGGTTTGTAATTTTTGGATCAATATATAGTATTTTATGAATTTTTAACATTATTTTACAAAATCTACATTATATCATTTATAGTCTTTGGACAACCCTAAATTTTGACTCTTTTTAGGGCCCAAATGATCTAGTTTAAATATAACATTTTTATAGTAGTTAGGGCACATTAAGAACTTTCAAACAAGTCTTAGTTTGCCTAATTTGAACACTTTTAGCTAAAGTTATGAATTTTCAAATTTGACCCAAAAAAGCTATTACAACTAGAATTTTTACATTGTTTCAAATTTGATCTTCAAAGAATTTTAAGGACCAAATAAAATCTTTTACTTCTAAAATTTTGACAGTAAAATGTACATTTAAAGAGCTTTCTAACAAGCCAAAATTTTTTAAATTTAGAGGCTTTTAACTCAAGTTATAATTTTTCAAAGTTTAGAATTGAATATGACTAAAATGTGTTTAAATGGCCTTGATAGAAGCCAAGTGCCATGCATAGATAATTTGTGTTTAGGTATGTTTTAGTTAATTTGTGTTGTTGCCTATTTTAATGCTTTAGGCAAATTATGATAAAATTAGTAGCCTTTAGACATGGAGACTGAGAGGTGTCCACTTGACCAAGAGAGAGGAAAAAGAGAGAGCAAGTAAGGAGATAAGTTGAGTAAGTGAATGATGGCATTAGGTTAAGCATCCTCCAAGTAGCTTACTCTTCCTTACCATTTATGCATGTTGACTTGTTTGGGCTTAATGTGTATTGTATATATTAGTTGCTTTAATAACATGCTCTATGATGTGTCAAACTAGTTTTCAAGTTATGTATTATAGGTTATGTTATGGCTTGTGGCTAATAGCTAAGGGGCATGGGATTAAATACAGTAGTTCACCTAGGGCCCAACAGAAAGAACCTAAGCTAAGTTAAAGTGTCACGACCATGATAAAGAAATTTTAGTCCAAGTATGATACGATAGTTTTAATACTCAAAGGTTTGACCTTGCATACTTGCATTATCTTGCTTGACTGTCTCATGTATGTATTAGTGAGTGTAGCTATTGTGATTCTCTCTAGAATTTTATCCTTTTATTCTTAATAACTCATGCAAGTATGAAGAAGTTTGGTGCCAAAGATAGCAAGGACACATGCTAAGGCCAGGGATTGCATCAATTATAGTTTAGCTTATGTGTAGTTAATAAAATTACAAATGATCTATAAAGTATGTGTATATCAATGCTATGTGGTATTTCATTTGTGGACTTATAATCAGCAATACTAGTTAAGTTTTATGTCTCCTCATTTTTACATGTGATTTAAAGAGCTATATAGTTTTAGTAGTTATGTTATATTTGAGTATGAATATGTGAAGTTGCATGGCTTATATGCATTGAGATGGGCTAGTTGATAACTGAGCTTAAAGTGCTGAGTAGATAGTTAAAATAAGGATATTGATGTGTATGTTAAGAACTAAAAATTTAGACTATAATTGTGATTGTTACATGGTATGGATTGTTAAGATTTGAAGGCAAAACTCTACTAAATTTTCCTCAAAAAATTATAGAGCGATTTTAATCACTAATATATTTGTTAATTGGTAAAGGTCATTGCCAAGAATGAGAAGAAAAAGTTCCAATGTGAGTAATAAATCATGGATGAGATGTATTAGATATGGAAAGGTAATAGAAATTTTTCAATAAATTTTGAATTTATATCTACATGTATGAGTAAACTAGACTCAAATGAACTTAGATAGATAAATAAAAAACTACTAAGTTAAGGTGTTACACAATAAGCCACAATGAGTTTTCTTGAATTTCTAGCCAATTTCTTGCCAAGTTCATGTTATGCTCTAACTCTATATGCATTATACTATTATTAGAATGTAAGAAAGCATAAAGAAGGACCTCTTTTTCCTTATACAAAAACACTCAAAAGGCTAAGGCTCAATGATTCTAGTTTAAATCATAACCACCTTTACCTTAAATTGTTCCTTTCTCAAAGCTCTTCAATTTGCCCTGATTGGAAATCCCAAAAGAGCTCTTTCTCCTCTCTTGAACAACCTTAACTTCCTCCTTTTGAAATTCTAATACAGTAGATGGAGAGCTCAT
The DNA here is from genome assembly GCA_026724425.1 of Erythrophleum ivorense. NCBI lineage: Eukaryota > Viridiplantae > Streptophyta > Magnoliopsida > Fabales > Fabaceae > Erythrophleum > Erythrophleum ivorense. The sequence goes on along the minus strand of JAIUCV010000359.1, from coordinate 418,844 downwards.
GAGGAGTAGAATACTTTTTATAACTAACACTAAGGCCAAAAATGAGTAAAACATACCTTATTCTTGCCTCTTTTCCTTTCTCTATAATGAACGCAATTTTTGTAAAACGACAAATTGAGTCGTATAAAAGCAAGTCCATTGAAATGAGCTAGATAATATCCCAAAGAATTTGGGTAGAGTCCTAGCTCCTAAAAATGATAATTCTAGGCTTTGACAGAAATAAAAACGGAATTAGGATGGTGAAACAATTTAAACAAAAATTGAAGAAATGTAATGGTATTTTTGTAAATAAATATAACTTTTGGAAAAACACATAGGAGAACTTTTTAAATGAAAAATTTGAGTTGCCCAAGGTTTTCAAAGGCCCCAAAAATCATAGGAAGCTTCGAAACTAGTAAAACCCCTCCGATGTATGTTTTCCAATATCGGTGAGCCCAAATCTTAATGGATTCGTTTGGGAAGGTTTTATCTCCAAATTGAGTGATTCCAAGGGCATTATATTAAATTGGGAACTTAAATTTTATAATAAAAAATACAATTCTAAGAAAGGAACTAAAACAAAGCCGAAACAAAATTGCCATTAAGCAATGACAAAATTGAAAATTTTGAAAAAGCTAGCTCCTTGAATATTCCATAAGCTTCTTGCCTTTTCTCCCAAATTCTTAAGCACAACTTCCTCTACCCAAATTACAAAAAAATAGCAGCTCCTTGAGGCGCACCAAGAGAGGAAGAAAAGGAGGAAGAAAAAGGCAAGAAAGGTAAGGAAATCTAAAGAATTTCATGCTCCATCTTCCTCCAATCTTGTTCCTCTCATTTCCTCCTCTCTTTCCATGGTTTATTTGAGATGAATGGTCCTATTTTGGTCCAAAAATTAATGGAGGAGTTCGAATTCCTTGTGGTAGAACAAACCAAGAAGAAAGAGCTTGGAAAACACACTTAAATCTAAGGTAAATTCTCACTTTAGTTGCTTCCTTCTCTTGCTTCTTCTTGGTGTATATTTCGGCCTAAACCAAAACCATATAAGGGGATATTTTTTGCTCAAAATAAGAGAGGAACTAGGGTTTTAGATCATAAGGAAGAGGAATATGGTAAGAAATTCTAAGAAAAACTAATAGAAATCAAGTTAGGAAAGTGTGGTATTTTCTAGGATTTTGAAAAATCTAATTTTGTGCGAGTAATTCTTTGGCTATTTGAATGTTTCCTTAAGCTCCTAAGACCTCTAGAAACCCTCCCAAGTGGCTCTCCTATCAAGGAAAAATCAAGAATTCTATGAACCTTCATTATGGTGTATATTTCAGCCAAGCTAGTTCATTTGGCTAGGGAGTATTTTAAATTGTTCTAGCCTTAGTTTGGGACTTTATATGATGTTAGAAGATGGAGGAAATCATTGGAAAAAATTTAAGAGCCATGGATTGGAAGATGAAACAATGGTGTCCACAATGGTGCCTTATGAAGCAATTTACTTTTTCAATTGTGCAAATGAATGTGTGAGGGCTCCAAGGACCTTAAATGAGTCCAAAAAGTCTAAAAATAACAAGAGAATGGAGCCTAGAACTTGAAATATGAGAGTTGCTTCAATAATCCATTTATGGAACCATTATGCCACTTATGGAACCAAGTGTGTGTTCAAGAGTGAGTCTAGTGTCTTGGCATGCTTCAAGTGTGTAATTGTATGTTGTTTATGGTATTTAGGCCAAGAGAACACCAACCCACCTAAGTGTGCTTGTGGGATCGAGAAAGGGAAGGAGTAAAGCAAAGGAAGCTTGCATCCATTGAAAGGTAGCTCTCCACCTCATTTTTCTTGCATTCTTGTGTGTATATGTATGTCTTTGTGTGTTTGTATATACTCTTGTAATTTGAGAACATGCCACTTGATGCCTCGATATTACATTGGTACCAATGTATTTCCTTAAATGGCTATGGTTGTAGAAATGGCTCATAAGGGTGAGGTGATGCCAAAAGTCCCTTAATGAAGGTGAAGAGATGCCAAAAGTCTCATGGCATGGGTAAGAAAGATCAAAGTCTCTTAGAAGGGTGAGATCAAGTCAAAAGTTCCAAGGTCAAGAATGAGGAAAATCCAAAAGTCCTAGAAATGGGGTGAGGAAAAACCAAAAGTCCCTAAAGTATGGTCTTGACTTGAATGTGAATAAGTGGCATGGAAGTTATGAATTTGCACACTTTATAGTTGCTAAACCTTTCATACATGTGCTTTAATGTGCATATGCCTTGAATGTGTGTGTGAATGGGTGTGTGAGTTATTGAGATTCTAGGAATCTCACTCCCCTTCCTTCCATTATCTTGAAATGCCTAGGTGATGTCCAAGAAGCAAGGAAGGAAGGCCAAGAGCATTGAAAAGTCATACTTGTCCATTATGTAGCTTGTTATGTATTTGAATACCCAAGTTACTTTGTACATATTATTTTTGAGATGTAAGCTTATGAACAAATGTAATATTATGTATGAATGATGTATGAACCTTATATAGTACCAAGACAATGGAGATATGGAATTTGAACACTTAAGTGCACACTTGAATGTATGCATTCTTGGATGTGGAATAGCCAAATTGAGATGCATGGTATTTGAGACCACTTGGTCAATACATACAAGTCATATTCATGCTTTTAAACTTGCCCAAGAGGTTCCAAACTCAAAGGAAGGACATTTGGACCAAAGTGATACCTTATGAGAGGCAAAATTGGCTATTTTGGTGAGCTATGTCACTTTCTGTCCAAATGAACTCTTCTTGGTTTGAAATTTGGCATGAGTTTAGAGCTTGTTGAGATCTTTTTGAGAAGTTTAAGTGGGTATTATTTGGAGGTCTATGGAATATTTGGTGAATTTTTGAAGTTGGAAAAATTTTCTGGTTTGGCCACTGGTATTGTTTATATAATCCAAATATTGTTCTCTATCATTCATGAGGCAAATGATATCCAATTGCCATAAAATTTTACAAAAAGAAACTAGACCTTTCCAGTGACTTATTCCAATTTGAATCACCTCATTTGGATGTCTAAAAAGGGAGATATGAATTTTTGAAGTTGCTGTCCAGTACTAGGCGACTAGTCAGACCCACGTTACTATTGATTAATTTTCAAGGTTTGAACGTTCTTGGATTGGTCTAGAGTTATTTTTATGCTCTATTTAACATCCGTATCTTTCTATATTGATATCATTTTCTTAGATTAGAATTTTTTGGAATTAATTGGACATTTTTAAATTTTATGACAGTAAACTGTATTAGTACTAGATGGCAGTCAGACCTTTATGGCTATTTCATTGACAAACATGGTCCAGATGGAATTTTCATGGCTGGGACTCATTTGTAAGGTGTAAAGTTGACATCCAGAGCTTTCTAGAAAGCTATGGTTTGTGTGATTTCGAGTTTTTTACATTTAGTTATGATTTTTCAAAGTTACCCCTGAAATCTGCCACATGCTGTCTGAGAAAAAATAATGGAATTTCGGGGTTTTGAGCTTGAAATCCATGGATTACTTGATGATTTGAGTTGTTTGTGATTTTTTCCAATGATAAATGGCTAGAAAATGTTGTTGGATAATTCATGGGACCTACATATCGTAAATTGAAGAATTTTATCTCGATGCAACGTAATAAAAATATATTATTTTCATACTTTTCCTTACTTTTGTCTTGTGAATGTGCACCAATTGCCCGGAATGGAAGAGTATGATAATAGAAATATAACGTATTATATTCTCTCTCTTCTATCTTTAATCCTCCATTGATAGAGGAATTGAGCTACTAAAAAATCAATTTGAATGGCAATGGAAATAAATGGGACAGAGGCCATATATTAATATAAAGAGTATTTTATTATAAACAATTCTAAAATGTCATTTACATCCTATTTCTTTGATTTTTTTATTTTTTATTTTTATTTTAGCTCTTTTTTTTTGTAGATTTCAACTCCATAATTTATTTTAAAAGGCCTTAAAACCTTTAAGCCAACTTTCCTAAGTTACAGGGGCTCAAAATAGCATAAAACAATATAAAACAGCATAGTGCTGTAGGTTTTCTCATTTTTTGTGTTGTCAATGTTTTAACCTATTTTATACTTCTTACATCTTTTGATTAGCTTGTTTAACTCATATATAGAGAGAAATAACTTTATCTCACTTTATTTTTCTTGTTATTTAACTTCTTATATTTTTTATTTTATACTGTATTACCTGTACAAGTATCTCTATTTCTATTTCTTTCCTAACTTTTCTTATTATTTTATTTCTTAATTTTTCTTCTTATTTTCTTTCCTTAGTTCTCATTTTCTCATATTCTTTGACTTATTAGAAGACCCATACTTAATTGAAAATACAGGATATATCTTTTGTAACTATTCCTATATTTCTCTTACTATATTGCAACCTATTACAACTACCATTTTTGGGCCCTTCCCCTCATTCCTAGGCTAATCTTTCATTTTGATTAGGTTTCTAATCCCTTTTTAATTCTTCATCTTACTCCTTTCTAGGAGTTTGGTCTAGTATAGAGTACTAAATGTAACAGAACACATCAAGCATACCATATTACTCGGTGTGATGCCTGAGTTTTAATGCAATAAATGAGAAAAAGACTACTCTCTTTAATCATTTGTTTGCATACCAATAATCATCATTCATAGACAAATAATGTGATTACAATCACATTCTATGGCATCCCCTTGAGTGGATCTACAAATAAGTTGTAATTCAAAGTCAATTTCTTATTAAGACTTTAACATATGTGAGACTTTATGTAACATTCTCCTCAAAATAAAATTTAATTGACCAACTTGGAACCTTTTAAATTGATAAAATTATGTCTTAATATGATAATTTAGGAATTTATGAATTTTGGAAAAGAAATCAAAATTTTTTGAAGTCATTAAGAAATTATTTGGAATTTTAAGACTTATTTAAAATTAAAAACAACTAGTTGAATAATAAATAATTAAGAAATAAATGTTTAGGAAATGAAATTTAAAGAAAATTTTAAGTCATTAAGGCCTTGAAAATATAAGAAAAATATTTGGAAAATAAAAATATTTAAGCAAAATTTGGGGTTCAAAATATACTTAGCCAAAGCTTAGGGCTCAAAAGTATAATTTCTATAGGAACCAAAATATAATTTTTACTAGGCCGAATTATACTTTTCCCTAAGACCTAGAACTTTATCTTTTTCATACAACAGTGGTAAAAGCATGAATGTAAAAATATGTTGGACATTTTGAAATACATTGTTCAATGATTAGCAATCATTTTTATATCTCATATCAAATTAATAGAATTAAATTTGATCTACCTTTTAGATAAGATTTTTGAAAAAATCTAGAGAAGAGTAATGCAAAGAAGGAAATGATGTAAGAACCCTCCACCACCAGATCCCTACATTTAGTTATTTCTTTCCCTCTGTAACAACTCAACCCATTCACACACACTTCCAACACTCTACCCCTATGCAAACTAAGAGAGAGAGAGAGAGAGAAAGTTTGAGTGGAAGTTGGAATGTGGTGGAAGAGCTTAATCAAGGAATTAACAAAAGGAGAAGAACAACCATAATTGAACCCTTTGTTAAGACAAAACCCTTGTCTTGCTGAGAATTATTGCATCTTCTTCTTATATCTCTTAATCTCCTTATCCTCTCCATCTTCTTTATTTCATTTTCTCTCTTCTTCTTCACATGAAAAGTTGATGGATCTTGAAAGTAAAATCTCAAATTATTGTTGTTATATGTCTATTAGGGTGTTGAAGTTTTGAGAAAGAGTGTTAAGTGTTATTGATATCTTTTTCTTCATTTTACCTTACAAATCATGTTACAGGGAGGATTTTGAATGAAGAGAGTTGAAGATTTAGGGAAGTAAAACTCATTAGGTATGCTATTAAATTGTGTATTTTAGTTGTTTGATTGATAACTTGAATGTTTGGTTGAGTTTGGATGAATAAAATCATGAAGATGATAATGAACAGTACTTGATACGTAAAATAGAGAAACAAAGACCAATCGACCAATCCGAAGGAATCAGTTGACTGTTGTGCCTCTAATAAGCAATTGACAAGTCTATAAGTGACTAGTCAACCCTTTCCTTTAATCAACTGGCTATCCTTTACCTACCAGTCAATTGTTCTAATGATCATTTGACTAGTCAAATTGATCCTTGGAAACTCACCATATTGTGACAGCCTATTCAATTGATGAATGACCTTCATTTGACTGGTGGACACAAATCAATCAACTATTTATCTTGAGTAGTTAATCGATTCCTTTATTTTTTTGTAATAGTTGGAATTTCTACAAACAGTATGATCTATAAATTCTTTTAGAACCTAAAAATATTAAGACAATTATTACATAATCTAATCCCTGAGCAAGGAGTATGTAGGACCCTATGCATAGAAAACCAAATCCAAAACAATACCTATACATGGAAGATCGAGAAACTAACCCGAAGACTAAAGTTCTAATTCTTGTGCATGGATGACTATACCTCAGGCTATTCATGTGCATAGATGACCATATATATGAAATACCTTGACAAGGACCAATATTTAGACTTTTAAGATACTAAAGATATGTAAAAGACATGTTAATAGGAACAAAATTTCCATAAGAATTTATTAGTTAACATCTTAATTTATTTGGCATGATTAAAGTTTTGATTAGTTTGGCATGCTTTATCTATTATTGTTTACAGCCTTGAAGAATCATACATGTATATGGTTTTATTTTATGGGCAAGTATATCACAATTATATTAAAATGAAAGGTAATATTATATTACTAGTGTTAGTACATTATTAAAGGATTAAAGTCCCTTATTTTCTGTGTTCTATTTTATAGGATGGTCTTAGAGGTTAGAGTCTCTTATGAGTTAGAGTTTTGAAAAGAAAGCAACCTTAGATTGCTTATATGTGGATCCACACTAAGGGACTCTATAGTTTTTGTAATATCCGGTTCTCCAAAAGGAGAGAAAATGTGAGAAACGTAACGTACGATTTTTTTGTAAACGAACAAAATTCACCAGATACAAAAGCAAGTCCCCCAAAATGACTTAGTTAAGATCCCAAAAAATTTAAGAAGCATTATAGACTCCTAAAAATGAGAATCCCAAGCTCACACAGAAGAAAAAATGAAGCTGAAATGAAGAAAAAAATTTGAATGAAATGTTGACGAAACATAAGGGCATTTTCATCATTTTGAATAAATTTTGGAATTTTCATAGGAAGGCTTTCTAAATGAAAGTTTTAAGCTCTCCAGGGTTTTTAGAGGCCCTAAAAATCATGGGAATCCCCGGGATAGTTAAAACTCCTCCGATGGACGTTTACTAACATTGGTGTACCTAAACTTTGACGGATTCATTCAGGAAGATTTTAGCTTCGTATGAGTGATTTCAAAGGCATTTTACTAAATTGGGAATCTAAATTTTATAATGGAAAAGAAATTTCTCAAAAATGAGCTAAAATGAGTTAGAAATGAAAATGCCAAGAACAAAGGACAAAATAAGAATTTTTGAAAAGTCTTCCTTCCTCCACTTATATATATAGGGTGCCCAACTCTGCCATTCATTTAGCTTCATATGTTTTTGGCCTAGACCAGAGGAAAACCCTAAGAGAGTGGCGCACAAGAGGAAGACAAAGAGGAGGAGAAATTAAAGGCTTAAGGTATAGAATTTTGGTAGTTTTTCATGCTCTTTCCTTTCCAAACCCCTTTTCCTCCACTTCCCTTCATTTCTTGTGATTATATTGAAGTATATGAATCTGTTCTAAGGGAGAAATTAAGGGAAAAATTCGGATTTGAAGAGAGGAGGCCAAAGAAGACAAGATTCAAGTGAGAAAATAAAGAAAAATAAGGTAATTTCTTCTTCTATGGTTGCTACCCCTTGCTTATCTTCCCTCCATATTTTACCCCACTCAAGAAGTCATAGGAGGGCTTGAATTTTAGGCAGAACTAAGGGTGATTCTAAAAAAAAAAGGTGTGGAGAATAAGAATATGCAAAGAGAATGAACAAATAATCATGGGAATTCAAGATGCAAATTCTAGGGTTTCATATGCTCCTTGTAAAATTTGATTTGATACCTTAATTTCTATGCCTAAATGAAAGTTTAAATGAGCTCTTAAGATCCCTAGAAGTCTCCCTATGTGCTTTCTCCATCAAGAAAACAAAGCAAACTCCCTGGGTATCCTATTGCTCTATAGCCACGACTTGCATAGTTGGAGTACCTAGGGATAGTTTTAATTTGTTCTAAGCTCATTTTTGAATCATATATGATGAGTGAAGATGAAGGGAGGCCTTGAAAAAATTTAGAAACCATAGATAGTAAGATGACCTTATATGTTCCATAATATAGCTTGAAGAAGCAACACCTAGTTAGGCTCCTAGAATTGATTGTGTAGTGACTCCAAAAGGTTTAAATGGAGTCAAAAATCATAAATAGATGGAAAGAATAGAGCCAAGATGATGTTTCCCAAATGTTGCTTCATTAAGTGAATTATGGAACTATAAAAGAGCCTTATGAGTCACCTAACTTTTTTATTAATTGTGTGGCCTTAGAATTTGATTCAAGAGTATAATTAGCTTCCATATAATGTGTATAGGCCAAGAGAAGTGATCTCCATCTTCTTGGATGTGTGAGGTCAAGGGAGAGAATTCAAGACTCAAGGAAAAAAGTATACAAATGTAACAAATATAACTCTCTCCACCTTCTCTCATGCATTGATGTGTGCTTACATTATCTTTGAATGTGTGTATATATGTTTTAAGCTATGAAAAGTATTTTAGCATGAGCTTTTATTTCATGGTACCATGATGATGTTTTATGCATTCAAATGATGTTTTATGTGCTTGTCTTAGTTTGCTTGAGTGTGGAGAAGCTAAGAATCCTCTAGCCATGGTGAGGATGAGCCAAGAACCCTTAAGGTTAGTTGATACAAAGTAAAGAGTCTCCCAAAAGTGAAGTTGACTCCCAAGAGTAAGGTTGAGTAAAAAACCTCTTAAAGTAATGGGTGAGGCAAGTCCAAAATCTACAAGTGAATGGATAAGGCTAATCCACTTACTTGGCAAGTCTATGCATGCTATGTATGACTTGTTCAAATGCTAAGAATGTTTCTTGAATACTCACATATATTAACATGTCCATGCATGTATTTTCAAGGCTTGTATTGCATACTTTATGTGTGATTGAAAGGGAGATGAGCTATTGGGATTCTTTGAATCTCATTCCCTCCTCTCCAATGTTCTAACATGCTAGGTAGACCAAGAGAATAAGGTAATGGAAGCCAACACCTTAGAAGATAAGAGATTGACAACAAAGTGTATGAATCTTGCTTCTTTAAGGCCATATGAGTAGTAAGTGTTGTAAATTATTATTGTATATGTCCTATGACATTATGAACATGTATAATTATGCTAATGTATCATGTAAAATTAAGATTGAATGTTGTATCAATGGTATGGCGCAATTTGAGTATGGAATGGCTAGAATAACTTTATGGAAATGCATGTATAAATGGAAGTGGAATGGCCAAATTGAGATGTATGAGGTTTGGGACCATTTGGGCAGTTCATACAAATCATATTCATGCTTTTAAACTTGTCTAAGAGGTGCCAAACATCAAGGGAAGTCATTTGGACACTTTGGTATCTTATATGAAGCAAGAACTGATCATATTGGAAACCTATACTACTTTTTATCCAAATGAGCTCTTCTTGATCTGAGATTTGGCATGAAATTAGAGCTTGTTGAGAGATTTTTGGAAAGCTAAAGTGCAGAATTTTTGGAGGTCTACAGAATATTTGATGAATTTTTAAAGTTGGAAAAAATTTCTGATTTTGGTTCATGGTACTATTCTCTCAGGATCGAAAATGAATTATGTCACTCAGGGGGAAAATGATGTCCAATTGCCACAAAATTTTATAAGAAGAAACTAGACTCTTCCAGTGACTTGTGACAATTAGAAGCATCTCATTTAGATGTCTATAGAGGGAGATATGAATTTTTGAAACTTCTATCTAGTATCAGGCATCCAGATTGACCTAGGTTACTATTTGATTGGTTTCCAATGTCGGGACGTATCTAAACTAGTCTAAAGTTATTTTTCTTCTCTATCTAACATCTGTAGCTTTTTATATTAGTATCATTTGTATAGATTAGATTTTTTTGGAATTAATTGGATATTTTTGAAGTTTATAGTAGAAACCTATGACAGTACTAGTAGCCAGTCTGACCCCAGTAACTTTTTGAATGTCGAACATCTTCTTTGTTATGTTCCATGGTCTGTAAATATTTTTAGTATAAAGTAGACATGTGTACTTTTTCAGAATGGCAAAGAATGCATGATTTTGATTTTTTTTTAGAATTAGTTACGATTTTTCAAAATTTGTGACAAAAATGGAAAAATTTTGGTCGAAGCAACCATCATGAATTTCATGCATTCTTTTGCCTTGCACCTTCTAGGCCACTTTTGGTGATGGAAATGAGTTGTATCTATGTAATTAAATATGAGAATGTGATACATTAGTCCATATGGACCACGAGACTCTAAAAGAAAAATTTTATCCATGGCAAAGTCCATGTACATTCATTGTTCTCATGCTACCTTTCTTGCTTCATTATGCAATGTATAGAATAAGACTTAGAAATGACATGAGGCAAGCTAGATAAATATGATGTTACAATTTTCAATCATGATATGAATAATTATTAATACTTAGTGTACTAACAATTTCTGAAATATGCAAGAATGAGAAAGGTGGTTACTCAGTCTTAAAATGCTAAAAACTTAGGTTTCACATTAGATAGTATGGGATAACTTTGTTTTCTGTACATGTGACAACTAAATCATTACTTATTTTAAAACTTTATTATCTTATTAAAAATTGTTAAATTCTTACCTTTTTGGGTAATGTGCTTAGATAATAAAGGTGCCGGTGACTTATTATGTAGTTGAAATTGAATTGGTTTACATTGACATATTGGGAGTAGGAAGGGTAGAGGTGATAGTGAACATGAAGTTAGTGACCATGACAGAAGACTCACAATAGATTCCCTTTTCTTCTTTGACCACACTAACAATTTAATTATGTAGGGGCAGATGCATGAACATGCTATAGCTATTAACTAACATGATAACTTGATAGAACACTATTATATATATGCGTGTGTGTGTGTGTGATGATGATGATGATGATAATGGAAAGTACTAGCTATGATGTTATAGATATTTATGATCTCTTTACTTTTATGTTATAATATTCATTAAGTTTTATTCTACTATACGTAATATTTGATAAAGTTGGTTAATATAAGTAAATGGGTTACATTTATGATATAAAAGTGGTTTGTCCTATAGAAGCGTAAGAGAGCCTAAGAAAGTTTGGATTGGCATAAGAACCTAGCAGTCTACCTTTAATTTGATATGTTGGTAATTGTAAGTGAACATGTTACTAACACTTATATACCCATATGTCTAAACTTAGTGCTATGATTTTGTTTGATAGGTAGGACTAAAAGTACCAAGCTTAATCACCTTAATATAACTTATTATGTTTGTATAGCAAAAACATGACATCAGGAAGGAGAGGTAACTCCAACAATAATAATGATGACAATGGCATGATGAATATTGTTGAGAAGATGGTTGTTGCAACAAGAGAATAGATTAAAGGAATGGTAGTTGCCATGAGAAAGCAAGTTGTCATTACTAACAAATTGATGCGAAAAAATACAAAGAGGTAGAATTAATCATCTAGCTCCAGTTATTGAAAATAAGAATGTAGGACTAAATCTCATACTAAACCTAAATCATCATGTTTTATCTGAATTTAGGAAACCAAACCTCCATCTTTCCACAGAGAATATAATCCTACAATGGCAGATGAGTGGTTAGAGGAGTTAGAGAAGATATTTAGAATGTTGGAATGTACCAAAACTCAAAGGGTAATGTTTCAACATATATGTCAACTAATGAAGCCAATACTTAATGGAAAAAGACCAAGAGATGTTTGGAGGCCCAGGGCACTAAAATCACCTAAAAAAGGTTTTAAATTGCTTTTCTTGAAATACATTTTCTTAAAAGTGTTAAGAATGAAAAAGAAATAGAATTTTTGCAATTGAAGCAGGGAAATATGACTGTGGACCATTAAGTGATAAAATTTGAAGTATTATCCAAATTTTCTTCTTATTTAAGAAATAATCTTAATGAGGCCTAGAAAGCTTGAAAGTTAGAAGTAAGACTACAACTTGAAATCAAAGGTGCTGAGCTATCAAAAAACTTGGAATCATTTAAATTGATAAAATTAGGTCTTATATCAGAAGTTAAGAATTTATAAATTTTAAAGATGAAACCAAAAGTTTTTGAAGTCGTTAAGAAATTATTTGGAATTTTAAAGACATATTTGAAATTAAAAACAATTAGTTAAATAATAAAATTAAGAAAAAAAATATTTAGGACATGAAATTGTAAGAAATTTATGAGCCATTAGAGCCCTAAAAATATAAGCAAAATATTTGAAAAATAAATATATTTAGGTAAAATTTATGGGTTAAAATACAAGTAGCCAAAGTTTAAGGCTTAAAAGTATAATTTTCACTAGGACCAAAATACAATTTTAGTTCGGCCAAATTACAATTTTCCCTAAGACCTAAAATTTCATCTTCTTTCATGCAAACGTGGTAGAGGCATAGAGGTAAAAATATGAGAAACACTTTGGAATACATCATTAAATGATTAACAACTTTATACTTCATATCAAATTAATAGAATCAAACTTAATTTGTGTTTTAGATAAGATTTTTGAAAAAAAATTTAGAGAAAAGTCATACAAAGAAAGAAAATGACACAAGAAGCCTCCACCACCTTCTAACCCTTTGTTTGGTTACTTCTTTCCTTTTACAGCAACTCACCCTATTAATAAACACTTCCAACACTCTACCTTTTTGTAAACTATGTGTGTATGTGTGTGTTTATATGTGTATATGAGAAAGAGAGAGAGAGAGAGAGAAAGCGTGAGAAAGCTCAAGTAGAAGTCGGAACATGGGGAAGAGCTTACCAACCTTGTTGTGAGGTCCCAATTTAAAAACTTGATTGCAAAATAAAAATTATGTAATAAAAGTGTACAACCAAGGTCATTTCACTTCGGAGCAACTAAAATAATATCACTTAGGTGGGTGACTAAATAATTAAGGAAGTATATATTTATACATATATTTTAATTATTTTCATGAACATGAAAAAGTATGTAAGTATGTGGGTAATGGTATGGAAGTATAAACAAGTGTATATGGGTGTGGACAAGTATGAAAAATGTAAATGGTATAATTTATTTTAAATGCCAAAAGCTAAATAAAAGGATGCTAATGCCAATATAATGTAAGATTCAAACTAATTACAAAATTTGGGTTTTTTTTATATGATTGACTTGAAAATTAAACTAGAACAAATCAAAAGAGCTAATTATGTAAAATTGGATAGATTGCAAAATTCAATTGAAATGAAATGAAGATGACAACCTAACTATACTTGAAGAGGGAAGAAAATTGGGCTCTAATGATTAATTGAACTTGGGACAACTACTATTATCAATTGCCATATACATGAAACCCATAAACTCTCTAAGTGTAGGATGCAAGATCAACTATCTAGAATGAGTACTCTCCTAGGCATTTTATCAAACACCTAACTTGCATGATAATATGACAATTAATTAAGCTTGCAAGAATTGCACAATTAATCCATAGCATTCGCCAAAACTTTATGCCCATAAAACCACATCCATCCAATAATTCCAATACTTCAATCAAGAATTTAATCACTTAATTAGCATCTACAATACTAAATCAAGAAGCTAAAATTCAATAATCAAAATACAAGAACACAAGATGCAAAGGCCAATTTAAACATAATCTCATATATTAATATAGCAATTCATACAAATTCCAATCCACTAATCCAATGGTTCACATTACAATGCATAATAGTGTAAAATAATTCAACTATTACAATTCCAATTCTATCCTAAATTGACATAGAAATTGAAATAAAAATAGTGAAAGGAGAAGAACAGTTAGCCCAATCCAATGCTTGCAATCCATGGCCTCTTGAATCCCTTCTTAGCTCGTTAAGCCATCTTCAAACTCCTTAGCTTCTCATGGTCATAAGCCCTCTTTCAATCTTCAAGAAAATTTCATTCATGGCCTTCAAGATGAAGATGGCGTCCTTATGGTGGAAGAAGGAAGAATGGGTCATGACCAAGAAGAAGAATGGAAGAATAAATGAAGAGGAAGATGAAGAAAAGTAGTAGAATTGAGGTAGAATGGAGGAAAATGGTGAAGAAATGAAGAAAAGTGGTGTAGAAATCCAAAAGGTAGAGCTTGGTGTGTGTTCTAAAGGAGGAAAATGGAAGAAGCAAGAAGAAGATGTCTCACTCTTGGCCAAGATGAAGAATGTCATCGTGCCTTCTTGGTTTTTACTTCTTGGTGAATAGAATTAGGGTTTAGGAGGTGATGTGGTTTAGTAAGTGTGAAGTGGACCAATAGGAAGAAAGTTTGAGATACTTGGACCAATAGAAGCTTGAGAGAATGGTGAGATGGATTAGTAAGTCCAAATGGATGCTTAGGTGGCTATGGTTATAAGATAGAGGTGAGGTGGATAAGTAAGGGCTTAGATGGATCAATAAGATTAAAACAAGTTGATGACATGGATTAATGAATGCCACATAAGCATGCCATGTCATCACCCTATGAAAAGTCAAGTTTGTCCTCCATTTAAATGACCAAATTGCCCTCCAATGAGCAATACAACTTATAAAAATGTGACATCAAAATATATTATGTAGCAAAAAACATAAAATAAAATAATTAATCATATAATTAGGTAGCATTAATCATTAATTAAATGAATTAATCCAATTAAGCCCTATTAAAGACTAATGGAGTGATGAAAATTAAACACAAATGAAGAGAATATTGGGATAAATTGTTAAAAAAAAAAACCTAAGAAATTCACAAGAAAAATTATTTTTCTATGTAAGTAACCATTTTACCCCTAGTTGGATCAACTTTAATCCCTTTTACTAATTACATCCTTGATCAAATGACCCAACTTTAACCATTAATCTCATGAGATTAATTTCCTAATACTCATATGAAATGATCAAATTAAAATTCATTAATGAAAAATCTAAATGGGTCCCTATATAGGGGATATTTATGGAAAGTAAAAAATGGTAGAGACAGTGAAATTTTGGGTTCAACATGAAATGAAAACTAATAATATGGGATGTAGGGAATCATCAAACAGATGAAGGAATAGACATTCCCCGAAAGAAACTCACTAAAAAACATTTAGAATTTCATTATTAATCACCCATTAAAGCACAATTAGGCATAAAATCAGAGTGCAATGCATGGATTAGGCAAGATAGGAAGAATTAGGCTTTAAAATTAATGGAATCACACAATATACACAACATGAATATAATCCCAAAGAATTAGCCAAAAAAGCCATCAAATCCAAAATTTGGCCAAAATCATGAAAATCATTTTAAAAAGCCCTAATTAGCTAAAACCATTTGTTAAAATCACTAAGAATGAAGGATAAAAAATGATGAAAATATAAGAGTTATCAATTTAAACCAAGGAACCAAAAAAAGGAAAAGAACAATCATAACTGAACCTTTTTGTGAGATAAAACCCTTGTCTTGCTTAGAATTATTGCATCTTCTTCTTGCATCTCTTCATCTCTTTATCTCATCTTTTCTATTTCATTTTCTCTCTTCTTCTTCATATGAAAAGTTGATTGATCTTGAAAGCAAAATCTCAAATTATTATTGTTTTATGTCTATTAGGGTGTTGAAGTTTTGAGAAAGAGGGTTAAGTGTTATTGATATCATCTTTTTCATTTTACCTCACAAACCATGTTATAAGGAGGATTTGAATAAAGAGAGTTAAGGATTTAGGCAAGTAAAACTCATTGGCTATGCTATTTTATTTTGCATTTTAGTTGCTTGATTGACAACATGAAGGTCTGGTTGAGTTTGGATGAATAAAATCTTGAAGAAGATAATGAATAGTACTTGATGCAAAAAACAAAGCAATAGAGACTAGTCAATCAATTAATGTGCCTCTAATAGGCAATTAATGAGTTTGTAAGTAACCATTCGACTGTTTCCTTTAATTAGTCAACTGGCCTTTACGTAGCAATTGACCGTTCTAATGATTGGTCAATCAACCAATTGATACTTGGAAACTTACCACATTGTGATACCTCAGTTAACTAATGAATAACCTTTAGTTGACTATTGATCTTGAGCTGTTGTAATACCATATTACTCTAGCCTTCCTCACTTATTTACGTAGTTCCACATCGTTGGCATAACAACATTATCAAGAAAATCTATTAAAATAATGTAATATTTTGTGTTATGTAGGGTTTAAAATTTTCTTTTTTGCATCTCATGGGCCATATGAATTCACCCATATTATTTTCTACTCAAAATACATGCATACAAGTAGAACCATCCCAAAATATTCCATTTTTCTCTAGCTTAGGAAATCCACACACAAAATCACAAGTTTAGTCTTGGGTTCCAATTTTTAATTTTTTGTCATCAATTTTGAAAATTCATAATTAAATCTAAAAAAATCAAATCAAGTAAATGATAGCTTTCAGAAAAGCTCTGAATGTCAAATATAGTTTAAAAATTATTCCAAGCCATGAAAACACTAGCTGGACCACGATTGACAATAGAAAAGTACCACAGGTCTAGCTGCCCAGGTTTGTTATCACAGGTTACTGATATGAACTTTAAAAATTCATAACTAATTGTAGAAAAATCAAAATAAAAAAAAACATATAGAAAGCTACGGATGTCTACTAGAGGATGAAAATAACTCTAGACCAAAATAGAAGCATTAAGGCTGCAAAAACTGATGGAACAGTACCAGAGGTCCTATTGCTCCCTTGATTCTAATATGAAACTTCAAAAATTTGGTTCTCTCTCTACAGACCTCCAAATAGGGTGCTTTCATATGCTACAGAAATTTTATCATGTCTAGTTTATGTTTGTAAAGTTTCATAGCCATTGGACACCATTTGGCCCACGGATGACAAAGGGGAAGGAACTAACCAAATGAATAATGCACCTAGCTATTCTTAAATTTTTTCCCAACTTTCAAAAATCATAATAAATTCTATTTAGGTGATTTTTAGCTCTACAAAAAGCTCTAGATGAGACCTATATGTAGGCTAAATTTTATGAAAAAATTAATTCATTTGGTCACTTTTTGGTTCAGCACACAAAATGGTAACTTTTAAGGCTTCAAATGGTTTAAAATGGTGCCGACTTGCTTCCTTCATTATTCAAGGCCACTTGGGCATGACCAAAACCATAATCACAGCCTAGGGAGACATTCCATTTAGTTCAAAATCTCTTAAAGCTCATTTCCACTATGCTACATGCACACGTACACATTGAAAATCAAGTTGCATAAGGGGTCTTTGGTGTCAAAATCATACATCATCATTCATATTACTTCAAAATCATTACATACACTATGTTTACATATATTTGAGTTTGCTCAAGTGTTTACATCATATATACAACTTATGGTCATAATTCTTGACATTAAAATGCATTTACAAGGCCCATTTTGCTATACACATGTCAAAATCTTGCTCCTTAAGCTTGTTGGTTCCTACTCCTTAGCCCACTTGGCTCATCTAGGCATGGTTAGATAGTGGAGAGGGAAGAGTGAGATTGTAAGAATCATAATAACTATTAACCCTTTCAATAATACATAAAAGCCATGATTTCAAGTCCAAGAATGCATGCATGAACCTTTAGCTACTAGTGATCACATATACAATCATTTTTATATTTAAGAACTCACACATATCACATATTGGCTTTCAAGAGTATTGGTTTAGCCTCACCCCCTTTTCTTAGGGCTTTTGGATTTGTTTCACCCATTTTCAAGGGACTTTTAACTAAACCTCACTTTTCTTGAGACTTTTGGCTTTGTCTCACCCAATCCTAAGAACTTTTGGCTTATCCTCACCTTTACTAAGGGATATTTGGCTTCACCAAGCTCATTCAAGCCAATCAACATTTGTAAAATAGATATTATGCACATAATGGTACCATGGAATGTAGAAAATAGCTATACACATTTTTCATGTCATAGAACATATATACATACATCCAAGATAAGAAGACAACTAAGAATGCATGAGAGAAATATTAAAGAGCTACCTTAAATGTAAACACACATAATTTTTCTTGATTGCCCTTTCCCTCTTTTGGTCAAACACTTGTAAGTGGGTGAAGTATGATTCCTTTGGCCTAGACACACTAAATAAAACCCAATTACATTCTTGAAACAAACTCTAATGCCACACATACTCAAGGGAAGCCTACTTGTTCATATGTATCAATTATGGTTCCATAAAGCACCTAATGAAGCAATTACTAGAATTGAAGATCTTAGATCCATTCTTTCCTTTAGTCTATGACTCTTGAATCTTGATTCTATTTAGACTTCTTAAAGCTCTCATACAAATATTTTGAAGAGTCTAGCTATATGTTACTTCATTATATTGCATTATGGAACTTATAGCTCTAACTCTCAATCTATAGCTTCTAAATTTTTTTCAAGGCTTCCAAGGGGTCTTAAGAACTCGTTTAAACTCTCACATAACCTAGAATACCCTTTGACAAAATCAGATTTTGCCATACATCTTTGAATTCCTAACTTTGCTATCTTGAATTTTAATGGTTTTCCTTTAGGTTTCCTTGCATTTCCTAGCTTCCCATAGTCTAAATCCTAGGTTTCATGCTTGCTCTTGGTCAGAATTTACTCCCTCCTACATGTTCTCTTCATGGCCAAAACTCACAACAAAGAAAGCAACAAGAAGGAAGTAAGAAAAGTGTTGAAACTACCTTAATTCCAAGCCTTCTCTAAGAGCTTTTTCCTTTACTTTAGGCCTCCTTTTGAATTTCTAATATTCCCCCTCTGTACTAGACCCAAAATAGCCTTACTTTCTTTCACAAATTTTTTTAGCTCATCTGGCTTGAGTTTCAAAACATCTTAAGTCTCAAAATCCTCATTTTTTATTATTTAAACTTTTATCCTAATTTTATTTAGCCTTAAATCATTCAATTCAGGGGACTTGCTTTTCAAACTGACTCATTTCGGTTTACGAAATACCGAATGTTACACCTATTAATCAGTTCCTTTATTTTTTGTAATTGTTGGAATCTTTCTACACAGTATGAGTGATTAATTGTCATCATATGATGTTACTTTTATAAATTCTTCTAAAACCTAAAAATATTAAGACAATTATTAAGTAATCTAATCCTTAAGCAAGGAGTATTTTAAACCCCATGCATAGAAAACTAAACACAAAGGAATACCTATGCATGCGAGATCGAGAAAGTACCCTAACTAAAGTTTTAATTCCTATGCATGGATGACTATACTTCAGATTGTCCCTATGCATAGATGACTTTATATAAGGAATACCTTGACAAAAACCAAAAGTTGAACTTTTAGGATACTAAAAATATTCAAAAGATATGTTAATAGGAAAAAAGGTTTTATTAGAATTTATTAGTTGACATTTTGATCTATTTGGCATGATTAATATGTTGATTTGTTTGGCATGCTTTATTTGTTATTGGTTAGAGCTCCCAAAAATCATACATGCAGATGTTTTTATTTTTATTTCATAGCTTGGTATATTAGGCAATTATATTGAAATGAAAGCTTATATTATTTTACTGGTGGTAGTACATTATTAAAGGGTTAAAGTCCCTTGTTTTTTATATAATATTTTATAGGATGAATACTAATTACAGTCTTGAAAAGAATGTCAATTTATATTGCTTATTAGGGGTATACATGGGTAGGGCCGGGCCAGGGCAATGCTTGGCCCGGAGCCCGGCCCAATTAGGGTCTTGGGCGTATTTTTATGCCCGTGGCCCTGCCCGGCCCAGAGAAGCCCGATTTTAGGACGGCCCGGGGTGGCCCGGGACGGCCCAAATAAGTAGGGCTGTACATGGATAAAACCAAACTGAACATCTAGTATATCCGATACCTGACCCGATTAAGACATAAAACTTGTTTTTATACCTGTGGCCTTATTCAACTCTAATAAGTCTGATTTATGTTGGGATAGGGTGGGTTAGGGCCACCCAAATTAATTTTTTTTAATGAATTGATACTTGTAATATAAAAATATTTTTACACAAACTTATAGGCATATATTTCAAAACAATGGACTTTTAGAACTCTTATATTTGTATCAGTGATAAAAAAATAATCTAGTATTATCAAATAAAATATAAGATATACTAACATAATTAGTCTTAAGTAAATATATATTTTTTCATTATTTAACAAAAAAAATATCAGTAAGGATTCACATCAATGATAAAAATAATTAAGAAGTAAAGAATATTTGAATAAATAATAAAAATTGCAGTATACAGAGATAATTAAATGAAATAAAAAAAATAAGATGACAAGATATTAATAACTAAAAAAAAAGAAGTAACTATTAGGGCGAGTTGGGCGAAACATACATTCGCCCGTGGCCCAGCCTGGCCCGAAGCAGTCTTGTTTAAAGTTATGCCCATTTATACTTTTAGCCCGGCCCGGCCTGACCCGATTAGACCGGGCTAGGGCGGGCCCCTAGGGCCAACCGGGCCGATGTACACCCCTATTGCTTATATGTGGATCCACACTAAAGGATACCTAGGTTTGTAATCATGATATGAATGGTTATTAATACTAAGCATACTAAGAGTTTTTGAAATATATAGGAATAAGAAAGGTGGTTATTTAGTCTTAAAATACTAAACAGGTAGGTTTCACATTAGGTAACATGGGATACTCGACATAGGACCTTTAATTTTCAAAATGTAGGATAGTATTAGGTAGTTTAAGATACTTGATATAATACCTACGAAACTTTTTATTCCTTAACCATCATTTTTAAAAGTGATTAACCACGGTTCCTTAAGGAAATTGCTTGATTTTATGCCATTATGTTTATAAGTTGTATGATTTACGTAAGATATCACTTTGTATTTAAGCTACTGAACAAGTTATGTACTGTTACATATGCGCTAATAAATTTATGCTTGTTATTATGATTTGTTTCATTGATTTGTTAGATAAACAAAGGATGGAAATGAAAAATGTTTTCTGGACATGCGGCAGCTAAACTATTACCTGTTTTAAAATGTTATTATGTCTTATTGGGAATGATTGAATTTTCACTTTTTTAGATGATATGTTTAAGTAATAAAGATGTTGGTGCCTATTACATAGTTGAAATTTATTGAGCTTATGTAAACACACCTAAAGTAGACAAGGTATAGGTGATAGCGAATATGAAGTTAGTGAATCTGATGGAAGGTATAGGTGAGTTTATGTAAACACACCTAGAGTAGGCAAGGTATAGCTGATAACGAATATAAAGCTGGTTAACATAAGTAAAAGGATTACATTTTAACCCTTGTGACCTTCTTATTAGGACTCCAACCTAAGTGAGGGACTTTAACTCTAAGAAATGCTATCTTGTATTAATAATATCACGAAAGCATTATTTCCTCTTTTCTTCCACCCAATGAGTGAAACATAAGGAGTATGCATATTGATAATATGAATGCAACATGAGCAGAAATAATCATAGGTATCATGTTCTAAAGCCAAGCATATGCATGTGCTGACATATTTAAACTTAAGAAAATGCATGTACTAATATATTCAAATCTAAGAAAATACAGTCAAAGGTTGCTTATACTAATTCTAATGGAATCCTTTTCATGTTACCATGTCTTATATTGTTTTCTTTGTCTTTTTAAACCCATAGTCTATATCTAGTTCTAGTCCATGCCAAGGTGCTCCATAACTAAGGTCATCTATGCATGGGAGTAGTCCATGGTTCAATCATCCATACATAAGGTCCAAATATACTCCTTGCACTAGGAATTATGTAAGAAATTACTTGACTTTAGTTTTTTAAGTTCTTAGAGAATTTAATAAGGCCACTAGGTATATATAAAAAGATTCACATATTATGTAAATATTAAATCTATAATATCCTATGATTCAAAAATCCAAATCATCCCTAAATAATGGAACAAATGACTTACAGGGGATCACAGGCCTAACAAAGGCCAATATGAACTACGATAGGCCAAAACTGAAATCCGAATAGATTGATTAATGAATGAGGACCCCAAAATAAAGTGGATTGAGGCTGATTGAGATTTGAATGTTAATTATAACATCTAAAAATATGGGTTAGAGCCTCAAGATAGTCCAGAACCAGAGCCAAAATGGTCAAACGGGAAGATACGATGGCTAGTGGCAAAATCATAATTTTGGGAAGTTTTAGAAAAACCCAAAGGTGGGATCTTTAAATGGAAAAATTGAGTTTTCTAAGGTTTTCAGAGGCTCCAAAAACTATGGGAATCATCATAATGGTTGAAATTCTCCCAGTGTGCATTTTCGACAAAGAGTTGACCAAAAATTTGATCGAAGGGTTTGGTAAGGTTTTAAATCTAATTTGGATAGAACCAAAGGAATTTTATAAATTTTAGGATCTAATTTTTATGTTGGGAAAGACGGTTCTAAAAAAGGAGCTAAAATGAATCTAAAACGAAATTGCCAAAGACAAGGGATGTAAATGTTTTTTTGTGGAACAAATTCTTCTCTATTCTTCTATTATAAAAGGTGTCCTCTTCTCTCTCCCATATGATTAACTTTGTGTGTTGCTTAAAATAGAGGAGAGAGCTAGAGAGAAGGACGCATATGGGGAGCCTAAGAAGAAGGAGAAAGAAGTTAAGAAAGGTATGAAACTTTAAGGATTTTCATGGCTTTTCTACTTAGAATCTTGTTCTTCTTTTCTTGCTCTATCTTTCTATGGTTTTGATGGATGGATTGGTTCTGTTTTGGCCTTGGTTTAGAGGAGAAAGATTAGAAATTCAAGAACGAAGCTAACGCAAAGAAAGAGACTCTTGGGGAGAGCTTGAAATTAAGGTAAATCTCCTTGCATC
The DNA here is from genome assembly GCA_026724425.1 of Erythrophleum ivorense. NCBI lineage: Eukaryota > Viridiplantae > Streptophyta > Magnoliopsida > Fabales > Fabaceae > Erythrophleum > Erythrophleum ivorense. The sequence goes on along the minus strand of JAIUCV010000359.1, from coordinate 395,783 downwards.
TTTGCTTCTTCCTTCTTGCTCCTTATGTGTGATGTCTCTGTCAAAAATAGAACAGTCTAGGGGGAGAAATTTTTAACATAGAACTAGCAGGAAACCATGAATTAGGCTATAAGAACTTAGGAAATGCAAAGAAATGCAATGGAAAGCTAGTAAAATTCAAGAATGGGAAGTTAGGGATTCATGAACACTTTGTAAAAATTGATTTGATTCATGAATTTTCTAGCATATGTGAATATGTTTAAGTTTCTAAGACCCCTGAGAAGCTTCCCAAGTGCCTCTGCCATCGATGAAAATTTGTAAAGTCCATAGGTTCAATTTCCCTTGCATGTCTCGACCAAGCTTGGATGTTAAGGGTAGAGAGTATTTTAATTTATTCTAAACTTGGTTTAGGACTTTATGTGATGGAAGAAGATGGGAGGAAGCCTTGGAAAGAATTTAAAAGCCATAGATTGGAAGATGAGGTAATAGATTCCATAATGTAGCCTTAGAAAGTAACTTGTATCTAGGCTCTTGGAAATAAGCGTGTGATGACTCTAAGGACTTCAAATGAAGTCAAGAGGCCTAGATATAGGAAGAGAAGGGAACCAAGAACTTGAATTATGATAGTTGCTTCATTAGGCCATTAATAGAGTTATTCTATTACTAATGGGCAAAGTGTGCTTCTTAAATGTGTGTTTCATGCTTTAGCTTATTCCAAGGGAGTGTTTGTTGTGTCTAGGCCAAAGAGAACAAGCTCCATCTAATTATAGGTGTGAAATCGAAAAAGGAAAGAAATAACTAAGAGGGAAGCTTGTGTTGAATTGCTAAAGTAGCTCTTCATCCCTTTTTTTGTGTGTAGTATAGTTGTGTGAATGTCATTTGATGCATATATATGTGTTTGAATCTTGAGAAATGCCATATGCTATTATTTGACTTTTATGGTACCATTATGTCTCTTAAGTGGCATTTGATTATGAAATTGTGTTCTATGGGTAAGGTTATGCCAAAAATCCCTTGTGATGGGTGAGGTAAAGCTAAAAGTCCTTAAGAATGGGTGAGACAAAGCCAAAAGTCTCTTGGATGAGTGAGCCTAAGTTAAAAGTCCTTAGACCAAGGATGAGACTAATCCAAAAGTCTTAAGAAATAGGGTGAGGCTAGACCAAAAGTCCCTTGAGCATACCCTTTAGCTTTGATGTGTTGTTATGGCATGGAAATTATGAATGACATGCCTTTTGAGAGTGCTTGTGACATACTTATATCTTGTGACATGATTACATGCCTTGGTTGCTTGTTTAAAAGGACGTATGAGCTACTGAGATTTTATGAATCTCACCCCCTTCCTTTTCCCATTTTAATATGCCTAGGTGGAGTTCAAGAAAGCCAAAGTAGAAGCCAAGGAGCTTGAGTAATCACACTTTGCCATTGATGTAGGTTTTGATGTAAAGAATTGTCAAAGTTTGTATGTACTTATGATTTTTGAGATGTAAATGTTTGAACAAGTGTAGAATCATGTATATGTAGTGTATATACCAGATTTGGAACCAAATCAATGAGATAATGAACTTTGGGTACTTGATGGCTTGCTTATGATTGTGTATTCTTGCTTGTGGCATATTGAGTTTAAGTTGTGTGATGCTTTGGACCATTTGGTGAGCTCATGCATGCTGTGTTTATGCTCCCAAACGTGCTCATAAGGTGGTGGCACAATTAGGAAGCCATATGGACCACTTTTGACCCCTTTGTAGTTTTAAAATGATCATATTCCAAACCTATGTCAAGATTTGACCAAATGACCTCTACTTGGCTTGAAACCTTGCATACATGTAGGTCTTGTTTAGAGCTTTTTGGAAAGTTAAAATACATATTATTTGGAGTTATGTAGAATTTTTGGCGAATTTCCAAACTTGGCTAAAATTTCACAATTTGACAGTAACACTATTCACATGGTCCAAAATTTTCCTTTGTCATTCATAGGTCAAATGGTGTCCAATGACTATGAAATTTTATAGGCATAAAATAAACATTCACAGTAGTGACCAATACTAACTAGAAGCACCTCAATCAGATGTCTGTAGAGGAAGATATAGATTTTTGAAATTTCAAATCAATGATAGTAGTGTAGACTAACCTTGGTTACTGTTCTATCAATTTTCAAGGCCTAAATGTATCTGAACTAGTCTAAGCTTATTTTTTTTCCTCTATTTAACATCTATGTCTTTCCAAATTGGTATATTTTGCCTAAATTAAATTTTTTTGGATTTAGTTATGTATTTTTGAATTTTATATGAGTAAGCTATATCAGAAACAATGGGTTGTTTGACCTTTGCCACTTTTATATTATCAAACATGATCCAAATGATGTTTTCGTGGCTTGGAATTATTTTTATATAAATTTAACATCCAAAGCTCTTTAGAAAGTTATGGGTTGCTTGATTTTAATTTTTTTAGAATTAGTTATGATTTTCCAAATTTGCTAGCAAAACACTACCATTGGAACCCGAATGTAAAAAGTGAGATTTTTTGGTTTTTAGGTTCTAATCCATGGGAAATGGTTCTTGATCCATGTTGTAAGCCTCAAATAAAGTTTTTTTTTATATGTTTAAGTATGCCATGGATGGAAATAAATTGAGAAATGTTTAAATAGGCCATATGGGCAAGATGCAATGAATTTGCCCTTTTGAAAGTGATTAATTCCCTCACTAAAAGCATGGAAATCGTTGATGATGAATGTTTTATGCCCCATGTGGTAATGTTTCTATTTAAACACATATACTATATTTGATTTGGCATTAAATCAAAAGAATTCTAAGGTTGGAACCACATCTTGTAGACAAGATCTAAGATCTTATTGATAAGATCTTGGACTCTACATTGAGAAATTTGAGACCTTGTCAACAAGGTCTTCAGCCAGAGTACAAGGTCTTCTCTTTAGTATATAAAGGCTTATAAATGGTAATGGTATGACAAAATCCATAAAACATACATGACTCATATTTTCCATTCTCTAAATATCACACAACCTGTATGTTTTTCAAGGCTTCTATACATGCTATAACAAAGGGAGTTACATGGCTCGTGTAAAATTACATGGCTAGGCCATGTACCTCTTTATTTTTTGAATGATGCATCATTTACACAACCCCATGCAGATTTACATGGCCAGGTCATGTAAACTACAACAATATGATTTTAGCTACATGATTTGTGTGAATTTACAAGATCAGGCCATGCTTTTTCTAGAAATGAGTTCTTAAGAGCATGACCTATGTGTTTTCACATGGTTGGGCCATGCAAAAGACCCTTATTTCAAAAAATGTATTGTTCATCACATAAAACATGATTTTCTTCAATATTTAGCAAGCCAACATGATTGTAACAACATATAAACATAAAAAACAAGTTAAAAGTAACTTTAAACCCATGGATTCATACCAAACAAAATCCCTTGAATGTCAACCCATCAAAATCTCTCTTTATGTAATTCTTTCCATCTTTCTCACAGCTTTCTCACCCTCGAGCTCTTACTTTCTCCAGTAGGTGTGTATGGCTAAAAGAGTGGCTTCCTCTATTTATAGTTGTTCATGTTCCTTCAAGGTTGATTTCTCTTTCTTCTCTCAATGGATACTTTTGTTGGAAGGAGTAAACAGTCTTCCAAAGACTCTGGCTTGAAATATTTAATACAAGGCTCCCATTTGTTTAGAATGAGGATTAAAATTATTCTTAGTTATCTATAATGTCATCATGGATTCCTAGTCATTAGCCCCAGAAAAATTGTATTTTAGCCCTAGTTAAAATTACATTTTAGTCCTTTGGCTAAAATCACGCTTTGAATCTTAAACTTTTATTAATTATATTTTTACCTTAAAATTTTATCTGAATAATTTTATTTCCTTAATAACTTTCCTATATTTTTAGGGCTTCAAAATTCTAAAGAATTTACTAAAATCCTCACATAAGTATTTATCATTTATTTTCTATTATTTAGTAAATTAAAAATATATTCAAATAAATACTAATTGATTCAACAATTTTCCAAAATCTAAGAAATTCTTAAGTTATTCTAGAAAATTAATAATCAACTATCCCTATATTAGTATAATTTATTTTAAATATTTTATTTAAAGGATAATGTTACATATAAAGAAACACACATATATGTACATATGCATAAGCACTAGTAATATAAGACACAGTGAGTATCATATTATCGACATCCTTACTCTTAAGATTATCCCCAAAAAAAATTTCAAACCCTAAACAAACAAATTTTATAAGTACCCATTAAATTTGAATATTTTGTCCACCCCTACAACTTACCTTCATAAATCATACTCCATTTGAGGATATTCAAATATTATAGAACTAACTCAGAAAGTTATCAATGTTATTGCCTTTTTATTTTTTTCTTTTTTCCTTTTCCTTTTTGTACTCTTATTTATGGATGCTTTGTGGTCTCTTACACCCCATACATGTGAAGAAGAGGATGGATTATAAATACTATTTGCACAATCATTTCTTTCCTAGGACCTTTATGACAAATTTTTAAGTAATTGTGCATAAAAAATAAGAAGGCTATACTGAATCCTAAATAGATAAATAAATATGTCAAAAATAATTTTTATTACAAAATATTTTTTTGCAGCTTAAATGCTTATTTATAATTAGTCTTCTACTTTTCTATTTTTTCTAACACTACACCAAAAAAAAGGCTTTATTGGCAGTTATTTTTTTCCTTTTAATGGCAACTCGTAACCATCAATAATTCAATCACCAACAAAAGGGGGGTCACATTTGCTAGCAATTTAAAACTGACAACAAAAATTGGTTTTATTGGTGGTTGGTAATTAATCGAGAAGAAAAATCTTGCTTTTGTTGGCAGTTATAACAATAACCACTAACAAATAATTTATTGGTAGTTTGAATTAGAACTGCCAACAAAGATACTTTTGTTGGCGATTATATCTTATAATCGCCAACAAAGATTGCCTTTCTTGGCAGTTCAAAATAAAACTGCCAAATTTTTTTTAATAAAAAATATCTACCTCTAGTTTAGCATTTTAATTCATTTTTGTTCTATATTCTTACTAGCTATAAATTATTCATCACTCAAAACAACCAGCTAGTCATTTAATAAGAACTGTTATAAAACAATTAAATAGAAATTACAATCAGTAATCAAATGTTGGTAACAAATTAAAAATAGGAGAAAGTAACGCAAGCTGATTATGACAAAACCAAGAGATACTATTGGAACACGTATTGAAACCACTCTTCTCTGGGTTCATCTATCTAAGTATCAAAGTATTCTTTGCAATATGCATTTGGGAAGTAATGTAAAATAAAATAACAATGATTTGACGTTAGATAACTATAATTTGGTCAAATTTTAGAAATATATTTTTATAGCAAGTTCTATATTAAAAAAAACCAGCAGTATAATGGCTTAAAAACAGATATTGCCCAAGTTTTAAACCTTTTTTTATAGCTAATAATAATAAATTACAAACTAGTATCACCAAATCCAATTAGTAATAGCAAATTATCAGTAAATAATACCATCTCATAGTTAAATTTTAGTATACAAGGAAGCATAGAGGCTAGGAAAACCATCAAATCACTTAAAAGAACTAAATTATGTACCATGTTCAAGATCGTAGACTACCTGTATATGATAATATCCTTCATGAATCTTATTATATAGTATTCACAATCTATACTATTTGATTGTTTTGGATACTGTAAAAATATAATAAAAATATATTAAATTTAGGAAATTGTGTGCTTAATAATTGCCTAAATATTGATAAATATCTTTACTTTGTTCCATTTGAATAAGATGGCAGGTGTTTTTTACTTCTGCACCTTAAGCCCGCGATTTTCGCAAAACATCACCACAGCTCTATCAAGCAAATGGAAAAAAAAAACTTAATATAAGAAACTATTTTGAAATTAAAATACACAAATATATAAAAATATGTAAAAAAAAATAAATGCATATGCTTACTAATTAAATTACTCCTGAATCTACTCACTATTCATTGGGTCGCCATTCAAAGGATACATGAAATATATCTTCAGAGCACATGGATTGATGACAATCAACATCTAGTGTACCCTAGGGTAATTAACTAGTGTTAGCAAACAATTAACATTCAAATTATATATAATTAAAAAATTCAACACTAAGTGACTCACCTTTGCATGTAAGCGGCCAAGAATAACACTTTACTCTTGGCTTTTGCAACGAATAGATCCACTACTTGTTGCGATTGACTTGTAAGCTGGCTATGTGGCATTTGTGGAGAAAAAGTGACTACATCATGAGAATTGATGAACACGAACCTCATCATAATGTTGCTAGGGACCAAGAATGTATGGTATAAGTACCTAAGATGAAGAAACAAATAGGTTAATGATAAACTGATATGAACATAGTAAAAAATAGTTTATGTATAGTAAATGAAGTACCTAATATATAAATTAATAGCAGTGGCCCTTATCGTTTCATGCCGAAGGATGTCATTTATTACTTCCATTCCAAGCACATCATGTGTTTCTCTATTGTAAATCTCTTTATCAAAATTTACAACTTTTATGTTATCATCCCTTAACATCTATTCCGATAATGCTTCAACTGCCAATCTATATTTTGTTGAAACCTGAGGGTCGAGCTTTGGCTTTGATGGTGCATTAATTGATTCCTTTCTAAGTCTCAATACTTTTAGGTGTTTTCCCTTGGAATGTGCAACAAAGTAAGTCAATTTAATTTAGAATCAATAAAGAATTATAAGAAAGTGAACCATAAGGAAGTGTTAACTAACAAACCTATCTGGACTGTGCTACCATAATGAGATTGGTGGGCCATGCAATGAAGCTCCCCACTACTTATCCTATCGTTCTTGCATCCTTTGTAGGAACAAGAGATTCAACATTCATCTCTATAGGGATATTAACTACTACTCACATGTGGTTGACGAGTAGTATTACATTGTTAAGTATGTCTTCTACAATATTATATACACGATCCTTTGTAATAATGCGACTGACGGTTGTGTCGAGCAACCTCAAATAAACTAGGTTGAGTAAAAATTTGTAAGTAATAGCATAACCTAAGGAATTTGCTTCTAATTATCTATGAAAGAGTTCTCATAATGTCATTAAATCAAAGGTGTTTAGGGAGATTTTGATTTACTAAAATTTAAATAAATTAAAGAAATAACAAGAACTAGAAACTTAAAACTAAGTGATGGCAACAATTAGGCAGAGAGTGGTAACTAGCTTTTGAATGGACTTCCTAAAATTTAATTATCTTTGCTCCTTTTTTAATATACCAAAACTTAGACTTAACTTCTTGCTTCTTAGTGTATTCTTTATAAAAATTCTTGAATTACCATCCAAGACTCAAGTTACTAATTATCAAGGGATTTGCAACTATAAAGAACTATGAAAAATTAGCCATTTGAGTTAGGAATAAGAACACACCAAAATAGTACCTAAATGCTCATTAAAGTCACTGAAAAATTCACTTAGAGATGCTAATCAACCAACTAGATTTAAAGATTTCCTCAAGTACAAACATTACACAAAAGTCCAAGTACTTAATATAATAACCATTGCATCAAATAGCCTAAAAATAAGAGAAAATAACTAGCAAATTAGACAGCTATTAAGTTTGAAATTTCTACAAACACTTAGGTTTTAAGATAAGTTTCCAAATATGAAATTATAATTAAAATTATAGAGTAATTGAATTAAATACAATTAGCCATCAAAATCTCCATTTAACAAGCTAAACGTAGCCAAATTAAATAAGGAAATGAATGCTAAAAGCAAAGGATAGGGAGAAAAGAAATGGCCAATTATGGGGATGAATCTTGGAGCTTAAATCTTCATCTATGGAAATTACACTCTTAGCTAGCTACCTAAGTAAATTCAAGCTTCCATTGAGGAGATGGATAGAGGAAAATGAAGGAGGTAAGCTATGGATTCGTGAGCTTGAATGAAGAAGAATATTGATGTCTCATCTCTCCAACTCCAAAAACGCCCACTGTTATTCCCTAATGCCCCTGTAATTCTCCTTTGCCTGAGCCTCTCAATCCCCCTCTTTTCTCACATGCTTTTTCTTCTTCTTTTTTAATGATCATGTATTTCCTATGTTTAAAACCTCACCTCTTCAAACCTATGTATGTTTATTCATCCACGTGCCTCTCTTCTAGATATCTAGCCCAAAACCCCTCCTCTCTACCTATCTGTGGGTTCACATGAGAATGCTACGTGGAATGCTTGACATGTGTGCTTCAAGTGAGTGTGTTACTGAGCTATTTTACATGTGTGTACAATGGATGATGCTAGCTTCTTCCACGTGACCTATACGAGATAACCCAAGCCTTAATATGTGAGTGATCATGTGAAGCTACATGGATGGCCGTGTTTGTGTGTGGCTTATGGAGTACAGTGAATGTGTGTGAAAATCCCATGTTTTTCCCATGCTTCCTTCACGTGCTTCTTCGATCACCCATTTTAATTAATCATATATGCTCCCTCTAGCCTATGCCTCCTCATCCATGTGTTTCCTCTCTCCAAATCACATTTTACCTGTGCTCTTCTCTCCTTATTCTCTCACAAGTCTGCTGCCTTTTCACCTATGTTCACGTGCTCTCTTTGTAACATGGAAAATAGAGTATGCCATGTGTGTTGTCCATGAGAATATGTGTAAGTGGAGGGAGTAATGGATCTGCATGTTATCAAAAACTGTATGTGTGAATGTCATGCACGTGAATGTATATCAAGTGAGGGAGACGTGTGAGTCAATGCATCAATGAAGTATGTGGCATCATGAATTTGTGATTAGTGGGCTAGACATGTACGAGAATGGCTCACATAGTTGTGTTGTCCCATATGTGAATATAATGTGTCTGAAATTATGTGAGTGTGTGTGTTTTCTGGTGGCAACATGTGAATGAATGGATCTTGTGAACTTGGTGTGTAATATGGACCATGCTTGAATTGAAAGCTACGTGTAATATATCCAAAGCCCATATCACATGCCATTCATCTCCCTCATTTCATTTCCCATTTTTCCATTTTCTAAAATTCTATTAAAAATATAAGCAATTATTCCAAGCTTGCATTGCACATAGGAAGCTTCATCCTCAAATTTTTGCTCCTTTGATTCAATCATGTGGCTTCCAATTCTCCTCCAATTAACCTCTATTATTTAATTTCCATTTACCCATTAAGATCTGCAAAGATAATAGAAAACATTAAGTATAAAAATTTATAAAATTATTTAAAATGAATTTATGCATTAAAAACTAATAATTTTGGAAATTAATTCATAAAATGCAAAAATGGCTAATAAACTCAAATATCCTCCAATTAAATCTATTAAGCCACAGTTTATCATCAAAATGCTTAAGTTAGAAGGAATAAAATATATAAAAATTAGCAATTATCACGAGTAGAGGTGTTTAACCATAATAGATAGTCTACTTCATCCTAAATAAATCATAACATAAGAAATTACTGATACATAGTAGAAGCACTTAACTAAGTTAAAAGAAAAAAAAGCAATTACCTTAGGAAGATGCTAAGAGGGAAGTGTTTAGCTATCTTTATTGCTGGGGTTAGCTTTCACTACTTGCCTCCCCATCAACTGCATCTTGATCAAATTCTCAATAAGTTATCATTGATCTTCCAATTTCTTTTTTAACTCAGATTACTCTTACTTTTTCTCTTGTCTCTCTACCTTCTCCCTCAACTTAACAACTTTAGCTGAAGAATGCAACTTCAAGTGCTTTTGTATCCCAAAATAGTCTCTTTGACTGACACAAAGCCGATACCCCTAACATGACCGACAGGACACCAAGCGCCTTGCCCAATATATCCTCACTTCCTGAAAGCACATTGCCTTGTGTGAGGGTCTATGATAAGGCATCATGTGACGCAAATTAAAAAGCAAATGTTATTGAAAGTAGGAAAATGAAATAGAATGATTAAAATTTTAGATAATTAATTAATATTTACGCATTTATTCCAAACTTCAAGGACGCGCTTATTGTCAATTTTGCCACTTTATTGAATTGAGCTACCATCCAAAGAATATGATAAGATATTGTGCTAACTTTTGATCCCTCCTGCTCAATCTATGTATTAGGATAAAAAATCAGTGTGTAAGTATTGCATTACAATACATATTCATAAATAGATAACATATATATCTATGTACTATCTATTGCTCAGGGCCTGAGTATCCCAATCGCCCTTTCCTGTACGAGTATTAGATATTCTTTGCTCTTTCTTAGTTCTCCTAGCTTAATTTCTATGAAAAGACATAATAATCAAATCATCATATACCTTTGCACATTAAAATAAACAACTATATATTATAGAATACGATTACCTAGAAAGACTCCTCTTGGCATCAGCTGATAAAATCATCTTAAGCCTAAGGGATGTTATCATAGTTTGAAATAATTCAAGAGGATGCTTAAGGATGATCCCATTGGCGTCTCTCAAGAATCTACTACTGAGTATGTACTAAAATGATTGTAGTGCCTTGTCAACTGTCTTAATTACAAACCTCATCTGATTCTAATCAATATCAAAAGACATCTACAAATTAACATAATCAACTTGTCAGAGCATGTATATATATAAGATAACATAAACAAAGTGGTAGAGTATGTGTAACGAACATAAATTCTGTAAAAATGATGAAATGAGCCATATAAAAGTAAGTCATCTGAAATGAGCTAGATAATGGCCAAAAAATTTTGGGTAGAGTCCTAGATGCCTAAAAATGATAATTCTAGGCTTAGACAAAAAGAAAAATGGAGCTAGGACGGTGAAACAATTTGAGACAAAGACTGACGAAACATAATAACATTTTCACAAATAAGTAAAAATTTTGGAAAAATACATAGAAGGGCTTTTTAAATGAAAAATTTGAGTTGCCCAGGATTCTCAGAGGCCCTAAAAACTATGGGAAGCCCTGGGACTGGTAAAGCCCCTCCGGTGTACTTTTTCTAATGGCGGTGAGCCCAAACTTTGATAGATTTGTTTAGGAAGGTTTTCGCTTCAATTTGAGTGATTTCAAAGGCATTTTATTAAATTGGGAACCTAAATTTTATGATAAAGATGATGGTTCTAAAAAAGGAGCTAAAACAAAACCAAACTGCAAATGCCATTATGAAAGGGTAAAATGGGAATTTTTTTCAAGAAAAGAAGCTTCTTGAATCCTCTTTAAAACTCATGATTCTTCTCCTCTCTTCCACACAATTCTATTTTGCCCAAAATAAAGAAATGAAATAGCTTCTTTAGGTGCACAAAGAGAGGGAGAAGAAGGAGGAAGAAGAAAGGCCAAGAAGGTAAGGAAACTTGGAGAATTTCATACTCTTCCTTCTTCCAACTTTGCTCCCCTCTTTCTAAGCTTTCTTTTCATGGTTTCTTTGAGTTATTTGGTTCTGTTTTGGTCCAGAATTTAGGGGGGAGCTCAAATTGCTTAAGAAGGGAAGAACCAAGAAGGAGAAGCCTTGGAAGTAAGCTTGAAACCAAGGTAAATCTTGTTCCTAATTGCTTTATTCTTTTGCTCTCCTCTTGGGTGTATGTTTGGCCAAACCAGAACCATGAAGGGGGGAGGGAGTTCTATCCAAAACAATAGGGGAACAAGGGAATTAGGCCATGAGAAGATGGAATATGCCAAGAAATTTCAAGAAAAATCAATAAAAATTAAGTTAGGAAAGTGTTAGCTTTTCTAGAGGGAATCTTGAAATCTGATTTTGTGTGGATATTTTCTTGACTATTTAAGTGTTCCATTGAGCTCCTAAGACTCTTAGAAACCTCCCCAAGTGGCTCTCCCATCAAGGAAAAATCAAGAAGTCCAAGAACCACACTTTGCTCCATAGGTTCGGCCAAGGCAAGAGCATGAGGTTGGAGGATATTTTAATTTTTCTAGCCTTAGTTTGGGATTCTTTATGATGTTAGAAAATGGGAGGAACCATTGAAAAAAATTTAGGAGCCATGGAATGAGAGATGGGACAATGGTGTCCATAATGATGGCTCAAGAAGCAACTTGGTTTTCCACTTGTGCAAGTGGTTATATGAGGGCTCCAAAAACCTTAATTGAGTTCAAGAGATCTAGAAATGGGAAGAGATGGGAGCCTAGAACTTGAAATGTGAGAGTTACTTCATTAGGCCAATTATGGAACCATTATGCCATTTATGAAACCAAGTGTGAATTCAAGCTTTAGTTTAGTGTCTTGGCTTACTTCAAGTATGTGATTGTATGTTATTTATAATGTTTAGGCCAAGAGAGCATCCCACTACCTAAGTTTCCTTGTGAGGCCGAGAAAGGGAGTGAGTAAAATCAAGAAAGACTTGCACCAATTTATGGTAACTCTCCACCTTATTCTTCATACTTTCTTGTATGCATATGTATGTCATTGTGTGTTTGCATGTACTCTTGCGATTTGATAACATGCCACTTGATGTTTTGATATTACATTGGTACCAATGTGTATTCTTGAATCGTTTGGTTGTGAGAATTGGCTTATAAGGGTAAGGTGATGCTAAAAGTCCCTTAATATGGGTGAGGATGTGCCAAAAGTCTCAAGGCATGGGTGAGACTAAGCCAAAAGTACCTTGGATGGTTGAGGCTAAGTCAAAAGTCTCAAGGCCAAAGGTGAGGCAAATCCAAAAATTCAAAGAATAGGGTGACACAAAACCAAAAGTCCCTAAAGCATGAGAATAGTTTGATGTATAAATGTGGCATGAAAATGTGGCATTACACACTTTATGTTTACATACTTGTAATTTTGATGCATGTATGCTTTGAATGTATATGTGAATGGGTGTGTGAGCTATTGAGATTCTTGGAATCTCACTTCCCTTTCCCTCTCACTCTTGAAATGTCTAGGTGGGATTCAAGACCAAGGAAATGCAAGCCATGGCACTTGATATGTTGTAGTTTGCTAATTATGTAACCTTATTTTGTAGTTGAATGCCAAAGTTACCTTGTATATGTTATTTTTGTAATGTAAGATCATGAACAAATGTAGTATAGTGTATGAACCTTGTATGGACCCTTCCTAGCATGGAAGCAATAGAAATATGAATTTTGAATCATGGATGACATATATGTATTAGTGTATTATTTAGTGTGAGATGGTCAAAATGAAATGCATAGGGTTTAGGACCATTTGGGCAATGTCTACAAGTCAAATTCATGCTTTCAAACTTGCTCAAGAGGTGCCAAACACTAAAGAAAATCATTTGGACAGATTTGGTATCTCAATTGGATTAAAATTAACCAAATTGGGAGGTTATACCACTTTTTGTCCAAATGAGCTCTTCTTGATCTGAAATTTGACATGCATCTAGATCTTGTTAAGAGCTTTTCAGGAAGCTAAAGTGGTAATTTTTGGAGGTCTACAAAATATTTGGTGAATTTTTTAAGTTGAAAAATTTTTCTGATATGGTCACTGCTACTATTTCAATAGTCCAAAAATGAATCTGTGTCAAACACGAGGCAAATGATGTCCAATCACCATAAAATTTTATAGGCAAAAACCAAATCTTCCCAATGACTTGTGCCAACTAGAATCACTCCATTTGGATGTCTCGAGAGGGAGATATAAATTTTTAAATTTGCTATCTAGTACCAGGCATCCAATTAGACCTGGGTCATTGTTTAATTAGTTTTTGTGGTCTAAACGAACCTGGAATGGTCTGGAATGATTTTTTGCCTTTAGATAACATCTATAGCTTTCCAGATTAGTATCATTTTCATAGATAAGATTTTTGTGAAATTAATTGGATATTTTTGAAATTTTTATCAAAAACCTATATTAATACCAGTAGCCAGTCAGACCTTTGTGTATTTTTTGATGTCAAATATGATCCAGATGCTATGTTCATGACTTGAAATTATTTTTATGTAAATTTAAGACTCATAGATTTCCAAAAAGCTATGGCATGGCAGATTTCGATTTTTCTACATTTAGTTATGAATTTTCAAAATTTTCCTTAAATCTACCACTGTATAATCCGTGATAAATGAAGTATTTTTTAGATTTTGACTTGAGATCCATGGATTGCTTGCTATTTTGAGTAGATTATGACTTGTTCCAATGGTAAATGACTAAGGAATGATGTTGGAACATTCACGAGGCCCATATAACATGAAATGAAAAATTAACCCCAACATTGCGTAAATAAAAATGCATTATTTCCATACTTTTCCTTGCGAATGTACATCAAATGCCCCAAATAGAAGAGTATGATAATAAAAAATTATATGGTATGACATTTTGGTATCAGAGCAAAGGTTCAGGCACTTTTGCTCTCTATTTGGCTCTTGAGTGGTATATTTAGTTTGTTTTCGAGTGGCATATTTATGTTTATGTGTTTAAATTGTGTTATGGGCTAAAGGCTGTGGCTCTCTTTTCAGTAAAGATGGTTGAAACTCAGAGAGGTAGAGGCAGGGGCAGACCACCTAGGGAGCCTGAGGTTGAGTCTGAGGATCTAGTGCGGGCTATCAAGGAACGGATTGACCAATTTGAGAATGTGATAGCCCAGCAATAGTATATAATCTAGTAACAGATGAGATGATTATACGACTACAGAAGGCCTTGGTTAGGCTGGAACAAGCTAGGAGAGAGGCCCTCCCGCGTCAGTCTTAGCCTTCCACATCTAGTGCACCACAGCCTTCCACCTCCGGTGTCCCACCCCCACCTCCCCAGGAGCCAGCTCAGGCTCTGCCATCCATCCAGAAACAATTGAACCAATTCAGGAAGAACAACTTACTGGTGTTTGATGGGGAATTAAATGATGATAAGGCAAAGGCCTGGGTGATGGAGATTGAGAAGATATTCTCAATGATGGACTGCACCTCTGAGAAAAAGGCTCAATTAGCCACCTTCATGTTATAGAAAGAAGTTGATAGATGGTGACGCAGCATGAAGTCTCTGATGGAGACAGAATTTGCAAATCAACTAGGAAAATTTTCTAGTGCAATTTTATGAGAAATACTTTCCCAGTTTAGTGAGGAAGCAAAAGGAGATGCAATTTAAAGGGCTGAGACAGACAGATGATATGACAGTAGATCAATACATGGCTAGATTTATAGAGCTGCCTTGGTATTCTTCCTACCTCTAGAGATATGATGATGAGCCCTGGAGGTGTGAGTAGTTTGAGACTGGATTGAAGCCCCTGGTCAGAGACAGAGTGACTTTATGGAGGATCTGAAATTTCAATGCCCTCATAGAGATTAGCAGAGTGATTGAATTCGAGAGAAATCATGTCTGCTACTACAGTATCTGGTTAGAGAGGGGCTTTGGAATTGAAGAAGCCTTGAACCGAAGAGAGAGCCAGCTCCACAGCTACCAATAAGAAGAAGAGCAAGGTGCAATAAAGCAGGAGGCCACAAAAAGTAAAGAAGCCATAGCCCTCGAGGACTCAGTCATCCACCCCATAATCCATAGTGATCTGCTACAAGTGTGAGAAGTCGGGGTACATTGCCAGAAATTGTTCCCAAGCGGATTTAGTGCCTCTGCTCAAACCGCCTCCTCTCAGGCCACAGACCCAGGTAGGGTGTTTGCCCTTTCTCAACAAGAGGCTGGTGCATCTCCCAGTCCTATTCGAGGTAAACTCATAGTGAATGATTTTTCTGTGATTGTTATATTTGATTCGGATGCTACTCACTCGTTCATATCTTACAACTGTGTGAGACATTTAGGTCTGGCCATTAGTACTTTACCATTTGATTTATCTGTCACTACATCCACTAGAGGTCACGTTGTTACTTCTCATGCTTGCCTGAATGTCACTGTACAATTTAACCATTGCTACACTACCATTGATTTGATTTGTATGCCTTTTTGTGACATTAACTTGATTGTGCATATGAACTGGATGACTACCAATAATACTGTTCTTGATTGTGAACACTGCACCGTATTTGTACCTTCTTGTGGGACCATACCTAGGATAAAGGCTGAGTTATCTTTTATGACTACTGCCCATACTAAGAGACACTTAAAACATAGATGTTAGGGGTTTCTAGTCTTTTTCTCTATTCAAGCCGAGGTAGAAGAAAGGATAAAGGAGGTCCCAATAGTTAGGGAATTCTCAGAGGTTTTCCCTAAATATTTTGATTTTAGTAGCTTACCACTTGAGAGAGAGATGGAGTTCCCCATAAATATAGTGTCTGGGGCTAGATCGATGTCCAAGGCTCCTTATAAGATGGCTCCCACTAAGCTCACTAAGTTGAAAAAATAGATAAAGGAGTTGTTAGAGAAAGGGTTCATACACCCTAGTATGTCACCCTAGAGAGCTCTAGTGCTATTTGTGAAAAATAAAGATGGAAGCTTAAGATTATGTATAGATTATAGAGAATTAAATAAGGTTACCATCGAGAATAAGTATCCTCTCCCTAAGATAGATGACTTGTTAGATCAGTTAGTTGAGACATCTATATTCTATAAGATAGACCTTAGATTTGGGTATCACCAGTTGAGAGTGAGAGTTAAAGACATCCCAAAGACAGCCTTCAGGACTAGATATGGGCATTATGAATTCCTTGCGATGCCATTCGGGCTAACGAATGTGCCCGCGATGTTTATGGATTATATGAATAGGGTATTCACCTCATATCTGGATAAGTTTGTTATGGTCTTTATTGATGATATTTTAGTGTACTTCAGATCTTTCAAGGAGCACGAGAAGCATCTGAGATTAGTCTTAGAGACTCTGAGAAATAAGAGATTGTATGTCAAACTGAGTAAATATGAGTTTTGGCTAACCGAGGTGAAATTCTTAAGTCATGTGATCTCACAAGACGAGGTCGCGGTAGATCTCTATAAAGTTGAGGCTATGTTATAGTAGGATAGACCTAGGACTATCATCGAGGTTAGGAGTTTTTTCGATCTGATAGGATAATACAGACGATTTATTTAGGACTTTTCTCAAATGGCCTTCCACTCACGAGGTTGACTTGGAAAGATACACCTTTCGTGTGAGATGATAAATGTGAGAGGAGTTTTCAAGAGTTGAAACTCTGGTTGACCACTGCCCCTGTGCTAGTCATTCCTGACCCTAGTTTACCATTTGTGGCATATAGTGATGCCTCGAGAAGAGGGCTAGGATGTGTGTTGATACAGTAAGGTAGGGTAGTGGTATATGCCTCTAGGCAGCTAAGACCTCATGAGAAGAATTATCCCACACATAACCTAGAGTTACCCCAATAGTTTTTGTTCTTAAGATTTGGAGGCATTATTTGTATAATGCGAGTATAGAGATCTATAATGACCACAAGAGTCTGAAATACCTGTTTGATCAGAAGGAACTCAATATAAGACAAAGGAGATGGATGGATTCCTAAAAGACTATGATTATATGTTGATATACCATCTAGGCAAAGCCAATGTGGTGGCTGATGCCTTGAGTAAGAAATCCATCTGTGCTACCCATATGATGATTGGGGAGCAAGAACTCCTAAAGAAATTTAGAAATCTGAACCTCTCTTACCAGTTGGTTTCAGGTAGACTATTCTTGAGTGAAACTCAGATTGAGAATAAGTTAAAAGCCCAGATCTTAGATGCCCAGAGAGAGGATGAATTTTTTAGACATATTAAGAGCAAGATCTCCCAGGGTAAGACCTCAAATTTTGAGATATCTGAGGATGGTATAATAGTATATCAAAATAGAATCTATGTGCCTAGTGATAATGAATTGAGAGAGAGAATTTTAGAAGAGGCACACAAAAGTAAATATACTATCAACCCAAGTGCCACCAAGATGTATCAAAACCTGAAAAGAATCTTTTGGTGGCCAAGAATAAAGAATGACGTCATGGATTATGTGGTGAGGTGTTTAGAGACCAGCTGGGTTATTGCAACCCCTAAATATCCCTGAGTGAAGATGGGATAGTAAAGCTATGGATTTCGTTATGGGATTACTCAAGACATCCTCTGGACATGATGTTATATGGGTAGATTGACGAAGTCCGCACATTTTTTAGCGATTAGAGCTACTTGTTCATTAGATAGATTAGCCTAGTTGTATATATGTAAGATAGTGTGACTTCATGGAGTACCCAGTAGTATAATATCAAATAAAGACCCCAAGTTCATATCGAACTTTTAAAGGTTATTATAGCATGCCTTAGGGACCAGGTTACGATTTAGCACTGTTTACTACCCCTAGATAGATAGTTAGACTGAGAGGACCATCCAAACCCTAGATGACATATTGAAGGCATGTGTGTTAAAGATGAGGGGTAACTGGGATGCATACTTACCATTAACAGAATTTATGTACAACAACAGCTACATTTCAGTATCCAAATGGCCCCTTATGAAGCTTTATATGGGAGAAAGTGTAAATCTCGATTATGTTAGGTTGAGCTAGGTGAGAGGAGCTTACTAGGACCTAAGTTAGTGGATCAGACTACCTAGCAAATAGAATTGATTAGAAAAAAACTCCTTATAGCCCAAAGTAGGCAGAAAAGTTATACTAATAAGAGAAGAAGGCCGTTAAAGTTTGAGATTGGAGACCACGTGTTCATCTGAGTATCTCCAGTGATTGGGGTAGGTTGGTCTATAAGGGTAAAGAAGCTCAGTCCTAGGTATATTAGTCTATTTGAAATCCTTAAAAAAATTAGACCCGTGGCCTACCGGATAACCCTACCTCCAAACCTAGCCCAAATCCATAATGTTTTTCACGTCTCCTAATTAAAAAAGTACTTACCAGACCTTTCACATGTCATAGAATATAAGCATATTCAATTGTAGAAAAATCTTTCCTATGTAGTAAGGCTAGAAAGGATTGTGGATGCCAAGTTGAAATAACTAAGAAACAAGAGCATCCCTCTGGTGAAAGGAAGGGCCCGACATCTGAAAATGTAACCTGGGAACTAGAGGATGAAATGAGATAGAAATATCTAGAGCCATTTCCCTAAGATACTCATTTAAATTTCGAGGATAATTTATTTTAAGGGGGGTAGAAAATGTAACATCTGGTATGTTGTAAAAACACCGAAACGAGCTAGTTTGAAAAGCAAATCTCCTTAGATGAGTGATTCAATGCTAAATAAAATTTGGATAAAATTTTAAATAATAGAAAATGAGGATTTGAGCCATAAGTTACCCAAAAATGAACGCCAGAGTTATTCTAAAAATTTGTCGAAAGGCCAGTGGCATTTTTGTAAATAAGTATAATTTTAGAAAAACACATGGGAAGGCTTTTTAAACAAAAATTTTGAGTTGCTCAGGATTCTTAGAGGCCTCAAACAACCACGAGAAGCCCCAGACCCAGGACCGGTAAAGCCTCTCCAGTGTACTTTTTCCACTATTAGTTAACCTGAACTTTGACTGGTTCATTCAAAAAAGTTTTAGCTCTGATTTGAGTGATTCCAAAGGCATTTTGTAAAATTGAAAATCTAAATTTTATGATAAAAAAGACACTTCTAAAAAAGGAGCTAAAACAAAGCCAAAATGAAAATGCCAATTGCAAGGAGCATAAATGGAATTTTTGGAATAATTAATTCAAGAACTTCCTCCTATTTATGTATCCCACCTCCCTTTCTCTCCTTAACCGACTCTCATCTGCCTTAGACCAAGGGAGAACTCATTCAAGAAGGGTGCACAAGAATAGCCAAAAAGGGAGGAAGAAAGCAAGGCAAAATATGAAAAAATGTTAAGAATTTCATGCTTCTTCTTCTTAAAACTTTCTTACTCTTCCCTTAAGCTCTCTTCCCATGGTTTTGGAGAGTAATATGGTTCTATTTTGGTCTTGAATCAAAGGGGAAAAATTTGAGTTTCAAAGAGGAAGCTAAAACAAGGAGAAGGACTCTTGGAAGGAGCTTGAATTCAAGGTAGCTTCTCCTCCTTTGTTGCTTCTTCTTCTTCTTCTCTTTTATTGTGTGTAATGCCTAAAGATAGAACCATGAGAGGGAGAGAGTTTCTGTTCCAGAACCAATGAGTATTCATTAAATTAAGCTATGGGAACTTGGATTATGTAAAGAAATTACAAGGAAACCTAATAAATTTTAAGTTTGGAAAGTGTAAAACCCATGAACATAATGTAAAAACTGATTTGATTCTTGAATTTCCTTGCATGTGTGAGTGTTTAATTGAGCTCCTAAGACTCTTAGAAACCTCCCCAATTGGCTCTCCCATTAAGAAAAAGTAAAGAACTCTAAGAACCTCTTCCTTGGTGCTAGGTTCGGGCAAGGCTTCTTGGATAGGTTAGAAAGTGTTTTAATTTATTTTAACATTGGTTTGGGACTCCATATGATGTTAGAAGATGGAAGGAGCTATTGGAAAAAATTTAAAAGCCATGGAATGAGAGATGCAAAAATGGTGTCCATAATGGTGTCTTAGGAAGCAACTTGATTTTCTAATTGTACAAATGATTATGTGATGGCTTCAAAAACCTTGAATGGGGTCAAGAAGCCTAAAAATGAAAAGAAAATAGAGTATAGAACTTAAATTACAAATGTTGCTTCAATAGGCCACCAATGGAGCCATTATGTGAACCATGAAATCATTTATTTTTTTAAGAAAAAGTGTAGTGTCTTGGCTTGCTTCAAGAGTGTAATTTTGTGCTATTTATGATGCTTAAGCCAAGAGAACTTCAATTCACCTAGGTGTGTTTGTAGGACCAAAAAAGGAAAGAAAAATGATCAAGAAAGGCTTGCACTAATTCAAGGTAGCTCTCCACCTTATTCTTCATACTTTCTTGTATGCATATGTATGTCATCGTGTGTTTGCATGTACTCTTATGATTTGATAACATGCCACTTGATGTTTTGATGTTGTTTGGTACCAATGTGTATTCTTGAATGATTTGGTTGTGAGAATTGGCTCATAAGGGTGAGGTAATATCAAAAGTCCCTCATATGGGTGAGGATGTGCCAAAAGTCTCAAGGCATGAGTGAAACTATGCCAAAAGTCTCTTGAATGGGTGAGGCTAAGTCAAAAGTCCCAGGACCAAGGGTGAGACAAATCGAAAGTCCTAGGAATAGGGTGAAACAAAATCAAAAGTCCCCAGAGCATGAGAATGGTTTGATGTATAAATGTGGCATGGAAATGTGGCATTACACACTTTATGTTTACACACTTGTGATTTTGATATATATATGCTTTGAATGTATGTATGAATGGGTATGTGAGTTATTGAGATTCTTGGAATCTCACTCCCCTTTCCCTCTCACTTTTGAAATGTCTAGGTGGGGTTCAAGACCAAGGGAATGCAAGCCATGGCACTTGATATGTTGTAGTTTGCTAATTATGTAACCTTATTTTGTAGTTGAATGCCAAAGTTACCTTGTATATGTTATTTTTGTAATGTAAGATCATGAACAAATGTAGTATAGTGTATGAACCTTGTATGGACCCTTCCTAGCATGGAAGCAATAGAAATATGAATTTTGAATCATGGATGACATATATGTATTAGTGTATTATTTAGTGTGAGATGGTCAAAATGAAATGCATAGGGTTTAGGACCATTTGGGCAATGTCTACAAGTCAAATTCATGCTTTCAAACTTGCTCAAGAGGTGCCAAACACTAAAGAAAATCATTTGGACAGATTTGGTATCTCAATTGGATTAAAATTGACCAAATTGGGAGGCTATACCACTTTTTGTCCAAATGAACTCTTCTTGGTCTGAAATTTGACATGCATCTAAAGCTTATTAAGAGCTTTTTGGGAAGTTAAAGTGGTAATTTTTTGAAGCCTACAGAATATTTGATGAATTTTGAAAGTTGAAAAATTTTTCTGATATGGTCACTGCTACTATTCCAATAGTCCAAAAATGAATCTATGTCAAACATGAGACAAATGATGTCCAATTACCATAAAATTTTATAGACAAAAACCAGATCTTTCCAATGACTTGTACCAATTAGAATCACCCCATTTGGATGTCTCGAGAGGGAGATATAAATTTTTAAATTTGCTATCTAGTACCAGGCATCCAATTAGACCTGGGTCATTGTTTGATTAGTCTTTGTGGTCTAAACGAATCTGGAATGGTCTGGAATATTTTTTTCCTTTAGATAACATCCATAGCTTTCCAGATTAGTATCATTTTCATAGATAAGATTTTTATGGAATTAATTGGATATTTTTGAAATTTATATCAGAAACTTATATTAGTACCAGTAGCCAGTCAGACCTTTGTACATTTTTTGATGTCAAATATGATCCAGATGCTATGTTCATGACTTGAAATTATTTTTAGTGTAAATTTAACACTCAGAGATTTCTAGAAAGCTATGGCATGGCAGATTTTAATTTTTCTACATTTAGTTATGAATTTTTAAAATATTTCTTAAATCTGCCACTATATAATCCGTGATGAATGAAGGTATTTTTGAGGTTTTTACTTGAGATCCGTGGATTGCTTGCTATTTTGAGTTGATTATGACTTGTTCCAATGGTAAATGACTAAGGAATGATGTTGGAACATTCACGGGGCCTATATAACATGAAATGAAAAATTAACCCCAACGTTGTGTAAATAAAAATGCATTATTTCCATACTTTTCCTTACTTTTACCTTGTGAATGTACATCAAATGCCCAGAATGGAAGAGTATGATAATAGAAAACTATATGGTATGACATTGATTCTAACTACCCTTGATTCTAAGTTGATTAGGTTATTTTATTTCCTTTTTTATCTAATCTCTTATTTATATAAGTCTATATAAACTCAATAAAAGGCGCAATTCATATAGAAAATTCTCTCTTTTGTCTTTTTTTCTCTAAAGCTAACATCCCTCCAAAAACCATTCTAATCATATGGACCATGTAAAGTCCCACATCGGATAGGAAGGTCCTGGGGCTAGTGCATATAAGTGGGGGCGAAGCTCCCCCTACCAACGCGCGCTTTTCTTAAGCAAAGGATGGGTAACCAAACCCTCGAAGCTCGGAAAGGACAAAAAGCTCGGCAGCGGGAAACCGAGTAACAATATGTTAGTGGCTCTATATGTGGAGGTATTAGAGCCAGCCTAGCCGCATGTGCAACCCGAGGACGAGCTTTTTGTCCCTTTCGAGCTTCGAGGGCTTGGTTACCCATCCTTTGCTCAGGAAAAGCGCGCATTGATAGGGGGAGCTTCGCCCTGACTTATATGCACTAGTCCCAGGACCTTCCTATCCGATATGGGACTTTACAATCCATCCCCCTTTTAGGGCCAACCTGCCCTCAGGTTACACATGCGGCTAGGCCAGCTCTGATACCATCACATACAGAGCCACCAACGTATTGTTACTCGATCGGTTTTCCGCTGCCGAGCTTTTTGTCCTTTCCAAGCTTCGATGGCTTGGTTACCCATTCTTCGCTCAAGAAAAGCACGCATTAGTAGGGGGAGTTTCGCCCCCACTTATATGCACTAGCCACAGGACCTTCCTATCCAATGTGGGACTTTACAATCCACCCCCCTTTTGGGGCCAACCCATTCTTGGGTTGCATATGCGGCTAGGCCGGCTCTGATACCACCATGTATAGAGCTGCCAACATCTTGTTACTCGGTCAATTTTTCGCTGCCGAGCTTTTTGTCCCTTCCGAGTTTCGAGGGCTTGGTTACCCATCCTTCACTCAGGAAAAGCGCGTGTTGGTAGGGTGAGCTTCGCCCCCATTTATATGCACTAGTCCCAGGACCTTTCTATCCGATGTAGGACTTTACAATCCACCCCCCTTTTGGGGCCAACCCATCCTCGGGTTGCACATGCAGCTATGCCGCCTCTAATACCACCACATACAAAGCTACCAACGTATTGTTACTCGGTCAGTTTCCTGCTGCTAAGCTTTTTGTCCCTTCCGAGCTTCGAGAGCTTGGTTACCCATCCTTCACTCAGGAAAAGGGCGCGTTGGTAGGGGAAGCTTCGCCCCCACTTATATGCACTAGCCCCAGGACCTTCCTATCCAATGTGGAACTTTATAATCCACCCCTCTTTTGGGGCCAACCCGTCCTCGGGCTGCACATGCGGCTAGGCCGACTCTAATACCACCACATACAGAGCCACCAACGTATTGTTACTCGGTCAGTTTCCTACTGCCAAGCTTTTTGTCCCTTCCGAGTTTCGAGGGGTTGGTTACCCATCTTTCGTTCAGGAAAAGCACGCGTTGGTAGGGGGAGCTTCACCCCCACTTATATGCACTAGCCCCAAGACCTTCCTATCCGATGTGGGACTTTATAATCCAACCTCCTTTTAGGGCCAACCCGTCCTCGGGTTGCACATGTGGTTAGGCCAGCTCTGATACCACCATATACAGAGCCACTAATGTATTGTTACTCGGTCAGTTTCCAGCTGCCGAGCTTTTTGTCCCTTCCGAGCTTCGAGGGCTTGATTACCCATCCTTCGCTCAAGAAAAGTGCGCATTGGTAGGGGGGCTTTGCCCCCACTTATATGCACTAGCCCCAGGACCTTCCTATCCGATGTGGGACTTTACAATCCACCTCCCTTTTAGGGCCAACTCGTCCTCGGGTTGCACATGCGGCCAGGCCGGCTCTGATACCACCACATACAGAGCCACTAACGTATTGTTACTCGGTCGGTTTCCCGCTGCCGAGCTTTTTGTCCCTTCTGAACTTCGAGGGCTTGGTTACCCATCCTTCGCTTAGGAAAAGCGCGCATTGGTAGGGGGAGTTTCGCCCCCACTTATATGCACTAGCCCCAAGACCTTCCTATCCGATGTGGGACTTTACAATCCACCCTCCTTTTGGGGCCAACCTGTCCTTGGGTTGCACATACGGCTAGGCCGGCTCTAATACCACCACATATAGAGCCACCAACGTATTGTTACTCGGTCGATTTTTCGCTGCAGAGCTTTTTGTCCCTTCCGAGCTTCGAGAGCTTGGTTACCCATCCTTCACTCAGGAAAAGTGTGCGTTGGTAGGGGGAGCTTCGCCCTCACTTATATGCACTAGCCCCAGAACCTTCCTATCTGATGTGGGACTTTACAGACCACACACTATCCTTGTAATTTTTTCTGTTGCTACTATTGTTTGCCATTATTTGAGCTTGTTCAACAATTCTTGAGGTGTTATTTTGGTGCCATATGCCATATCACCATCTTTGGCTACTTCTTATGACTTCATTGTCAAAATTTCAACCCATTCTATTGTTGCATGTGCTATCACAATAGTAGTAGCCAAAAACTAGTGGAATCATTGACAGTCCAGTTTATCTCTTTCCAAACTAAATTTTGATTAGGTTAAATGATTCCTAAGGTTTTTGGGTGAGATCTTTCCATTTCCACAATCTGATTTTGCAAACTTCATCTTTGTTATCCTATTTCTATTGTTCCAATGTTATGGACAAGTTTGATTTTGCACATCCTATTTCAATTATTTTGAATGGCTCTAATCATTGCCTCTAATTAGAAGGAATGCATTGTTTTCTCAAAAGTAGCAAATTATGAAGATATGTAACTAGTGATATCAAATATCTTATCCAGAGAAAAACTAAAATAATGAAAAATATGCTCATCAATTAAAAGATTATAACAACCAAAATCATAAGATTAACACTTCCACCGCTAGTTCACTAGTGGTTTAGGTGCTATGAGAGTACAAAAGAGGTATAGGATTATCTTACAAGTCATTACACCTTTTATAATCCATCCAATCAATTTCAACTTTTAAAAGATCTTAGCACCCTAAAACAAGAGTACGAGCAATCTATTTATTATTTCCTAGCCAAAATGGAATCGATCTGGGATTAGCTAACATATTTTGTACCATCATTCAAATGTGATGTTAATGCTTTTGTGTATGTCGTATATCATGATCGCCTGAGGTTATTCAATTTTTAATGGCTTTTATTGATGACAATCAGCTTTTTTGAGCTTCCTCGCTACATTGAAGTCCTTGGCTCACTCTTGACAGTGCACTTCCTTAATTGAAATATGAAGAAACTTAGTTAGGATTCTTAAGGCATAACACTAAAATGGCCTTTGCTGTGATTGAGAAAATTTTCAAACTTTGCCATTAATGCTTATAGTTAAACCATACTTTTACTGATTGCCTACAAATTGAATGTTACACCTATAAAAAGAAGGGTCATATAGCTATAAATTGTATATCTCTAATTTGTTGACACTACAAAAAGAAAGGGCATGTTACTATGAACTATCCTACTTATCCCCATAAAGCTTACTACCTAAGAGTTAGTTCCATCCCAAATAGTTGCCTAAGTTTGCTCTCTTTACCACTACTACTACCACCACCAATAAGATAATTGCTTCATCTTTCACTTAACCATCTCCCTCTAGTGATCTTGAAATTATTCTTAAACATCTTATTTTCAGTACCTCTAATACACCTATTGCTTTAGCTACTTTGTTAGGTACTCTCATTAGTTCTTTGATTTTTCGTGTTATAATCATATGATTTTTCAATCTAAATTCTTTTCTACCTATCTTCTAGTCCTACTGCATAGTTTATACACACCACTGATGGTCCTCTTATGTTTGTTAGTCACATTGGTTCTAGTTCTTTGTCTTCTCTATCTTTACATGATACATACCTTTTTTTCACCATCAGTTTCAATCTTATCTTTGTTAGGCAATTGTTTGATCTTGGTTATGAACTCATCTTTTCTCTTTTTGGTTGTTGTGTGCAAGGTCCACAAACGGGATAGATAATTAGAGTTAGGCATAAGGTTGGAAGGTTGTTTGAGCTCATTTCTTTAAATCTTTCATCTTTTACTAACAACATATTGTGTGGTACTTCCACTTCCTCTCCTTTAAATTTGTGGCATCAATGTCTTGGTCAAACTTCTCTTAGTAAATTGCATCCTATAATTTCTAATGGTTCTTTAAGCACTATTATGAATAAGTCCTTACATTGTATTTCTTATCAGATTGCAAAATAACCAACTTTAACATTTAATAAAAATGTTTTTATTTCAGAATCCCTTTTCAACTTGATTCACTTTGATGTTTAGGGTCCTTCTTGCGCCCTTTTTATAGGTGTTCTTAATACTTTATGCTATTTATTGACGATTATTTTTAGTTTACTTGAATATGTATGATGAAAAGTTAAATTGAGTTGTCTCAAATTTATATCACTTTTGCTATTATGATTTATACTTAGTTCTCTAAACTTATCAAAATTTTTTGTTGTGATAATGTCATGGAATATTATGATACTAAACTTCTTAGTTTTCTTATTAAATAAGGCATTCTCTCTCAGTATTCATACCCTCATACATCTGAATAAAATGGTTGTGTTGAATGAAAGCACCATCACATTCTTAACTGTGTCTGTGCCTTCCTTATCTCCTTTTCTTGTCTTGAGTGTTTTTAGGCTGAAGTTGCTATCATTGTCATTTATGTTATCAATTGCGTTCCCCTTTTTGTCATTAGGAATATTTCCCCTTTTGAGTGTCTTTATGACACTTCTCCTAATTATATTATATTTAAATTTTTTGGCTATGCTTGTTTCATTCTTCCACTTCATGAGTATACTAAATTGTAGGCTCGTGCTCATCTTTGTTATTTATTAAGTTATGCCACTTAGCAAAAAGGGTATCGTTGTTAGGATTCTCATTCTCAACACATTTGTATTTCTTATCATGTCATATTTTCAGAGCATGTTATGTTTTCCTTATTATCTTGTTTCCTTCCATTCCCTCTACTTCATCCATTATTTATATTAATCCTTTTGTTGGCCGTTTTCCTATATATTAGGTATTGAGTCCTCTAGTGAACTTCTTAGAACTTCTGATGTTAAGCCCCTTTCTAATGGTATTGTCACCCTTATTGATTCTACACCCTACATGCCTCCCTCCTCCAATTGATCACTTGCAACATCTTTACATTTTTATCCACATTTTTTAATATATTTATGTGAGGATATCACACAACCTATAATCTAAACATTATATGGAATATTTATTTCTATTTTTGTAAATTATTCATTACATTACATTACTGTTTTAGATATTATAAAAAAAATTTTACAAAAAATTCCTATTTATCATTCAACAACATGTCATCTCAATATTGAGAAAGAATAATACTCATTGTATTTCAAACAATATTATAATGTCAATAATACATAATATGGTTTTTTATTCTTCGTCAAAATTTCAAACTTAATACAACATAGATTTATTTTTATAAAGTATATAAATCTTGTGCTTTGTCGTTGAAAGCATAGTTACACTAATAGTCTGGACTACTTGAACAAGTATAACTAACAAAACCTCAATCCATGTCCACTCCACCTCAAGTACTGTGCAAAACATTGGCATGACTAATATTTAATTTGAATACATTATGCCAAGAAAATTATGAGAATTGATATTCCCAATAAAGATATTTATCAATTTCGAAAACACATAATGGTTCAACTATGTAATATACAAAAGAAGTTTTATACTTTCTCATCTTATTGTATCCTATAATTAAATTAGAATCAACACAAAGTATAAAAATATAATCAGACATTAAACTAATCAAATGAGTACATCATATCCCCTTTTACTTCTCTAGGTCATACATATCCCCAATTTTCTAAGGTACAAAGTTCATAATGTAACTACAATGATTATTTGTACATAATAAATAAAAATTTACATAAAATTCCTAATTATAGAATTTTCATTAAACTCTCTCCTTGTCTAATCAAGATTTTAGTGGGAATCAGGGCTTCCTACTTCAATCATGAAATGGTGTAGGGTTCATAGGAGACTTCAACCATAATATAGACACAACCCATCTATGTATAAGACAAAAATTCAATCTACTAGTCAAAATCATATCATATCATAACTTTATTTGTGAGCATACTCATTTAACTCACAAGGATATTTCCTAAAGTGGATCCACATAATTTATGCACACAACTAGCTTATGTAAGTAAGATTTCTACCACCATCCCTATAGCTCTTAATTCTTGTACTCATACTTTTTTTATATAACTTTACATGCATAGTGATGGAAAACTACATTTTTCCTTTTCATTGTGTTTTTCCACATTTTTGTCAAGCATCATGAAATATTTCTCTTCTGCAGTTATCATGAAAATCACATGGAAAATATAACATGCATAGATTACTCTACCATACATGTATAATTTCCTAAAACAATAAAATTCACATGGAACCTTAATTATTATTTTGTTTCCACCTTTAGCATATTCTAGGTCTTATCTGTTATACCTTACTATATAACGCTTTTCTATTGCAAATACCTCATATAAAACTTAGAAGAATCAATGAAAACCTGAACTAATTAAAATTTTTTCCTTTTAAAACTTCCTCATACAATTTCACTATTCATTTGGTCATTTTCAGAATTTTGTCCAACTTTGAAAATACATAATTAGTTATAAAAAAATCATATAAGGTTGGTTCAAGGCGCTAATTCTAGCTCTCTAAACCCTTTACAAGGAAAAAATACTTACTTAGTGGAATGCATATAAATTCATATCAAAGTGTCCTCAAAAAAATGGACAATTTTACCCTTCACTTGACATATTATTATTATTATTATGCCTTTATATAAGCACATGAATATTTGCATTTTAAGCACGCTAGTCATATTCTTTTTACTTAAAGGTTAAGTCTATACATGGCTTTCTATTACATACCCTATTATCCTACAGTATCATAACACAACTCATACATACAGTAATCCAAAATATTTGATTACATGACAAAATGTGATGCATAAAAGTAAAGTCTTCAATTTATGCCTGCACATCCTTTGCCCTTTCTTTACTTGAACCCAGACCTAGCATTGGTTATATTTGAGGTGAGATTATGAAATCTCAGTAGTAGTAAACCAATCTCATTCACAAGCAAGCATATAAGTACATAACATAATGCCAATCAAGGTGCCACATACCACATCGTAATGTAAGGAATTTTATACAAGGTCAAGCACAATCCAAGCATACATGTCTCATCTTATAGCATAATTGACAACTTGATATAGCATAACACTCATCATTATTCAAATATAAAAGCTTAAAGAAAGAGAAAGGAAAACTACTACCTTAGCAAATTTTGCTCCTCATGCCTTGGAACTCGGTCCACTTACTCTTGGAGTTCCCAAATAAATATCAAACCCTATAATCATAATAATGATTCATTACAATCAACACATAGACCTTAACTCCTAAGATAATATGACCCTTTTAAATTCATTAGAACTATTGGAATTAGAAAAATATAACTCCTTCCCTTCTAATCCACTATGGCCAAATAGTGTGCATTTCTTAACCAAAAATTAGTAATTTTATTTCATGAGTTTTGGGGGTCTTTCCCATAAGTATTCCTAGCTAAAAACACCCTTTTGAATTTATTGGAATGCTTAAAATTATTAAATTCTATCCCTAACAATACGTTTTGGTCATAACATAACCTAGCTCCTTTTTAGGCCCAAAATTGAATTTCTTTGGTTCTAAAATTTCATAGCCTTTTTCCTTTATGTTTTAGGACTTGAAATTTGGTATACATGACTTTAGGAAATTAAGAAAACACCATAAAAATTTTGAGGAAATTCAGATAACATCTCCCTATAATTTCTATTTTTCCAAAAATTATAATATTTGTGTTTTTCAAAATTCCAGCACATAACAACAATGAATAAACTCATGTGGCCTCGATAGTCAATATATATAAACTCCATCCTTAGGCCTTCATATTCAACATATAAACTCTATTTTTAATCATCCATATGATGTCCAAAAGTGACTCATAACTAGGGTTTAACAAAACTAACTTAAACCATGTGATTTTCAAGTGTAAGGTGAAGAAAACTTATTCTTTAAACTTAATCCTTGCTTCCTTTGCTTTTCTCACACTAAAATCCCTTCTTTTCCCTCTTAGACCAACATACCACCTTGAAGAAAGGATAAAGCCACAAATAGGGGGTGAAATTAGGGTTCCCTAAACTTTCGGGTAATCTATACATTTTGCTCGGCCCATAATTTTTCTTTACATTTTAGTCCCTGACTCCTTTATACTAAGCCTTTGAGACCCTTTGAGACCTTTTTCTGACCTCTTTTTTGTTCTATTATTAGCCCTATTTTAGCTCATTTGTAATGGTGGATGTTACATTATCCATTAGTCCAAGGCCCATAATAACTAATATTACGTAATTAAATGGTCATAATATAAATAAAATCTTAAATATAAGAATATTCTTGAAGTCAAAATCAACATGTTAATAAAAAATCAACTTTTACCTTAACTTTCCATTCCTTTCAAATTTTTTTGAAAATATAATTATAACTAAATATAAATAATTATAACAAATTACTTTAATTAAATTTCATGCCTTGTGGTCCCATGAAATTTATTTTAGAAACAACAACACACGATAGTCAAGTAATCACATGTAAAAATATAACAAACAAGACATGAAAACTCTCCACTAATGCAATTATAAGTCATATTATATATGAATTTCACTTAATTCAACCATGTTTCAACTTTTATTTTATCATCTACATATCAAGTCAATTCCTTGTAATTTTCGAAGTTAACATTAACACAAATGACAAAACCAATCTTTTTCAAGTGATCAACTTTCTTCCATGCATGATTAACCATTTTCATGCAAATGTCATACCTCTTTAAATAGTCAACTTTATCCTAATTGTCTCTTTTAATCTAGCTAACTATATAAATAAATGTATGTATTTTAATGCTACTAACTTATAGGCAACATTAAAATGCTTATATTTTATTTTCAAAATTACATGCATGCTCATCCTATAATTATATGCATAATTATTTTACAAATATACCACATGTAATATGATTATTTTTCTTCATGCAAATGGCGTGACACTATTATGAAGATGAGAATCTAATAAAATTCCTAACGTGAAATTAAATTCGAACTATGGATATGTGGCATTTTAAGTATGGACAATTATCATTACCTAAGTTTTTTTTTAATTTTCTTATTTCTTCCACCCTCTAGTTGGTTGAACTTGCTATCCTCTCACTCTCTTAGTTTTTGTGATTTTAGTGGTGTGGCGAATGAGTGAAATGTTAGGGCATCTATAGGCTAAAACTTAAGTGTGAATGGTGGCAATTGTGGTCCATCAATCCTTGAAAAATTCTTTGCTTTTTCCTTAAGGTGGGACCTTGTATCTAATTTTCTATGGCCTAGTTATAGCCAAGTTTAAACCTGATAGATTATTATTCTAATAATTAGCTCTATTCTTAATTTTTAATATACTCTCCCATTAGTTTTACTATTAAGCCTATTTTTTGTTGTCACATAGGTTTCTATTCTTGTTCAATTTTTCTATAATCTAGATGACCTTAATAATTACATTCATCCAAATCCATTTCCTCATGTATCCAATAGACCATGCTCTTTTGATGAAAACTATTGATCATCAAATGCTTAATTCTTTTCCTAAGTGTTTTTCTCTCTTAAACTTTCAACACTTTTAAATAAATTATTTATTAAATATTTTCATTCCTAACAACACTCAAATCATCAAATACCAATTCTCCTCTAATCATTAACTAGAGCATTTTGTTTTGTTGTTGATAGATACCTTAACTTAGCTAACCCAAGTCAACGTTGGTTGATGTATAAAGGATGACAATTGCTTCTAAGCTTCTAATATGTCTCAGCTTTCCAAGATGTCCTTTACTCTCACATATTCCAATAGGTGGCTTCCTAAGGTATTTCCATTCATACAATTATCAACTACAATTATACTTGGTCAAATTTTTACTCTTTCTCATCCTATTTCCTAACTCATTCCCCTTAACCTTATCGACCAAGTTTTCAACTTCTCCATCCCAAACATCATCAAATTTACCTCGTCATAATTAATTTTATCCCACACCTATTATGGGATTGTAGAAAATGTCTCTTAGCTACACTATTTCTAATAAAATTCCCTACGCGGTTTTTTGCTTCGCTAAATTCTTGAAAACTTTGATGAAATTCATTCCCTATGTGCTTAAAAGTTTCCTTTGGGCCGTCATACACTTCTAGAAGGCTAATTACTACATTAGATTCTTCTACTCTCTTAATTTCAAAAACTAACTACTTAATTACCACAATTACTTGCTTTTGTCTACTTAACTTAATATGCTCCTTTGCTTAATTTAGTCATGGGTTAATGCTTCTTTTCTTTTCTCATTCTCGTCCTAGATAACCTAAGATTAAGTCTATACAAGTTCGAAATTAATTAGGGTAAGTTATGGGATAATTAAAATTTCATTTTTCCCTAATCCAATTTGACCGAAACTTCTGACCCTAGTTTTGTGTTAATTTTTAAAATTATTTGCACTTCTCTAAAAATTACAAGCATTGGCATTGCTAAACCTCCATATGTTAACTTTCCAAATCCCAAAATTCAGATCCTAACTACTTCGTTTGGTCCTCCTAAAAATTTTATTTCCAAAGCTTCCTAGAGTTTTACTGCAACTGTACAGCCACGGTTTGCAATTTTTTTCACCAACCAAAACAATCCAGGAAATTCCATTTTTTGGCTACTGACTGCTCCTGTATGTTACCTAAATCCAATAAAAATTTTGAGGAAAAATAACATGGTTTGACCCTTCAACCGTACACCTTTTTGCAGATAGACGATTTTGTCCGAATTTGTCTTATATTGTTTTCGGTGTATATTTAATTAACTTAAGAGCACTCATAGTGAAGTAAATTCTTTATCCATGCATGATTTGATTTTATTAGACATTTATCCATGCATTTTCATGTATCAATTTATTTATTTTCATAAGTTGTCCTTTTTGTCACTTCTATCCTAATTAATCATAACTTATAAACTAAATACTTGTTAACCTATCTTATAATTTTCCAATGTATCACTTAAATTCCTAGTTACGCGTATAGCCTCATCTTTATGCATGCAAGAGTCTCTTATTCCTTGAAATAGGATTCTCCACCCCTTACAAGGAAACTTCGTAGGTGGTAGAGCCCTTGGTCAAATTTTTGACCAATTTGTCATGGAGAAATTAAGAAGATATGAGATTTTTTCCTAATCTTAAATAAATTGTTAGCATTCTCAAAACATTAGGAATAATCAGTAATTACACAATGCATACTATAAAGGGAATTGCGAATGTATATATATTTGTGTATTTATTATTATTATTTGTTTTATTTTATTTTTTTACTTTATTTATTCCATCTAGAAAAATGCTAATATTCCATATCAACCTAACCATTTATGCACAAAGTGTCATCTTTGCATGAAATTTTTCTTAATGGGAAGGTTTCTCCCCTTTCTTTCTTGGAAGTTACCTATAGCTTAACAAAATCCATGCAACAAAACATCACAAATCATAATCATAAAAATTTCCTAATTCACAAGAAATTTAAATATTGTTATTATTATCTAAGGGAAATTTTGAATTTTATATAGTTGCTATTAATTAATTGTATTCTTATCAAAAGAAAAAAGATGATATTATGCAACTCGAGTAAGAACTCTTCCTTATTATCTTCATGACTATCATTGTTTTTTCTACTATGCTTTTTTTGTGTAAACATCAATCCCATAAAAAAGCTTCTACTAACCTTCATTGGCAACAAGCAATGCAAAATGAGTTACAAATCATGGAGAAAACTTACATTTGGGACTTGATTTGCCTTCCTCCTAACAAGACTCTTGTCAATGGCAAGTGGATTTATAAAATCAAAACCTATTCTGATGGTTTTGTGCAAAGATATAAAGCTTGTTTTGTTGTTAAAGATTTTACTTAAGAATATATCATTCACTATGAAGAGACCTTTAATCTTGTTGCTCGCATTACTTCTATTCATAGTCTTCTAGCCTTAATGGTGATTTGGAAGAAAAGGCAGATGTGCGTCTTCCTCTTTGGGATGCTGATTTAGCCAACAAGGTATGCAAGCTTCATCTTGCTCTCTATGGTCTTAAGTAAACCCCTTGAACTTGGTTTTCTAAGTATAGTTTTACTATTAGTTAGCTTGTGGCTTCTCCTCTACTCCTTATGATTTTGCACTCTTCACTCATAAGATTGATCATGAAATTATTTTGTTGCTCTGATATTTTGATGATATGATTAGTAAGCGAGACGATCCAATGAGTATTACAAAAGTTAAAATTTTTCTTAGTCACAACTTTGAAATTAAAGATCTTGGCAATTTAAACTATTTCTTAGGTCTTGAAGTGCTCTCTTCAGATGATGGTATATCTCTTCCTTAGGCCAAATATGCCTCTAATTTACTTTCTTGGGCTCATCTATTTGATAGTAAGACTGAATCTACTTCAAGTTCACTCCTCAAGATGGCACCTTATTGGAAGATCCTATGCTTTACCATTAGTTAGTTGGTGTTCTCATCTATTTCACTATCACCCATACCATTATTGCCTATGCCATTAACAAAGTTAGTCAGTTTATGGCAACATATCGTACCTCCCATTTTGCAATTGTCCTAAGCTTCCTTCAATATGTTAAGAGTATCTTGTTTCAAGGTCTTCATTTCTCTACCAATTCTTCCCTTACCCCACGTGTCTACACCAACGCTAATTGGGATGGTGAACCTATTGATTGTCAATCTACTAATGGTTACAGTATTTTTCTTTATGATTCTCTTATCTTCTAGCGTAGCAAGAAACAAACATTGGTAGCTTGTTGAACATCTTACTCTTAGATATACCACTTTTGAGATTCTTTGGCTTCGATAGTTACATGTAGATTTAGGCCTTTTATAGACCTCACCTATTAAACTTCATTGTGACAATCAAAATGCTATTCAAATTGCTCACAACGATGTTTTCCATAAAGTCCCCAAACATATTGAGATATATTATCATTTTATTCGACAATATGTTACTATAAAGCTTTTTGTCTACTTCTTATTGATACCTTAGACCAATTAGATAACTTATTCACCAAGTCACATAATCCGTGTCACTTTTAAAGCTTGATGGACAAACTCAAGTTGGTCTTTTCTCCCCTTTATTGAATTTAAGCAAGGGTGTTAATGTATTTATTGTAATTGTAAATTTCTATCATTAGCATTTTTTCTTATTTGGTTTAGGTTAACCATTGATTCTAAGTTAATCATGAATCTAAGTTGAGTAAGTTAATTTATTTCCTTTTTGTATTTAATCTCTTATGTATATAAATTTGTATAAACCCAATAGAAAGCACACTAATTCCAACAGAAAATTCTTTCTCTTAAACTAACAAGGAAACTATGTAGATTTTTTTTTTGGTATCCTTTTTCCACTTTTAAAAATATTCTTTTAAATAGTTGCAGGTATTAATTTTATATTGATAGAATAACTTTTTTCTCCCTTTTAGGCCAACATTGTTGTCGAATATACATGTTTTCTCAAAAATTTTTAACATGTCTCATTACAATGGCTAAGCATGGATGCATTCCAAAAAAATTAAGTGCATTTATTTTAACCAAATGGATCCTGTGCACATCTTAAAGAATGTGCATGAGATGCTCATCCTGATTTAGACCATCCAAATTAAATCTAAATGGTTTAGATCTATTTGTTTATTTTTCTTTGAAAATTTGAATTTTGTGTTTATTTTGAAAGAAGTAGAATGCAAAATAAAAGAAATATTTTAATTATACTATAAAAATGATTATTTAAATTAAAAACAAACATTTTTAAATGTGCAAAAGATCTAGACCTATATCTTAATCAACAACACATGTTGAAAATTTTTTTAAAAAAAAATTCCCAATGTGTTTCACTAACTATACTCCATAACTTAACTGAACACATGTTAGATGATGTGTGCTTTAATTTTTCAATTTCAATTGTGTGCTTAGCAAAAGGAAACCCCCTTCCTTATACCTACCCTAGCTGAATAAACACCCTCCCATTAATATATATATATATATATATATATATGTATATATATATGATCTTATCAATTTTAATTTAGATATTTTTCAATTTAAAATTAATTTTTTATTAAAATATGTTTGAATTAACTCTACCTATGTTATGCTTTAATGCAAATCATTTTCATAGTTGGTCCCAAACCCAGAAAAAAAAAAAAAAAAAAAAAAAAAAAAAAAAAAAAGAGGAGAGTTGTGTTAAACAATCGACAACCAACGTAAAACTTTGTCGAATCTTTATGATATAGATCAATGATATAGTAAAGTTAATGTTAGATCTTTGCCTAGAAGCAACATATTGTATAGCTCGAGTACAATGTCAAATGAGTAAGAGCCACTGCATCAATGCCTAGATATAGTGAAAAATAAGTAAGGATTCCCACATTTTTATGAATGAATATAGGTAAAAAAGTTAGTTCACAGAAGTAGAATTCACTTTGGAACTTGGAATATAGGTGTACTTACAAGTAAATCAAAGAAAATAATAGATACTATTATTTAAAAGAGGATTAATTTTATGTGCTTGCAAGAAACTAAATGAGTAAGAGAAAAGGCGAAAAAATTAGACACCTCAAGTTTCAAACTTTGGTACACTAATAAAACTAAATTTAAAAATAGGATAGGTATAATTTTAGATAAATATTAGAAAAATGTTGTAGTAGATATAAAAAGATTAAGAGATATAATTATAATGTTAAAATTTGTAGTAAAAAAAAACTTTTAATGTTATTAGTACTTAGACACCACAAGTAAGGTTAGAAGAGTATTATAAGATAAAGTTTTAGGAGGATTGAGAAGGTCTAGTTTAGGGAACACCTTTAGGGGAAAATATTCTCATAGAAAGGGATATTAATGGTTAGTGGAGAGGGTATCTACAAGTTACGAGAGTTTGCATGGGGGATATAGTTTAGGAGAAGCAAATACAAAGGATAAAACTATTCTAAACTTTTTATTAGCGTTTGATTTTACTATATCTAACACTTGTTTCAAGAAGCATGAAGAGTATCTTATCACGTACAAAAGTGAGAGAATATGCTTTCAAATTGATTTCTTTCTAATAAAGAAAGTGGACAAAAAGCTTTGCATGAATTGCAAAGTTATACCTGGAAAGAATTTGGCTACACAACATAGGGTCTTAGTGATAAATATTCAAATTAAAAGGAGAGTAAAGAGCCAAGGCCAAGAGAGGGTGTCAAGGATAAAGTGGTGGCAATTAAAAGGTGATAAAAAAATGAGTTTGCAAAAAGGATTTTGGAGGAAGGGTCATGGGAGGTACAAGAAAGTGCTAATGATATGTGAGATGAGATGGCTAAAGAGATTAGAAAGATTGCAAAAGAGATACTCGGGGAATCAAAAGGTTTTGGATTTAGAGATACGGAATCTTAGTGGTGAGATGCAAGCATACACGATAAGGTTAAAGTTAAAAAGAAATGTTATAAAGCGTGGTCTTTTTATAAAAGTAAGGAAAATTGGAAAAAAAAAATATGAAGTAGCTAAGAAAGACACTAAAAAGGTAGTAAACAAAGCAAGAGTTAAAACATTTGATAGGTTATATCAATTCTTTAGTACTAAAGATGAAAAAAGAAGTATTTATAAACTTGTTAAAAATATAGAAAGAAAAACAAGAGACATGAGCCAAGTGAGATGCATTAAGAATAAAGAAGGAAGAATCCTAATCACGGAGCAGGATATTAAAAAAAGGGTAAAAGTGCTATTTTTATAGGCTATTTAATGAAGGATGCGAGATCTCATGGCACTCAAATAGGCTAAACACCACAGAGAACGATCAAAATTATACTTTTTATCGTACAATTCAAAAGTTAGAGAAAAAATAAGCTTTAAAGAGGATGGAGAATGACAAAGCAATAAGACCAGATAATATACCTATTGAAGTGTGAAATGTCTTAAAAGTGAAAGGTATAAACTAGTTCACAAAGTTATTTAATAAGATTATGAGATCTAAGAGAATATCGAACAAGTGGAGGAGAAATGCTTTAATTCATATTTATAAAAATAAAGAGAACATACAAAACTGTGCAAATTATAAAAGAATTAAACTCATGAGCCACACTATGAAGTTATGGGGTAAGGTTATTAAGCGGAGATTAAAGCAAGAGACTCAAATTACAAATAATCAATTTGGTTATATACTTAATAAGTTGACTATGGAAGCGATATACTTGTTGTAAAGATTAATAAATAAATATCGAACAAGTCAAAAAGACTTAGATATAGTGTTTATCGATTTAGAGAAAGTATATGATAAGGTGCCAAGAAATATTTTGTGAAAGGTTTTGGAGAAAAAATGAGTTTGTATTACTTATATTCGAGTAATTTAGGATATGTATAATAGGGTTACAACTAGTGTAAAAATACAAAATGGACCCACCAAAAATTTCTTGATAACTATTGGCCTACATCAGGGGTCAACTTTAAATCTCTATCTTTTTACTTTAGTCTTAAATGTGTTTTTTGAGCATATCCAAAAGCTACTGCCACAATGCATGCTCTTTGCAAATGATATAGTCCTAGTTAGAGAATCGATAGAGGAAATAAATGAGAAGTTAGAGATATGGAGAATAGCTTTGAAAACATATGAATTTTGTTTAAGTAGAAGTAAAACAAAGTATATGGAATGTAAATTTAAAAAAAGGCGCATTAATTCTAACATAGAAGTGAAAATCAGAAAATATATCATATCACAAGTTACTCGATTGAAACATCTTGGATCTATCATACAACAAGACGGGGAAATAAAAGAAGATGTAAATCATAAGATTCAAGTAGGGAGAATGAAATATATGAATGCTTTGGGTGTTATTACAGATAGAAGAGTACCGTTCAAATTTAAAGAAAAATTTTACCGCACAACTATAAGACCGATAATATTATATAGGATTGAGTGTTAAGTAATAAAAAGCCAATGGAAAAATAAGTTCAATGTTGCAGATATGAAAATGTTACATTGGATGAATAAACATACCAAATAAGACAGAGTTAGAAATTGAGGAATGCTTTAATTGTTATTACAGATAGAAGAATACCACTCAAACTTAAAGAAAAATTCTACTGCACAGTTATAAGACCGACAATATTATATGGGATTGAGTGTTGGGCAATAAAAAGCTAACAAGAAAATAAGTTTAATGTTACAAAAATGAGAATATTGCATTAGATGAGTGAACATATTAAATAAGATAGAGTTAGAAATGAATACATTAGAGAGAAAATTATAGTTGTACTTATTGTGGAAAAGATGATAGAATCGTATCTTAGATAATTTGGATATGTGTGGAGAAGACCTATAAAAGCCCAAGTAAAAAGGGTATATCAGATAGAGAGTAGCCTAATAATTAGAGATAGAAAGAGATCACGAAAAATCATAGATAAAATTATTAAGAGAGATTTAGATTTAAATCATTTATCTAAAAACATGATTTATTATAGAACTTTATGGCGTCGTTTAATCCATGTAGCCGACCCCACCTAGTAGAAAAAGATCTATTGTTGTTGTTGTTGTATTAAAATATGTTTGAATTGAGTAAAATAAATAAATAATGATATATATATATATATATATTAATCTCTTTTTTATTTTGAATCAAATAACATCTAAAATTATTTTGGATGTTATCAATTGTAAAATATAATTTCTAAGTACATAAATGCGTGATTAGAATAAGGAAAATGGAAGGGAAAAGAAAAAACTTCATATTGTGTGCATGTGTGTTTATTTATCATTTTTATTTATTTTATTTAACATGATATAATTTAAGGAAAAATTTTAAATTTAAGAAAAGAAAAATTGATAAGATTATATTCAT
Source organism: Erythrophleum ivorense (assembly GCA_026724425.1). Taxonomy (NCBI): domain Eukaryota; kingdom Viridiplantae; phylum Streptophyta; class Magnoliopsida; order Fabales; family Fabaceae; genus Erythrophleum; species Erythrophleum ivorense. Next base: position 355,123 of record JAIUCV010000359.1, on the reverse strand, counting down.
AATTAAATGAAAAAATTACAATGAAAGACACATATCATATAAAATTTACAATAAAAAATCTTAAAAATCAAAATTATTTTTAAGAATTATCATTACCATCATTTTTAGAGGATTTTATTACTAATTTTAAGACATTTATTATAGGGTGTAAAAAAGTGTTGAACTTTCTTATACTTAATAGTAAATTTTTTAAAATTTATAGTAAAATCTCTTAAAATTTTATGGTAACGTAGTCATTAATGATAATTTTAATTTTTAAGGTATTTCATTGTAAATTTTATATAATATGAGTTCTTCATTGTAATTTTTTTAATTAAATTTAAATTTTATAATATATGTTTTTAATTATTTATATTTAAAAGGGTTGTAACATAAAAGAACAAAACGTACGTTGTTCCTTTTATTAGGCACGCAAGTTAAAATTAAATAATTGAGGTCCAAATCAAATTTAACGTGTTTTGTCATTACCTTTTTAGACACACATGTTGAAAAAAAAAAATGGATGTGTGTGGTGTTGTCAGCGACACACGTTGCGGACATTTTGAAAGAATAATTCTTCAATGTGTGTCGTTGGTTAAGATATACACCACAGAGAATTTTTCAATGCGTGCACCCAACCATGTCGACAACACATGTTAAAAAGGTATCGATGTCCAGAAAAATGCCAGATTTCAATGTGTAAATAATAATATAAAAATATAATATATTGTAAAATCATAAAGCTAGAACAAGTGACATGTACAGGACGCGGGATGTGAGATGTGGGAAAATGCATTAATGGCATTGGAGAGATATTTAAAATAAAAATATCTTAGTTAATATATAAACACATATACCTATACCTGTACCTATACCTATACCTACTGAACTCGTGCATCGAAGCAAAGATAATGGTATTATATTATAATGTAAAGGGTGATATTTAAGTAAGGCGTGAGAGGAAGCTGAGAGACCCGGAAGACGGCGGGGGAGCAAAAGTTTTTGGTTGGATGTTGATAATAGCAACTTCTTTCACAATATTTTAATATTAAAATATTTTAAAATTTATAATTAAGATATTTGTATAATAATTTTTATATTTAAATCAATTTAAAATTATATTCTTTATTTTACTCAAACTAATTTGGGATTTGAACATCTATGTACCCAAACTAATTATGCTATTCTACAAGTGCTACAATTGCCTGCAACACTTTACAGTTCATATATTTTTGTTTCAGCATGGCATTATTTAATTTTTGAGATGTTGATTCTTATTATTGTTAAAGCTCAATCTGATAATGTTTATGTCCAACGTGGTATAATGTTTAAAATAAATGATTGTCAGTGTGGCATAAATTCCTTCTGAACATTGATTAAGTTAGAATATGATATTAACATTAGCTTCTTATTTCAATACATAGTTTTATTGTTATATATATTACTATTCTTTCACTTTATGATATTATTCCTATTAACTAATATGTAGCTTTTTTTAATATCAATATTATAATATTTTCCTACAGTTGAATGACGGGTAACATGAATATATTGAATTCCCCAGAGCATAGGTTACGAAGTTTCCATAATAGGTTGCAATTATGTTTCTTGATGATTCATATATATTATTTCTCTTTACTGTATTAAAGTGCTGCCATATGAACATAGTCTCATATTCATTGCTTGCATGTTTTTTATAGTGAATAATTGTATTACTCTGGTATTCATAATATAACTTTTTTGAAGATCTTATGGAAATTTAAATTTCTCCTTCTATGCATTTTGAGTGTGCTATTTATGTTCTTAAAGAAAAAATGTGTATAAGAAAGAACTAAAGTTTTATGAAACAAGAAACGACCTTCAAAGCATGGGGGACAAAAGGAGGTGATTTAAGAGAACTGTTGGGATGATTGTCAAAGGAAAAAGTAAAAGAGGTGATTTTAATTGTTAAATTTTCCTTTGTTAATCTATTTTAAGAGATACCCTAGTTAAGAAAAAAGGTTTAACAATTTAGTTTTAATTCATATAGATAGATATTAAAAATTAGTGTATAGATCGAGTTTACTTTTAAATAGTTCTTGTCTAGAGAAGTAAATAAATAAAGTTAATAATAAAAAGACATATAAACATATATATATATATATATATATATATGTGTGTGTGTGTGTGTGTATATAAGTCTAATGTTGGTCAGCTACATTTACTTTCTAAACATATGAATAAATTTAGTGAGAGAGAAAAAAAAGATTTAACTTCCATATATTGAAATTTTAAGTGTCAACCTATTAAATTAGTAATAAAATAATAGGCTGCCCAAATCGTTTGTAGAATTTATTTCATTAATGTGTTATATAAACGCAGCTTAAGCACAAAATTCTCATAAAGTCTACTTATAATGAAAATAAATAAAAAAATTTATTCTGTTATTTTTTAAAAACGTAATAAAGCACAAGTTTATATCTAAAATCTGTTAGCTTCTATTATGTGTTTTTGATCGTGTATGGGCCAAACCATATTTCATATTTATCGCATGGCTCTCTCTATAAAGTGTAAACTGATATACATCATGTATCTCTTACCAAATCCCACAAAACAGACCTAGTGGCAGCTAGAGGGACACTGAGTGGCTCGTCGCACAACCCTCAAAATAATACTAGGTTGATAAAATATGTAGCGAATGGCACAACCTAGATCATCTCCCTTGGAATTGACGTTCAATGTTTAATTGAGTTTTCCAAATGTTAAAAGACTCTAAAATTTCCTAAACTAAGGGGGTTTTGATTAAATTAAACTAAGTAAAAACTAAATTGAATTAAAATTCCTAATTGCTATCTAATTGGGTGAATTATGGTCTTGTGACTAGCTTTGGATTCGTCCCTTGGTATCCACCATCCTTATCCTAATCCAATTATGATTAATTCTGACCTAAGAGTCCCTAATTGTGTTCATAACAAATTATCTTAGATAATCACTCAAGATTCAAGAGATTAACGATCTAACATTGAATTGAAACCTCAATCCCGCATTAAACTGTCAATTCTTGTTTCTAAGATCTTGAACACTAAATTTGATTGATTAACTAATTGATTAGCCTATGAATCATCCTAAATATTTAATTAACCAACTAAACATTAAGGAATCCTCACATTAAATATTTAAGCACATAATTTTCACTCATGTATTTTATCGAACACCCTCGAAGCATACATGGGAAGTCAAATAATATTGAAATTAATCAGATCAATTAATCAACAAAAATACTTCCTAATTAGTGTCTAACCAGCCACTAATTACAATTACACAAATTTCCCATCAAATACAACTTAACCAAGACAATAAATGAAAGAGAAAAAGTGTAGGAAAAATAGAGAAATTCTTAGCCAAAATTCTGAATTATTCTTCCATGGATTCAAGCTTCTCCAAGAGCTTCCTCCTAACTAGCCTCAAGATGGAGATTAGAACTTCATTGGATGTTGGAGATGGAAGATGGAATGGAGAATGGAATGGGTGAAGGATGGATTGGATGATGGCTTTGTGAATGAGATGATTGCATCTATATATAGGCGAGGATTTGCTAAGAGTTTGAAGCGTGAATGAGTTGGAATCTGGGGCGTTTTTGCGAATATATGGAGGCGTGTGGAATAATGACTCTGCCCGAGTCCTCTGAATCATGAAATCACATGGCTTCATCTCTTTATTTAAGTGATCACGTGCCACCTCTTAATTTTCGTGTGTTCATATCTGCAGAATACGTCCAATTGCTTCTCTCTTGTGCTTTTTTTCTTCTATATATATAAGATGGGCCCAACTTCATTCCATATTGAATATAATATTAAGATTCATGCAAGCTTCCCACGTCTTCTTCCAGTCCACGTACTGCTTCCTTGCCACGAGTTTATCTTCCTTTGTTCATGCTCTGTTCTGCATGCTCCTTACTTCATTCCTTTTGCATTAAGCGCTTAGCAACCCGTGAGTGGAAGTGTAGTGGTTACAACGTTCTTCTTGATGTTCTGCTTATGATGGGTTAACTGTGAATGTGCTTACGTGTTGTTGATTCCATGTCCCATGTAGCTGCTTCAACGCTTTAGTAATCACGTGCTGAGTGATAGATGAATTGATGAATGATTGCTGCCCACTGCATGAGCTTATATTCCCTTAATGAATCACGTAGCTTCTCACATGCTGCTTCCATGTATTTTCCACATGCCAAACACGCAACTTCTTCATCTTGTATTACACATGGGATTTGTTTCTCCCTTTCAAATTTTATCACCCAACAAAATGTGTACTTGATCCCAACTATTCTCTTCCTCTTCTTCCAAACAAATTCTCATTCAAGTTCTAATTACCTTTTAAAATTCTGCACAAAAGAGTAGGAAAAATCAAATAAGAATATTCACAAAATTATTTAAGATAAATTTATGCATTAAAATCCAATAATTTGTAAATTAATTCCTAAAATGTAAAAAATGGCTATTAAAACCAAATTCCATTTAATTAGACTCCTAAAACCATATTTGAAACTAAAATGTCTAAATTAAGGAGAATAAAATATATAAAATATCATGCTTATCAGACACAACACAACCCAAGATCAGAAACATCTTATAGTTCCTTCTCGTCACTTCTACAAATAAAACATCAGAAACACATAGAATGAATTTTCGACCTTCAGTAGTCGAAAATATCTTGCTAACATCAATAAGATTACATCGCCAAAACCTATATATTTTTCAAGCAAATTTCATGGCATTATTCTGTATGTTTGAATGAGAAATAAAGGTATACAATGAAGCCATATATTTGGAGGCCAAGTATTGTATGAATGAATATAAAGGAAAAATCTCACATGGATGAAGTAATGAGGGAATGAAACAAAAACCCACCAATTCGTCAAGTTGTACTATACTACTAAATATTAGGCAATCCATACTTAGGAAGAAAGGGTTTTTGGGGGGGGGGGGGGGGGGGGGGAGCCATCCTTACTTTTTCACTCAGCCAATCATCCTTGTAGAATCACCAAGGCATCAAGTGCAAGCTTTTTTAACCTTTATATGACTTTTCACTGAATGGTATACTATTGTGGTTCAATGATACGATAAGATAATTAGGTAATAATGAACAAAATGATAAATTAATGAAGAAATTATGGCAAAACCAAAAAATTGAACTTCTTTCTTCCGACCAATCCTATGATTAGAGTATTGAGCCTATTAATTAAAAGCATTATCGGTTAAGTGAACTAGAAATTATAGCTGCATGAGGAGATCTAGAATACCTGTAACAAAGTAAGACCTGATTGTGACTACCCATAAAAGCCGCAAAAAATAGATAAATGGTACCAGTAAAAGTTTATAAATGAAAGCTATATTGTCTGTCTTTGCTATCCTAATTGCTTGATCAGCTTCTTATACAATACTTTCCAAAGTCCTAAATGAAGAAAAGTACCTTTTAACAATATGAAAATTACTGCAACTCGCATAGGATTTTACTGTCCAAAGTAAGGCTTGTACATTAAACCAAATACCTTAACTCATGTAGCAAAGCTTAATATTTTAATTGATAAGATAACTTTAATCCCCCTTGCCCACATAAAAAATTTTAACTGATCTGATAGTACTTAATCCCTTCCCTACTCTCATGAAGCTATAAATAACAGAAAATCTAGATGAGTTAAGAACAAAATTATGAACCTCAAATGACAATTCTTTAACGTACTTATTTCTTAACAAGTTCAAGAACCAAGATATATCATTAAGCTGACTAGCAAAAGATTGAAACTACTGCATCTAATTAACATGTGCAAAAGGGAAAAATACAATAACGAGTTAAATTTTGCAATTGTTATTAATATCACTGAAGCATATACCAGCTTGATAAAGCATACAGCACAATTTGCACAGCATATTGAACGTATTTGCACAGATGAAGGCATGTCTGATGCAACTTGCAAAGCAAGTTCTCACTGAGATAGTGCCTCCTCAGAGTGCCCATCTCCAAATAATTTATTCCCTTCAAAGACTGTGTCGTTTGCTTCCAATAAAGCTTTCTAAAACATAAAGCAATAGCCAACAGCACTTAATTACTTTTTTTTAAATGGTCAGTAAAATAACAATAGCCATGGCATTCTAGTCACCTGTCAGCTCGTACTAAAAAGCATGAGGTAATGAAGAAAAGTGGACAAGCAATAACTGAATTATAATTAATTGAATATCTAAACTATAATTAATTGAAAAGTAGACACTGAGGAGCTGATTATGGAAGCCGCTGACTAAAAAGCACAAGGGAAAGAAGAAAAATGGAGTTGCAATAACTGAATTATAATTAATTAGATATCCGAATTATAATTAATTCAAAAGTGGACAATGAGGAGTTGATTATGGAAGCAGCTCCTCAATGTCTTACTAATGATGACCACAAAATATATCTAGTTTCTAAATATGCTAAACGCAATGAAGTGTGAACAATAATAAGGTACCTTACGCCTCAATATCAATATTTAGAAAAGAAAAAAGAAAAAGAAAAAGAGCCTTATCAATCATGAAGACTACATGCTAAAGCATAAGCATACTTGTTATATTAGCCATTGTACAAATGCCCAAGTTTTGTTGAGGACTATAAGGTTTATTTTCATTTGGCCACCAATAATTTTACAAATGCCTAAGTTCTCTCAAGGACTATAAGGTTTATTTTCATTCAGCCAATAATTTAGGTTATAATCATGTGAATTCTACCTTCCTTTGTACAGGGTGAATCCTGTTAAAAGAAGATTCTTGCAATCATGATCAAGCAGCCTAAGTTTGGATGTTTTCTAGCTTCAACAACCAAAGAGGGGAAGTAATGATTAAAACATTGACAAACACTTCATAAAGATTTCTAATTCCAACTTTGCCTTCCTGTGTACTAGGCTACATTGACGATCCTAGGCATCTTTTCTATAAAATTAATAATTTTTTAAAAGAAGATACTTTTATTCATGATGAAGCAACATAAGTTTCAATATCTTCCAACTTTTATGACCACTTGAAATTTCCTTACAGACTATACATTTTAAGGTAACTGTGTACCTAAATATATGCAGTTGAGCTATTTGCTATCAGCTTAAAGTTTGCATAAATATACTCCACCATAAACCATAACAGAACGTTGTTTTATCATGTAAGTACCTGGCATTGCACCAACAGCCCCAAAGGCTCCAAATTTTCCATCCACTCCACGAGCATCGCATATAATTGACTAATATGAATATAAACCCGTTAAATGTATTCATTAAACTAAGATAAAAAAATAAAGTTGAAAACATAAACTAGTACACTGAAACAACATAAGAGATCAAAATTTATGAGCTTTAACAGAACTCAATAAACTCCCATTTAGACCATTCCACAAACACCCTCTCAAATGTCCCAGTGATGGTCAATAGAATAAACCCCAAGTCAACCCCTATTACTGAAATAGGTTGAGGAATAATCAAGTATTAAGAAATTGACAGAGGAAGAGGAAGAAGATGAGAATCTAGTGAGAATCAAAAGCAAGTGAAGCCATACCCTCTATCGTGGAGACTTGATTCGTTGACGAAGGTAAGAGAGCAGCTTCACAATGACGATTCGTCATCTTCCTCTCATTATCTTCCTCGTCTTCCTCGCTTTTGTGCTACATCTTTAGGGCTCAATCAGAAATAGAACGACGAAGATGGCCGGCGCTTGCTGGGGTTTTTTCTGTTTTTTAATTTTCATGGGAGAATGGGAAGACACCTAAAGTAGAGGAAAAATAAAGGGATATCGATTTTCAGAACGCACAATTTTTAGGGTTTGTTTGGTTCAATGGGGGGAGGGGAGGATTTTAATTAGGAGGGAAGGGGAGAAATTTTAATGATATATTGTTTGGTTCAAGAAAGAAAGAGAGGAAAAATAATAATATATAGACTATTTTACTTTTGTATATTTTAAAAGTAATATAATATAATTAATTATTTTTTATTTTTTAAAATTTAATATTTTTATCACTAAATTAAATAAATATTAAAAATTATCTATAATTATAATTATTTTAAAAAAATTATGAATAAATAAAATTACTTAAATAATTAAAAAAATAATATATGAGGGTATTTTTATCCAAAAAATAATTTTTTCTCCTAATCCTCCCAAATTGGAGGGGAGGGAAAGTTTAATGAAATTTTTCCTCCCCTCCTCTCTCAAAATATAAACCAAATAAGGGGAGGGCTCCTCCCCTCCCCTCCTCTCAAACCAAACAAGGAATTAGAGGACACTGCGACTTTAGACACTGAAAAAGGAGGGGAGGGGGACTTAGAATCCTATTTATTAAAAATAAAAAATTATTTTATTAATATTAAAAAAATAATTAATATTAATTTAATTTATTAATTAAATTTAAATTAATAATTTTTTATTTTATTTATTTTTATTTTATATAAACAAATATTATACATTATTAAGTGTATTAAATGTAATAATAAATGAAAGATAAAAAAAATTATTATTTAATGAAATAAAAAAATATACTATATTTTTTATATTTTGAGACAAAAAAATCTCTTTAAATTTTTTTATAAACAAGACCAAAAATAGTATTTAATTTTATATAATAAATTTTTTTAAAAAAATTAAATTAACTTAGAATTAGATATTGAATTAAAAAAGATTAATGGATCAAAAGAAAAGATAAGATTATAGTATAGAATATTATATTATTTAAAAATTTTTAATAATTACACTTCCTCCTATAAATTCATTTCTTAATACTTGTTCGTATTTTCTTAATATTATTAGATAAAATTCTTTAGTTGTTGTATAGTTTGATACAGTTCGTACCTGTTGTCTAAATTCTTCGGTCTGGCCTTTCCACCATTCCATTACATTTCCTATAAAGCTGGCTTCGATTATTAATATGGCTGATTGGGTGCTAGGTGATCTATTTACTAGGGCTATTAATTGTGATTTTGTCCATTCCTTATTTTTTGCTAAAATGATATCAGGAGTGGTTTCATTATACTAGTGTAATACAGGGATTTTTAATTCATAATTTCCTATTTGTATTGGTATTTCTTTGGCAAATAGTTCTATTATATGTACTTCTTTTCCATGGATAAAGTAACTTTAATAAAAATAAACTTTAATAAAGAGATTCCTTGCGGATAGATGTCGTTTCCTTTTGTCACTTCAACTTTTCTTTTGTCACTTGGTGCTTCCTCTTTTTGACTTTTGGGGAGATGCTTTTCTTGTCAATCATTCGATGTCTGGTGCGCCACTTGCTTTAGTGCTTCTTTCTTCATAGTTCGAGGATGTTGATGTTCGTTGGTGGAACCTTGTAAATTGGACAAATACGTTCTTACTTAAACAATTAGGATGTATAATAGACCCCAGTATACCATATACCCAAGCAAGAAATCACCTATCCAAAGATATAAGAGATATCCTAGAAAAAGAACCTGAACACAAACGAACTCACTGATTAACTGAATTAGCAAAACCTTTAGAACAAAAAATATATGAAATAAAAGAACAAGTAATAGAAATAGACAGGGAAACCACAGAAAAATTAGAATTCTTAGATATACAAGACACGTTATTAGAAGTCCAAAGAATAAACATAGAAGTTCAAAATTTAAAAAGAGAAATTCAAGATGTAGGAAACGAAGTACACTTAATAAATCTAAAAATAGATAGAGTTAGCCAAGTATTAGGAATCATAAATACTGTACAACCAGTACAACCAATTATAGAAAATCCAGAAATTAATATGATAAGAATATACAACCAGGAAATTAACGAAGATATAACCGAATCTCAATTAAGAAATAAACCCCTAAATGAACAAACACAAGAAACCAGAATCAGAGTTGAAGAATTAAAACATGGATAAAAAATAATTAATAGTAACCTATGGACTATATATGAAGAAATACAAAAAAGACAACCCTCAGAAAATTCCCCTAAGTCAGATTATGTAACACCCGAAGAAAGTCAAAAATTAAATAAGGAAAGATTAGAATTTATGAAAAAAAATGGATCAAATAGAGTATCAAGAATTAAAATTCTTACCAAGTATTCCAAGAATAACACAACCCCCCCCCCAAGAACACCAAATAAACATGTTAAGATTAGAAAGCGAGTATGATGAAATTGAACAAAAAATGAGTCAAGAAGAAATAAGTTTAGAATCAATACAAAAGGAATTAGGATACTTAAGTCTTCAAAATCCTTACGAAGTAAATATGCAAACAATAAAGGTCGAAGAACAACCCTTTAACCCATCGGATTTATCAGACCCAAGATACCAAGAAAGAAATGAAGGAACAAGTATAGATAGAGAAACCGAAATAGCACAACAAGAATTAAAACATAAAGAACCTATAAAAAATACTAATACTGAATTTATGTTCGAAAACATATATACTCCTACTAAAAATAGTACATTTATACCCCCTCCATTAGAGCAATATGAAACTAGACCAATCCCGAATTCAGGAATTTGGTTAGATTTAAATTGTAACTTAGATAAAGAAAAAAGACTAGAGGAATGGACAAAATCACAATTAATAGCCCTAGTAAATAGATCACCTAGCACCCAATCAGCCATATTAATAATCGAAGCCAGCTTTATAAGAAATGTAATGGAATGGTGGAAAGGCCAGACCGAAGAATTTAGACAACAGGTACGAACTGTATCAAACTATACAACAACTAAAGAATTTTATCTAATAATATTAAGAAAATACGAACAAGTATTAAGAAATGAATTTATAGGAAGAAGTGTAGGAGCAAATGAAAAAACAAAAATAAACCGAGCAATAGAAAAATTACATCAAATAGAAATATGCACACTAGAACCAAAAATTCTAAATCAATATATTTGTGAATATCAGCAATATTATCATGAAGCCAGAATAAGTAATTATGAACAAAAAAGATTCTATCTAGACCTATTTTACTATAAGTTACCAAAATTATTATCTGAATCCATCATAACAGATTATAGAAAAGCCTTTAAGGATAATGAACACTTAATGCCATATGTAGATACTATGGGAAGAAGAGAAGATTATCTAAGAGAATATTTCTCAAACAAATGTAAAGAAGTATGAAGAATGATCAAATACTACCAAAATAACAGATTAACCCTCCAATGTGGACACTATGAGACACCTCATAGATGGGGATGTCAACCACCAAGAAACTATCAAAAGAGAAAATATCTAAAGAAACAACCTTATAGACGCCAAGAATATAGATTTAGAAAATATCCAAAATCTAGATTTCAAGGAACAAGGAAGCCATTTACTCCCAGAACCTATTACAAAAAAGGACAACGAAAAATTAACTATCAAAATTATCCTGAAAAATGTCAATGCTATAACTGTGGAAAATTAGGACATATATCAACAAACTGTAAAGAACCTAAAAGAAAAAGAGAAATGAATCTTATCGAAATAGCTGAAGAATATAATCTAGAACCAATAGAATTAAGTACCTACCTAGAAGAAGAACTAGCCAACTCAGATATAGAAATTTATAAAATAGAAAAAATAATTATTGAATCAGAAGGAGAAGAAGAATTTCCCTCAGATGAAGAATATGAATATATAACTGAAAACAGCAAAATATATATGATGGAATCTATAGAAATTGAAGATAACTTTAAAATAATCACCAAAGTAGAAGAATATAACACTCAAGAATGGAACCCAGAAGAATTTGATAAAATATGAAAAGAATTAGAAAACAAGGAATTGGAAATAGAAAATGAGTCTTTTAAAGAACTAGAAGACTTCGAAGAATTTGCCCAAATAGAATTTGAAGAATTTCAAAAATTATGGGAAGAATTAGACATAGGAAATACAGAAGTAATAGAATTAGGATTCCCAAAAACCTTAAAAAAGAAAAGAAGTTTTTCTAGAAAGAAAAACCAGAATATAGAAAACCTAATAATACTTAAGAAAAAGAATAAGACAAATCCCAAATCCATAAAAGAACAATATAAAAATGCTGAATTTAATGTTCATGATTTAATATCAGGAAGTCCCTATAGATGCATTCGGAAATCCCATAATAAACATAGCATTCTACACTAGAGATGTCCTCTAAGATCATTATACCCTAAAAGTAATTATTGTGAATATCATTATCAAAAAAGATATAATAAAAGTAAAACTCAAAAACAAAAAGAATGGATTGTAAGAAAAACACAGAAGCGATTAAAAGACGAATTATCTAAATTGCTATTATGTCATGAAAATTTATCTGATTAAATGTTAAATGATTATTGCTAACTTCTAATTGTTCAGCGATGGAGCAATCTCCGAATAATAGTGCATTTAATCAGTACCGCGAAAAAGATGAGGATCAAACCCATCTGATTGAACGAATAAGTACCCTCGAACTTCGAGTGAATTCCCTCGAATTGAATATCAGTATTCTGTCATCACAGATGACAAGCCAAGTAAATACTCTGAGTAATATGATTAATTATCTTACTCAAACCGTGGGTAACCTCAGTTCCCATGTTGATGAACTACAAACACGAATAATTATCCTTGAAAAAGAAAAACAAGTAATGGGTCATTCACCCAGTCCAACCCAAAGTCCGACCCAAACACCACCATCGAGTCCATCTACTTCAATCCATATACCATCAACACCATCTTTCTTAGCCATCCTCGAACAGGAAGTCAAACAGGCCCAAGAACAAGCCCAAAAAGAAAGAACCCAAAATAGTCCTCAAAGACCAACAACCTCGAGACCAGTAACTTCGGCCCAACAACAAATCCAAAACCAATATGAATATTTCCAAACCATTATCCGCCGATTAAACCAGTGTAATATAGCCGCACCTACTGTCAAATATATTTCTCACTATTCTATCAATAAAGTTGTCATCAAACCAGGAACCAATCCCCAATTAGTATTGACTTTATTTGCCTATGAATTAATTCACTGTATATATCCATAAAAAAAGCTCGAAGAAATATCTTTGTTACCCAAAGCTATCCAAGAAGCCGCCAGGCACTATTCCTATATTATCACCCAATATGAAATGTATATAAGGTGTTACTTGACTGTTGCCGAGATAACTCCAAAGAAATTTTACCCTCCAATTAATTTAATTAAATTTGGTACAATAAAGAAGCCTTTCGAATTTGAGGAGTCAGAGAAATCCTCAATACCACAAGAAGAATTCGCCAGTTTAATCTCCCAAATCAGAGCTCAAGAACATGAAACTATATTTGCTGAGATAAACAGGACTCTATCATTCGACGAAGCCCAATGGGTATACTTTAAAAGACAGTATTCATGCCTCTATTCAATCGGAAGAACCAGAAGGAAGTCTCAACTATTCACAGAATTTTATGAAGAAATCAAATCAAACAAAATGGATAGTTCTGAAGAAACGAAAAAAAGAATATGCCAGTATCTGTCAGAATATCCAACACACAAATGTATATTCTGTAAAAATCAAGAAAGAACTGAAGAAGCACCGACTGCTCCACCAACGAACATCAACATCCTCGAACTGTGATGAAAGAAGCGCTAAAGCAAGTGGCGCACCAGACATCGAATGATTGACAAGAAAAGCATCTCCCCAAAAGTCAAAAAGAGGAAGCACCGAGTGACAAAAGAAAAGTTGAAGTGACAAAAGGAAACAACATCTATCCGCAAGGAATCTCTTTATTAAAGTTTTTCTTTATTAAAGTTACTTTATCCCTTACTTTACACCTTGTAGCGCAGCGCAGAGGAATGCCTCGCCTGCTCCTCCACTTCTATATAAACACATCTCACCGCACTTGTAACACATCGCAAGAAATCGCAAGCAACTACCTCTCTCCAGTCTCTCTCTAAACTCTGAATTCTCTCTGAATTCCGAGCACCTCCCTCTGTACAAATATTTCACCTCCATCAAATAAAGAAGAATATTTGCAGAATAAGGTAATGGCAGGCTAAACCCTTTGCTCAGAAGCTAAGTAGTAGTATTTCCTATTATCATTCATATATGTTGAGTTGATCCTGTATCCGCTGTGATTATGTTGAAATGAGAATTAGATATTCATTGAATAGTAAATTAAAATTGGGAATAGTTACGCCTCCAGTAGAAAACGAAGGAAGGCTGTGCTGTACTAAGCTGAAGGAGGAGGAACTTGTGAAGAGGTTTTGGCTGCCTTTGAGAGGCCCTGTGTGCCCTGTAGCCTTGTAATTGGTCCTGTATGAAAGAGGACAGGATGTCTCCCTTCCGAGTTTCTCTGTGACCCGGTTTAGTTTCGGTCAAACCCTATTCCAAGTTTTAGTTTATGAATTGAATATATGCCTGGTTCCGCTCATTTCAGGCTGTCTCACAATATGGTATCAGAGCATCATGGTATGAATGATAATAAAGAAATATGAACCTTAGTTTCTGAGTTTGTTTATCTGTCATAATTCACTGCTTACACCTATCAGCATAACTGCGTTTATCTCTCTTCTGCTTAACTGCTTCCATACTATCTGCTTTACGCTTTGCTTACTTTCTGCACTCTCTACTTGCTCACTGCTCACACGACTTACTGTTCATTTAACATCATGAGTAACTTTGATTATGCATGTTTAGATTTTGAAGAATTTCTACCTTTTATACCTCAAATAGAAAAACCAAAACCAAAACCAAAAGTTATAAACATCTTTGAAGCCTTAGAAGCCTTTGAACAAAAATATATTCCGCCCATAGAAACTGTAGAAACTCTAGTAGAACCTCATATAGAAATCCCTGTAGTTAGCACTCCAGAACCTCAAAAGGATTCTGAAATAGAAAAAGAAGCCGAAAATAATCCTATAGAATTTGAAGATTCTGACAGCAAAGCTATAATATCTGTAAAAAAACACGAAGAAACAAATTATTTAATTATTGAAACAAATGAAATCAATATGATGCAAGAAGAACCTAGTAGTTCCCAACCACAAACAGACTATCAAGAATTTGAAGAAATAAGAAACTCAAATGAAGGAATAGTAAAAAAAAGAATGTTATTTAATCAAAACCAATATAATAAAATCCGAGACAAAGAATTAGATCTACAATCCCAAAATCTTACAAAAACAAGCATAATAAAACAATTAAAAAGATTAGTAAAAAATAAAGAAAAAGAGAAACAAGCCTGTGTAGTAATAGAAAAGAAATTCCCTATAGAATCGACATTAACCGAAGGAGTTCTTAGAATTCCAATTATTGATAAAACTCTCATAGAACATGAAATACATAAATTAGACATAAAAGACGAAATAACAGAAATTTATATACCAGGAATACAACTTCTAATAAAAGCATACTTTAAAGCTGGAATAGACACACCAATAGAATTGTTAATCACAGATAATCGAATAGTAGACGATGTCCCAAATAGTATTTTAGGAGCTTTAAATGGAAATTTAATATACCAAAAACTAAAATTAACTGTCAACACAAACTTTGCTATCTCTAGAGCCGAGAAGAATATAAATCGAACTCTAGTAGTATATCATAAATTACAAGGAATAAGAATGCCACCAAGAAATAAAATTATAAGTATTACCAGAATGGTAGGACTTGTATTCTCCAACGAACATAAAATTTATCAAAGAAATATTGGAAATATAACCATAGATAAGCACTTTATGCCAGTCTTAGAAGAATTACCCCTAGACAGACGAAGAATCACCATACCTAGACAATTAAAACTCGAATTAGATAATACCACATAATTAGGAGAAGAAAACTCTCAAAGAATTTCATTCAATAATAGACCAGGAAGTCGAAGTATTAGAATAAATACACCTCAAGAAGTTATAACTATAAATCCAAGAAGAAGTGTACAAGAATCAAGACCCCTAGAAAGAACCTTAATTAGATCCAGAAGTCATAGTTCCTACGAACCAAATTATCTTCCCGAAATACCAATAAGATCAGAATTATTAGAAATACAACCAAATATCCCAGAAATAGATTTAACTAAAGATCTAGAAAATTTAATCCTCGTAGAAGTGACTCAAAACAATAACTGGATAGAAATACTAACCTTAATAAACCCAGAAATAGAAAAAAGTTCAATACACATAGAATATACAAATAACAATATAGAAATACAAGAAGAAGAAACTATTGCACAAACTATGTTAAGATTTAATAACAGAGATATAATAAAAGTAAAATTATATGTAGAATCAGAAATAAAAAACCAAACTCATAAAATTATCTTAGGAAAAGATTTCCTAGAACATGTAAAACCATACAGAATTTAAAAAGACAGAGTTCTAATAAACATAGAACGACAAGTAGTAATCCTCGAAAAAATAAAATTGATATAATAAAATTTTATTACATCTTATTAAAATTCAACTACCAAAGATATCAATCACGCAAATCCATGCTATGATTGATACAGGAGCAAATATTTACAACCTCAAAATATAATATATTACCACCCGAATTATGGAAAAAAGATAACCAATAAGAATGAGTAGCGCTGGAAAAGAAGTACATATAATAGAACTATTTGCCAAGAAATACCAATACAAATAGGAAATTATGAATTAAAAATCCCTGTATTACACCAGTATAATGAAACCACTCCTGATATCATTTTAGGAATGGATTTCTTAGAACAATATCTACTCTACACTTTACCAAAAAAATTCTAATCTATCAACACATGTAAACATCAAGCTTGGGCAATAAGAATACAAAACCCGTATAATAGAACTGACACAAACTTTAAATTAAGCGAACAAAAGATGAAATTCAATTTGTACCTAATAAAGAACCAATTATTGAAATTAAAAAAGCACTTAGGAATATAGAAAAACAAAAAACCATTGAAGAAAGAATACTTGAAAACTATAGTGAAAACCCTCTAATCCACTGGAATAAGTCAAAACCATATGCAAAAATCGAACTATTAGATTATAGCCAAGAAATCTGTAGTAAACCTTATCCATGGACTCCAAAAGATAAGAAAGAATTTACTATGCATATAGAAAAAAATAAAAAAATATGAATTAATAAGAGAAAGTAGATCAAGCTACTGCTCGCCAGCAATGATTGTGGTAAGCGATGCAGAAAAAAAGAAGAAATAAATCCTGAATGGTAATAAACTATAAAAAATTGAATAAACTAGCAATTAGAAATAGATATCCAATCCCGAAGATAGAACTATTATTCAACTTAATCAAAGGAAAACAAATCTTTAGTAAATTTGACTGTAAATCAGGATTTTTCCAAATAAGACTCGAAGAACCTAGTAAAAAGTATACTGCCTTTCTAACCTCCGAGGGATTATATGAATAGAATGTATTACCAATGGGATACCATAATAGCCCAAGTATATTCCAAGAATACATCCAAAAACTCTTAACACCATCAAAGAATTTGCTATAGTATACATCGATGACATTTTAATATTCTCCAAAAATCAAGAACAACATGAAAAACACTTAGAAGCATTCATGAGAATAGTAGAACAAAAAGGAATCAATATTTCCCTAAGAAAGTAGAATTAAGAAAGGAAAGAATACCTTTTTAGGTCATTATATTAGTTCAACTGGAATTGAATTACAAGAACATATAAGCGTAAAAGCCAAGACTTCAGAAAAATCACAAATAAAAAAGATCTCCAATCATTTTTAGAATTAGTAAATCAAGCTATAAACTTTATCCCACATTTATCAAAATATACTGCTCAATTATCCAGATTAGCAAGAGAAAAAACTCCTTGGAAATGGAATGAAGAAACTGAACAATTAATTCAGCAAATAAAAAGCATAAGTAATAATCTACCAAAATTAATAATTCCAACACAAGAAAACATTCAATGGATCATTTATACAGACGCATCTGAAAATTATTGGGGCGCTGCCCTTTATCATAAAATTGACCAAGAACAGCAAGAACATATCACTAGATATACTAGTGGAAAATTTAATGATAGCCAAACCAAATATCATTCTACATGGAAAGAATTTTTAGCAATAGTAAAAGCTGTAATTAAATTTGAATTATTTATCGTTAATAGTAATTCTATTATTCGAACCGACAACACACAAGTAAAGATGTGGTTAACCAAAGGACTAAGAACTGAAAGATTATTAAACAAAATGTTATATAAATGGCAAGCTGATCTGTCATACTATGATTATACTGTTGAATTTATCAAAGGTATAAATAACTTGATTGCTGATTTCCTTTCCAGAGATGGAGCAATCACCAAATAACAGTACATTTAATCAGTACCACGAAGAAGATGAGGATCAAACCATCTGATTGAACGAATAAGTACCCTCTAACTTCGAGTGAATTCCCTCGAATTGAATATCAGTATTAATAAATTAAATTAATATTAATTTAATTTATTAATTAAATTTAAATTAATAATTTTTTATTTTATTTATTTTTATTTTTATATAAACAAATATTATACATTATTAAGTGTATTAAATGTAACAATAAATGAAAGATAAAAAAAAATTATATTTAATGAAATAAAAAAATATACTATATTTTTTATATTTTGAGACAATAAAATCTCTTTAAATTTTTTTATAAACAAGACCAAAAATAGTATTTAATTTTATATAATAATTTTTTTAAAAAAATTAATTAACTTAGAATTAGATATTGAATTAAAAAAGATTAATGGATCAAAAGAAAAGATAAGATTATAGTATAGAATATTATATTATTTAAAATTTTTTAATAATTATATCATAAAAATTAATATTAATTTAATTTACAAAATCTCAAAATTTATATTGAATCATTAAAACTACTTTTATATATCAATTATTAGTAGTTTATTTTAATTTATTTTTTATCTAGTTTAATTTGAATTTGTTTTAGATTAATTTTTATATTAAATCTAATAATTAATTTAATAATTTAGATATATATATATTAATATTTATCTAAAAATCATTTTTTGTATTATATATCAATTACCAATTTATTATATAATTATTTATTAATTTAGTTATATTTATTCATATGCTTAGGTTGAAAAGGTGAGGGATAGATGATTTCAAAGTTTTGAATCTTTGGTATTAATTTAAACTAAGATAATGAGTTTCTTAATTAATGGATGTTAGGGTATAAAATTAAAAAAATTAATTTTCTATCAAATAATTTGGTGTTTAAAATTGAAAAATATAATTTATTTATATCAAACAATAATATGTGTTGTAATTAATTACAAAAAGCAATAATTAATTTAAACTTGTTAGTTTAAATTAATGCTGGCTAATTTGATAATAAATTAAAAATATTGTCCTATTAGTTTTTGGAGCCTTAAATTCAAGATCATAGATATATGAATTTCAAATTTTAAAATTTAAAATTTTTTATTATTATTATTTTACTAAATCCATATTGTACATTCTCAAACTCATTTAAAATTTTTATTAAATAATTTTTTGACTCTTTTAATTTAGTTTTTAAATCTTAAATTTTTAATCTTAAATGTTTGAATTCTATAATTTAAAATTTTTAATTTAATAAAAAATTAGAAATAATAATATGCTATTGTTTGTAATCTTAATTAACAAATTAAAAAATTATATATCTTATGATAAACATTATCTGATGATAGTTAAATTATTTTACCAATATTCTTTAACTCTTAATTTAAATTTTGTAATGTAATTTATAGTATATTTATCTTTCAATAATTATCTTTTTAATTGAAAATTAAAAATTAAATAGAATTATGTATTTGGTTTATTTTTCATTTTTGACTAATGATTAGCTTGTAAGCAAACTTAATGGCAACAATCAATCATATACTAGATGGTTGTGCATTGTAACACCTGTGTTTTTGCTTATTTGTCTCTAGGGGAGAGTTGCAATCAATCACTTCTTCAAAAAAGTTAATGGGAGTGCAAATTGGTTTGCTAATTTTGTTGACTCTTTTCCCCTTGGTTTTCATGTTCTATGCAATCCTTTTGAAGGTTGCATCCCCTTCTAATCATCGACCATTCAGGTGTTGCTCATTCTAAGTTTAAGTAATTTCTTTTCTTGAGCTTAAGGATCTATGTGTGAGCAAGACTGTGAGTTGTGAGGGATGAGGGTTTCAGTTTTAATATTTAATTTAATTTTATCTTTATTATTTTCATTATCATATTATGTATTTTATTTTATTTTTTATTATTTCCTTTTTTTCTCACTAAATCCATATTCTACATTGTCAAACTAATTATTAATTTTTATTGAAATATTTTTTTGACTCTCTTAACTTAGTTTTTAAATCTTAAATTTTAAATCTTAGATATTTGAATTTTATGATTTAAAAATTTAATTTAATAATAAAAAGTTAGAAATAAAAAATATGCTATTTTGTGTAATCTAAAACAACAAATTATAAAATTAAAAAATATTATTTCATCTCTTATAATAGACCTTGTTTGATGATAGGCAAAATATTATTTCATCTCTCTTTAAATTTCTTTAACTTTTAATTTAAATTTTTTTTTATTTAATTTCTATTTTGTCTATCTTTCAATAATTATCTTTTTTATTAGGAACTAAAAAATTTAATATAATTATTTATTTGGTTGTTTTTCATTTTTTTTAACAAATGATTAGCTTGCACATAGATTTAATGGTCATAATCAATCTTATCTTAAATGGTTATAAATCGTAACACCTATACTAATTTTTGCTAATTCCCTTCCCTTAGCTTTCATGTTATAACCCTCCCTGATGGTTATATCTTCTTCTAAAAGTCAATCTTTAGGGAGTTGCTCATCTTAGGTTAATTTAATTTCCTTCTA
Source organism: Erythrophleum ivorense (assembly GCA_026724425.1). NCBI lineage: Eukaryota > Viridiplantae > Streptophyta > Magnoliopsida > Fabales > Fabaceae > Erythrophleum > Erythrophleum ivorense. The sequence continues at coordinate 334,361 of JAIUCV010000359.1, read as the reverse complement.
TTGGCTTTAGTCTCAATGTTGATTCCAAGGAAGAAAAAAGAATGAATAAAAAGAAACTATTAATAATTGATATATAAATTAAAAAATAGTTCAAGTGATAAATATATTCTCTGATCTTATTTAAAATAAATTAATGTTAATTTTTATCAAATACTTATTAAAATTTTATTGAGTAAATAACTTATAAAACTGGATAAAAAATAAAAAAGAAACTATTGATAATTGATACAATAATAACAATAAGCATTTTCTTACTAAGTAAAGTTGACTATATGAACCAATTGACATCATCCTATCATAAATCATATTTTTAGACAAATCATTTAAGTTTAAATCTTCTTAATGGTTTCTCCTATAGTTTTTTTTCTCTATCTACCTCTAACTATTGAACTCCCTTCATCTAATATTCTCTCCTTACTAAAGCTTTATGAATTTTCTCTACACATGCATAAACCATCTAAAGTGTGATTCTACAATCTTTTATATAAGAGATACAACCTCCACTTTTTCTCTAATACATTTATTTTTTATTCTATTTTGTCTAGTATGTTTAATCATCCATTGCAATATTCTCATATCTGTAACATTAAACTTATTCTTTTGTTGAATTTTTATTACTTTACACTCAGTTTCAAATAATATTATAGGTTTTATAGCTGTACAGTGGAATTTATTGTTAAGTTTAAGTATTACTCTTTTATTACAAATAACACATGAAGTACTCTTTCACTTCCTCCCACCATGTTTGAATCTTATATTTTACATCTTTCTCTATTTATCCGTCATATTGTACAACAGACCCAAGATGCTTAAACCATGTGACTTATGGTATAGTATGTTCTCCAATTTTCACTTCTTCACTAGAATTAGTGCATCTCTTATTAAATTTATATTCTACATATTCCGTTCTATTTCTATTTAAATAAAATCCATATGTTTCCAAAGCTAATCTCCACATCTTTAAATTTTCATTTTTTTCTTCTCTCGATTCTCCAATTAGGATTATATCATCAACAAACAACATACATTATGGCACTAACTCTTGGATATATTTATTGAGCACATCCAAGACTAAAATAAAAAAATAAATGCTCAAAGTTAACCCCTGATATAAACCAATGCTTAGTGAAAAATCTATGTGAGCCACTTTTTATTCTTATACAAGTTGTAACTCTATTATATATATCTTGAATTGGTAAAATGTAAGCAATACAAACTCTTTTTTCCTCCAATACCTTCCACAAAACCTTTCTTAGTACTTTAGCATATACTTCTCTAAGTCAATGAAACACCATATATAAGTTTTTTTTTTTATTCTTTTAATATCACTTTATCAATTTTTGCAACAAATATATTACTTCTATGGTCAACTTTCTTAGTATAAAACTAAATTGATTCTCTATAACTTGAATCTCTAACCTTAATCTCAATTCAATTACCTCTTCCATAACTTCACAGTGTAACTTATGACCTTGATTACCCTCTAATTTGCATAGTTTTATATGTTTCCCTTACTTTTATAAATAGGGATTAAAGTACTTCTCATTCATTCATCCAACATTTTTTAAACCTTATAATTTCGTTAAATAACTTTGTGAGTTAACTTATACCTTTAACTCCTAAACTTTTCTATACCTCAATAGGTATATTATCCAATCTAATTGTTTTGTCATTCTCCATCTTGCCTTTAATGCTTCTTTTTATCTCTAACTTTCGAATCTTAAGCTAGAAAGTATACTTTTAATCTTCCTCTTTAGTCTTTGACCTATCTGAATATAATAAAATCATGTGTCCTTCGTTAAATAGTCTATGAAAATAATCCTTCTACTTTTTTCTTGATATTTTATCCATAACCAAGGCTTTTCCTTCTTCTTTCTTAATATATTTCACTTGGTCCATGTCTCTTGTTTTTCTTTTCTTACTTTTAATTAACTTATAAATACTTCTTTTTTTAATTTTAGTACCTAAAAATTGGTATAATCCATCAAGTGCCTTAACTCTTGCTTCGCTCACCACTTTCTTAGTGTCTTTCTTAGCTATCTTATATTTTTCTCAATTTTTATCACATTTCACACAATGATTATGCTTTATAGCATCCCCTTTAACCTTAATCTTATCTTACATGCTTGCATCTCACCATAAAGATTCTTTATCCTAGTCTAAAATTTATCGATTCACTTAATATCTCTTTTGTTACCTTACTAATCTCTTTAGCCATCTTGCTTTACATATTATTAGTATTTTCTTGTGTTTCCTAGGATCCTTTGCCTAAAATCCTTCTCTACAGGTTTTTTTTTCTTTATCTTCCTTCAATTGCCACCATTTGATCATTGACATCCTATCATAGTCTTTACTGTTTATTCTCCTCTTAACTTAAACATTCCTAACCAAGACTCTATACTAAGTAGTCAAACTCTCTCTAAGAATAGCTTTACAATTTGTTTCATTATTATAAAGAAATCAAATTAATAACATACCCCTCCACTTTTGTATATGATAAAATGCTCTTTGCACTTCCTAAAACAAGTTTAGCTATTATAAAGTCAAATGCTAATGAAAAGTTTAAAATAGTTTTACCCTCTGATTTACTCCTCTTAAACTATATCTCCCATGAGCACCCTTGCAACTTCTAAATGCAGTTCCTATATGACCATTAAGATCCCCTCCTAAGAGAATCTTTTCTCCTTATGGTATTTTTTAAAATAAACTTTTTAAGTCCTTCCAAAACTTTACCTTGTAATATTTTTCTAGCCCTATTTGTAGTGTATAAGCACTAATAATATTAAAAATTTTCCTTTTTTATTACAAACTTTAATGTTATGATTCTATCTTTAGCTTTTTTACATCCACCACAAACATTTTTCTAAAACTTATTTACAATTATACCTACCTTATTTTAAGATTTAGCCTTATTAATGTACCAAAGTTTAAAACTTAAGATAACTAATTCTTTTGCTTTTTTTTCTATCCATTTAGTTTCTTATAAATATATAAAATTAATCCTCTTCCTAATCATATATCTACTATATCTATTGATTTGGCTGTAAGTGTATCTATGTTCTAAATTTTAAAATAAATCCTATTCTTGTGAATTAGTTTTTTTATCCACATTCGTTTACGAAAATCTAACTCTTACTTATTTTTCACTATACTTAGGCGTTGATGTAACGACCCTTACTCATTTGACACTGTACTCGAGTTATACAGTCTATTACTTCCGAGCAATAACCTAACATTATCTCTCATATATCAATAATTTATATCATAAAGATTCGACAGAGTTTTATATTAGTTGTCAATTGTCTAACACAACATCATCTCTTTTCTGATCTCAAGACCAGTTATAAAAATAATTTATATTAAAGCATTGCATAAGTAGAATTCTATTGATAATTGATATATAAATAAAAAATTAGTTTAATTGATAAATATATACTTTGAGATTTTTCAAATTAAAGTAATATTATATTAATTTTTATGAGATAATTATTAAAATTTTAATAAATATTATACAAATTTATGAAATAAATTTGTAATTGTAGTCATCTTTTTAATTAGAAATTAAATAATTATAATAAAATTATCTATTTGATTTATTTGTTATTATTAATTAATGATTAGATAACTTATAAAACTGAATAAAGAATAAATAAAAAATAATTGATAATTCATATATAAATAAAAAAAATAGCTTAAGTGATAAACAAATTTTTTGAGATTATTTAAAGTACATTAATATTATTTTTATGAAATAATTATTAAAATTTTTAATAAATGGTGTATACATTTATTTCATAAATTTGTATTTATCTTTTTAATTAGAAATTACATAATTATAATAAAATTATCTATTTGGCTTATTTTTTTTATTCTTGATTAATGATTAGATAGCTCTTAAAACTATATAAAAAATAATTAAAAAGAAACTCCTAAAACTACATGACTAAGTTCTTTCATCCACTTCATTGCATCTACTAGATAAAAGAAAATGTTCTTCTTTAAACCCTATAAGAAAGGTATTGTAACATGCAAATCTAATGATTGAATAAGAAGAAGAAGAATAAGAAGAAGAGCTAAATGAAGAGAGAAGAGGAGAGTATGGTGTGAACAAATATTGAAGAAAAGAATGCAAATATTATTTATGGCTGGAAGAAAGAGAAAAAATGAAATTTAGGATTAAATTAGATATTTTTTTATACTTTTGATAAAATTAATTTTTAAAAAATATAATATCTATATATAAAATTCTAAAAAGGCTTTATCATACAATATTAAATTATAAATGAATAAATATTAAATATGCAAGGAATTTAAATTAAGAATGGTCATTGGTAAAGACACTAGTTCAAAATTTATTAATTTTATCATGATTGAACTAATGATAATTAAATATATTTCTTAAAATTTAAATATTAAAAATCTAATATAATAAATATATATTAATAAATTTAAATATTTAATTACCAATTACATATTTTAAAAAATGTTTAAGAAGTCATTTTTTTAATTGAAAATTATCCACAATTAAAATTTAAAAATATTTAATATTAAACTTTTAGAATTTTAAAATTATATTAAGATTCCACTGTCATTAAAAAAGTAAAAAAAATAAAGGATATAGAAATAATAAATTAGAAAATGTAATTTATAAAATAAAATAATCTAACTAAATTAAATATATAATTATAATTATAAATAGTGCATATATTAATTTTGTTATTTTTATATATTATATATATGATATATATATATATATATATTAAAATGTATAATATAATTGCAAAAAGCTTGTGATATAATCAACTAGAGTATTAACAATTTGCTTTAAGATCTTTAATTCATGTCTCAGTGATGCCACTTTAACATATAAAAAATTTTGCATAGTGACCAATAGGAGTTATTAGTAAAAGATACTTTTGGTGGCAACATTTGATTGTCACTTAAAGTTATGACGCAAACATTTTTGGATCCTTAGAAAATATTTTGTCAACCTTTTAGTGGTGACTCCTATAAATGTTAGTAAAAGTAAATTTTGGTAGCGAAATTTGGTTGCCACTTAATGTTTTAACATAAACATTTTTGGATTCTTATTGCTGAACTTTTAATGACTTATGGTGGCCACATTTAGTCCTTGTTAAAAGTTTTGGTATAATATTTTTTAAATACCCAAAATAAATTTTGCCAAACTTTTAGTAGTGATTTATTAGAGTTGCCACTAAAAATGACTTTTACTGGCAATATTTGGCCACCACTAAAAGTGTTAGGACAACAAATTTTGGATTAAAAAATTGCCAAACTTTATCGCCACAAAAAGTCACATTTAGTGGCAACAATATTAGTATCGCCACTAAAAGGTATTTTGCGATGACATTTTTATCAATACAAAAGACTTTTAGTGGTTACTTTTCTATGTCACCACTAAAAGTTTCACAAAATAAAGAATATTATTTTAGCAATAACTTTTTATGACGACCTAATGAAGTTATCATTAAAAGTATACTTTTAGCGACAACTTTTTTAGCCATCACTAAAGATTATCACAAAAAGTTTTTTTTTCGTAGCAATATTATATGAATCTTTAATACAACTTATGACACTCATAACTACACAAATAAACCTCATATAATCACCTAAAAAGCCAAAAAAAAAAAAACAGCAACAAGATCTAATCAAAATTATCAAAACAAGATATGCAAAATTCGATTTCAATTAAGAAAACCTACTTTCTTTTTTAAATTTCTTCAAGATCAAAGTAATTAATTCTTAAATATGCAATTCCATATGACAAAAATAATATCCTAATATACTTACAAAGATTGGCTTTGATACTATTAAAAGAAAAAGAAAGGACAAATTTAGAAAAAAAAAAAAAGAGAATGGAAGCCCGTGTTTAAAAATTTCATTGCTTTCTTTAACCTAAAGCTCCTTATAAATCATATTATAATAAGAGAAGATTAAAGTGATTTACCTTGGTGGCCAATTACATTCACATAGTTAGATTTTCAAACACTAAGGTCATGAACTCAAGCGACCTGAAGTCTAAAGAAACTTGGCAAAAGTAACACAAATGTCTTACCTATAAGTGCATCATACTGAGACTAGACTAAGAAACATACTAAAGATCCTATCTTTAGTCTGAAAAAATTTCTCTTAGGTTTTTAAGAAAGTGAATGGTGTCTAGAAAGTGTTAGCTATCTATACATTCTTTTTTTTTTTTTTAATTGAGAGCAAACATTTTTGCATTCCTTTTCATTTAAGTGTTTCTTTTGTTTTGCTTTATATTGCATGTAACCCTTTAGGTTTATATTATATTAGTAGTGAGAATGTAACCTCTTACATTTATAATTGAACCATTTAATTAGTCTAATTTATTAGAAACCTTTTCAATTCATGAAGCATATTTATGTGACTCTTGGATAATTGAACTTTCAATTAATCTAATTAATTTAATTATAAATCTTTTTAATTCATGAATCACAATTATATGACTCTTTAATTCTCACAAATCATGAGGGACATATAACAATATACCATGACCTCTAATATCAAGTGAATTTATTTCCGAGTCAATGAACTTATCATGTTAATATTTAATGCATAATCACATTCCTCTATTGCATGATATTTCTTCATGAATTTGTTTAGATATGGATAGCATGTCAAACCCTAAGTTTATGACATGCATGTTTTAGACAATAATAAAGATGAGGAAATTAGAAAACCACATTTTCTATTTCACTTTTTTCACACTATGGCTATATACTTTATCTAGTCTTATCCTCATTAAATGAAGCATCTCTCTTTTTTATTGAGAGTAATAGATTTTTGACTTGTACACTCATATATCTTTATACATGCGACATTATATTCAATAGCTAATTTTAGTTTAACTCACTACTAAAATAAAAACTATTAGTATCAAAATATAATATACAACATACATACATTACTAATAGTCACTCAAGTCAAAAGAGACTTGTACTAGACTAATTAAAAATAGTTATTGATATGTTAGTGAAAAAATCCATGAGCTATTCTTGGAAAGTTAGTTTAGTATACTTGTTATAAACATCTACCTACTAACTTTCGTGTCACCTATACAAATAACCTAAGGATAAGCCATCCTCATTTGAATAAGTAGATTTAACTATATGCTAATCTTACTTGATTATAACTATCTTAAATTATAATCCTTAATTAGAAACCATTTAAGATTCAAGTTTTAACATGATCATAAGTCCCTTTAAGATGATCAAATTATTACTTATGTGCCCTATCTCTTAATCTCAGGACAATATCATATTGATAATAATGTTAATATAATTCTAACACTTTATTGATGATAAAATGATGACTATTAATGAGTGCTTTTGGGGGGGCACTTATGCTAATATTAAAAAAAATGTGATTTTTTACATTTATTTGATGCAAATGCAAGTTTAGACTTGCAATTATAGCTAAGATAAGTCTAATTAAAATAAACTATATAATAGGTAAAAAGATATTTTCAAAATCCATACTTTCTTATTATGTATACCCTTAGTATCTAGGCATGTCTTATGCTTCTTTATTGATTCATCTACCTTTCCATTTATTTTGAGAACCATTTGTTCTCAATTGCTCTTCAGCTAAATGGAAGGCCAACGAAGTCCCAAATATGGTTTGTCTTCATCAAATTCATCTCTTCTTTCATTGTTGTTATCCATTTTTCCCCAATAAAGCATGATAGAGCCTCTTAAGCTATGTTTGGCTGCTTATCATCTAGTTGAGTACATTTAAGCATTGCTCTCTTTAATCTCAAAATGACACAGACATATTATTATGGTTACTTTCAAGTAGTAGGGTTGTCTATATAATATTCTCATCTTGCATCAAACTCCCATTTAGACTGACAATTTGAGTTACAATTGCTTGTTCCTTGCTACATTAATCATGTGTATTATAAACATATTAGCCTTGTCAATCTCTCTCCTACTAGAAAATTCATTCTCTAAAGATTTTGGTATCTTTTGACTTGATTTCAATTATATTTTCACCTTCGTTTTCACCAATAAAAATGTGACCTTCTGATTGTTTTATAAAGATATATTTCTTACCTTTTTAGACTTAATTCTCATGCTTATAAGAATTATCATAGATATAAGTAGTTGATCCCATAGTCTTAAGGTACTCAAATTTGGCTTACAATTTGTCCACAATTCATAAGGTCTAGATATAACTGATTTAGTGGGCATTCAATTAAGTATGAAGGCATAAATTAATATTGCATCACTTAACTATTTTAAGGAAAATTTTATTCCTTCTCTCAATAACTCTATTTTGTTGTGGAATGCCAAAAATTATTAATTGCCTTTTTGATTCCTTGCTCTTCATAGAACTCTTTGAACTAATATGATAAATATTCATCCTTAATGATAACTTAAAGTTTTAATCTTCTTATCTATTTGATTCTTAACTATGTTTTATAATGTCTAAAACACTTGAGCATTCTTGACCTATAAGAGATTAAATGGACTTAACTATATTGTGAATAATTATTAATAAATATAATAAAATACTAAACTCTATGTTATGCCCTCACACTCTTTAGAACATATATATTAGAAAGAATAAATTGAAATGGATTTTCATCCCTAATTTCTTTTCCAAATTATTTTTTAATTGCTTTACTCGCTAAGTAATGTTCATATAGTGACATTTCTAAACTAGAAATAGATTATAGTATCTCTTATTTTACTAGTCTACTTATTCTCTCTTTACTTATGAAATCTTACTTAGTATGTTATCTATTCATATCCAAGGTTAGATTGGAAATAGAGCATTACGTAAAGCAATCATATTTATAACTATGCCTAACATAATAAAACCATTATAAAGGAAACTAAAGTCATATACTTAGTCCCATTTCAAATATCAATGGAGTTATCATGAAAAATTAGCAATTAATTTCAAATTAAAAAGAGAAGTAATAAAGGTTAAGTTTTGTCGAATTTCTAGAGTATATAAAACATTATATAGAATAAGGCTTCATCTTTTATACAAAAATAATTTTGCATGTTCAATTCTTACATTGCTTCTTACATAAAACTATTTGCTTTTAAAAAGTAGCCTACAGTATTCCACAAATGATTCTCAATCTTTAGTTATATGATTTGTGGCCTTTGAGTCTTATTTTGCTTAAGACAATTGCAAGTAAAATGACTCATTTTCTAACAAATATAATACTTGACCTTGACCATATCAAGCTTAATGCTTGCCTTGCTTCTTAAATTATTTCTTTACCTATTTGAGATATTAGCCGAATCCTTTCTCCTTATGACAACGTTGTCCTTCTTATTCTTATCTTTTGAAATCATGATAGTCTCAATCATATAGGCATGTCGAAAGAATTTAGCAGCCTCTAAATGCTTATCCTCAAGCTTTATATGATAAGTAATGCCATAAAAAATAAGGATGCTTTCATTACTAATCAAATTTACTTTTGTGTTCCTAGCTAACAAGAAGAGATCTTATGATAGCCTAAACTTAGTATTCATTAGTAAGGACATAACTAGTTGACTTTAATTTTTTTTAATTGTCAAACTTATTAGTTTGGTTGCAAAAGTACAATCAAACTTGTCCTCAGGGGCTATCTTCATAGCTTGAGATGTTAGCTAAGACCTGTACTCATACTTAAGGTCATTAACTATTTTACTTAACATTGTTATGAAAGCAATATTATCAATCCTTTCCTATATTTGAAAAAACTTATAGATCTCTCTTATGTTGAGCTATTATTTCCAAACCCAAGTTCTAATATGACATTGTTTGATAGTTCCTTAGCATTTTATTTTTTTAAGGATACAAGAATCTTATAATGCCAAATTTTTAAATTAACACCATCTATCTTATTGCTTTTTATTAAATAATGATATTCTAAATTGCCATCATCATAATCTAATCTTTACATAAACATAGTATAGAATAACAACATACATACAATGTCATTGTAATGAACTTTAACTAAACCAATAATGGCATTATTAAGTTTATGATTGAAAGTCTATATTTTTCTTACTTCTATCACATGTATTCTAAGAATATTATTATCTTTCTATTAAATTCATTTACAAATATTGTTTAAATTGTAGTTTTTCAATTAGCCGTTGGCTACAAATCCAAGAACTCCTACTTAGTAGGACATTTCTCATATTTCTAATCCAATACATATGTGTAACATTTGAGTTTCATAAAAATGAGGACTTAAGGTTTTAGAATTTTTTTAAGCCTTCTCATTATAGCTAGGGTGCCAGTTCGTTATAGCTAGGGTGAAAATTTGCTATAGCCAAGATGCCAGTTTGCTATAGTGAGTTTGTGTTTCATACAAAATTCAGGAAATTTCTCACAATAGTGCCAGTTGTGGCGAGAATTGTTGAGACTTGGAACTGATAAGTTTTTATCGTAGCGAGAGGTGCTTCCTGCTATAGCGAGACTCATTCTGAAAAAATTGTAAAAAAGTAGGATTTTGCTTTTTAAAGAGTCTAGAATCCTCTCTTTTTTCTGACTACTTTAGGTTGGCTAAAAATAGAAGAAGTTCTGCCTAAGAGAGAAAGAGAGAGAAGGAGATAAGGGAAAATTCAAGGAGGAAGAGAGAATAAAGAGAAAGGTAAAAAAATTCTTGAAATTCAAGCTCCTTCCTTTGGCAAACTCATTCTCCTCCTCCTCCTCCTCTCCCTTTTCATAGTTTTAGTGGTTGAATTGGTTCTATTTTGAGCTAAGTATAGAGGGGAGAAGTTGAGAAATTCCAAGAGAAGGCTAAGGCAAATGGAAAGACTCTTAAAGAAGCAAGGAAAACAAGGTATAATTTGTAGTTTCATTTGCTCTTCTTTCCTTGCTCTTCATGTATAATGTTTCTGCCAAGGAGAGAGCTTAAGAGAGGGAGTGAGTTCTGATATAGAATAAGCACGAAACCTATGAATTAGTGTGTGGGAACCTAAGAAATACAAAGAAAGTGGAAGAAAAACTATTAAACTTCAAGATAGAACAGTTAGGGATTCTTGAATATCTTATAAAATCTGTTTTAATTCACGAATTTTCTAGCATATGTAAGTATTTGCTTGAGTTTTCAAAGCCCCTAAGAAGCCTCGCAAGTCCCCCTTCCATAAAAAAACAAAATTAAAAACTCCATAGGTCTCATTTTCCTCCATTGTTTCTGCTAAGCATGGTTGATAAGGCTAGAGAGCATTTTAATTTGTTCTAAACTTGGTTTGGGACTACATGTGATAAAATAAAATGAGAGGAAGTTTTAGGAAAAACTTAAAAGCCATAGATTGAGAGTTTGAGGTATGAATTTCATAATATGACCTATAGAAGCAACATATATTTAAGCTCTTGCAAATGAGTGTATGATGGCTCTAAGGATTCCAAATGGAGTCAAAATCTTAGATGTAAGAAGAGAATGAAGCCAAAAGCTTAAAGTATGGTAGTTACTTTATTAGGCCATTAATGAAACTATTATGGAACCAATAGACCAAGTATGCTTCTTAAGTGTGTGTTTAATACTTTAGCTTGTTCCAAGAGAGTAATTGAATACTATTTGTTATGTCGAGCCCAAAGAAATCAAGCTTTATCTATTTGTGGGTGTGAGACTGAGAAGGGGAAAGAGAAATTAAAAGGGAAAAATTATGTTTAATTGTCAAGGTAGCTCTCTATCCCTTTCTTATGTGCAATATGGTTATATGAATGTCATTTAATGCATGTATGTGTGGTTGAATCTTAAGAAATGCCCTATGCTATTATTTGATTCCTATGGCACCATTATATTTATTGATTGACATTTGGTTGTGAAATTATGCTCTATGGGTAAAGTTGTACCAAAAGTCCCTTGTGATGGGTAAGGTGAAGTTAAAAGCCCTTAGGAATGGATAAGATATAGCTAAAAGTCTCATAAATGAGTGAGGCTAAGTCAAAAGTCTCTAGACCAAGGATGAAGCTAATCTAAAAGCTCTAAAAATGGGGTAAGGCTAGACCAAAAATCCTTTGAATTTGTTCTTAGTATTGATGTGTTAGTATGGCATAGAAATTGTAAATGTAACACTTTTTGAACGTGTGTATAATACGCTTATATCTTGTGCCATAGATATATGCCTATTTTCTTGCTTAAAAAGGATGTTTGAGTTATTGAGATTCCTTAAATCTCACCTCCTTCCCTCTCCCATCTCAACATGTCCAGGTGGATCACAAGAAGCCAAAAGTGGAAGCCAAAGCACTTGATAGACCATACGTTGTCATCACTATAATTTTTTATGTAAAGAGATGTTAAAGTTTATATGTACATGTTATTTTTGAAATGTAAATATGTGAGCAAATGTAAAAGTATGTACATATAGTGTGTGAACCAAAGGGGTGATGAAATGAATGAGAAATTGTATTTTGAGTATTTGGTAGCTCATTCTTAGTAGTGTATTCTCGCACGTGGCATAATGAGATTATGATGCATGATAATTTAGACCATTTGGGAAGCTTGTATATGTTCTGTTTATACTTTAAAATTTGCCCCAAATGTGGTAGAGTAATTAAGAAGCCATTTCAACTAACTTGGACCTTCATATGGTGTCAAATTTGCTATATTTGTGAGCTATGTCAAAATCTAATCAAATGAGCTCTTTTTGGCTTAAAATTTGGCATACATATAGGTTTTACCTAGAGCTTTTTGAAAAGCTAAAGTACATATTATTTGTAACTCTAAAGAATTTTTAGTGAATTTTTAAAGTTGGCAAATTTACCTAGAGCTGTACAAATGGTTAGATATTTGCCTCTATCATTCGTAGGTCAAATGGTATTTAATGGCTATGAAATTTTATAGATATAAACTAAAAATGATAATTTTTCTATAGCACTTAAGAGCACCTTATTTGGATTTATACAGAGAGAGAAACAAATTTTTGAAGTTCTAAATCAGTATCAGGGGTGCAATCAAACCTCCGTTATTGTTTCATAGGTTTTCATGCCATAGTTTCTTCTATTTTGGTCTAGACTTATTTTTTCCCATAAGTTAACATTCATAGTTTTCTAGAATAGTATGGTTTGTTGAGATTAGATTTTTCTAAATTTAGTTATGAATTTTTAAAATTCATACAAGTAACTTATGACAGCAAACCTAAGCAACCAGACCTTTTAAGCATTTCTAACATCAATCACGATCTAGCCAGGGTTTTCATAGTCTAGAATTATTTTTAATTTACTTTTAGAGCTTTTCAGAAAACTATCATTCGCATGATTTCAAAATTTTTAGAATTAATTATGATTTTCTAAAGTTATGGTCAAAAACTTGAATTCTAGACCCGTGAGTAACTTGCGATTTTTTTGATTTTTGGCTTCAAATCCATGGTTCATGGATTATTTTATAATATGTAGGAGTTTTATAGATGGAGTATAAGTAGAGAATGCCATTGATGGGTCAATGAGAGTCTACGGGGCAAAGTATGAACTTTTAAACCCCAACGTAACGCTATACAATGCCATGTTTTTACCTCTTTTCTTTGGAATTACTTAGAATCAAGCTTAAGTGAAGGCGAAATGAGATTAAAAGAGGCTAATGAATTATGGTGTTATAATACGTATATTGCATTAATCATTAAGATCACATTTTAAAGGAATCTCACCCTAATGATATTTTATCTTTTAAAAATATCTTATCTTTATTCATCAAAGGCCTATTTCCAATTACAATGGTCATTTTAGCATATATTGAAAAATATGATTTATATATTTAATTAATCTCTTATAGTAAATACTCTTTTTGTGTGTACCATACCTAAAAATTTTACACTTATCATATTTGAAGAAAACATAAATAAAGCGACTCACTTAACATTTATGACAACACGACATTCCTATACAAGCTTGATTTTTGATGCACAACAATTAAAGAACAATTTTTAGTCTCTAATTAGCTTTTTAAATTTATCCTTAAAGACCTCATTGATTAATATCCAATAATTATTATTAGGGATTAAGTTGATCAAATATATGACTCATGAGAAATCATTTTCATCTTTGAGTTAATCAAAAGGTCCCAATGTGTTTGACTTGTATTTAAAAACTACTAAATGTTGTCCATGATTTTATGGAGTTTTACATACTAAAATCACTTAAAATTAGTGTCCCATGTGCCTCCACATGCTTTTTATAAGTCTTATGCCTAAAAGAATTCCAAAAAGAGCAAAAGAAAATCCACTCTCCTCTACCCTTACATTTTTAGTTGGATTTAGGTTATGGGATTTGCACCATTGGTCTCCTCATGTCTTTTTCTTATTGTTGGACTTCTCAAGTTGCTAATTGGGGCTAGAGGTAAGTCTTACATTGATTAGTGGCCTATAAAGTGAATGCCAGCCTTTGAAAGTAGGTTGTTTCACCATGTGTTTATCTGATTTCTTTCAAAATTCTACCACATGTTCCTTACCATATAGGCTTTATATAGGATACAATTTAGGGCCTAAGATGATTTTAATCAAAAGTTGCAATTAATGGAGTTCTATGGTTCCTATTCTTACATTCACCTATGTCTCATGCATTTGTTGTAATTTTCACAAAATTTATCATGAATAGAATACATTTACCACATAGGAATAGAAAATTCAAGTAATCAATCTCTAATAGTAATAAAGGAATTTTTGAGTACTTACCTATATGGAAGTAGATCGTCTTGAATCATTTGTCCCACGTGGTTTGGGCAAAAATCACTAAAGGAACTTTGATCATTATATCACAGCAAATGCACTATAGTTCCAAGAGAATGGTTGTGTGCTAATATTGTCAAAGATAAGTCACTTTTCTTCTCTTTGTTCTCAATATCTTGTTCTATGTAGAAAAAAGTTCTCTTGTATGGAATCCAGATGGAAAGGACAAAAATGATCACTGATACTTCTTATAATTAGTTTGTCAAAAAGAAAATTTTAATAAGTCCCACTTTTCCAAATAAATTAGCTCCCAATAAAAATTTACCATCAATTTTAAAATTCAAATTAATTGATATATGTGTATGTGTGTGTGTGTGTGTGTTTATTTATTACTAATTAATTAATGAATTAATTAGGTGGATTGTTGGATCATAAGTTAACCCATTATAAGCACCCCATTTTTCAACAAAGGTCTTGCCAAATAGATTTATGAACCACCAATGGATGTGCTTTTTATAGTACTGTATTGGCTAATTTGATAGTTTATCCAAACAAGAACTTTTTTGAACTTATCAATAAATGGATCAAAAGAAGAACTCCAATGTTGAACTAGGGACTCTTATGAGGAGAAAAGTTGTAATCCTAGGATCAAAGAGGCATGCAACATGGTAATTAAGGGTGACTATTGAACAAGTTTAGTTGAGTCATTATTTTGTCTAAATGCTTTTTAGGTGAAAAAAATGGCATCTTAAACTGATCAAAAAATTCATGAATTTAAGGAAGTTAGGTTGAAACAAGTCAAACTATGTTAAGAAGAAAAGAACTTATTTTTATTGTTATAACCTTTGCTCGTAGTGGCAATCTCATACTTCTTCCTTTTCTGCAAACTTAGAAATTCAAATCTTATTTTAAATGATTGAAACTTTTTTCTATTTTGCCTTAATCACTCCCCCTAAAGCTAACCCATCGCCATTCTCATGTGACTATGAACTTTTTACCAATGTTGACCATCACAAATAATATTTTTATCTCCTCTTTCAAGTCCCATTATACCAACTATAGCTCTCACAATCAATGACTTTTCCATCCAGCACAACTTTATGGCACTTAGCATTGCCTTTGCACTTTTTGCATCCTCTCCCTATTATTCTTCCTCATTCCCTTTTAACTTTAAAATTACAATACCTTTTTCCATTAAGTAAAAGAATGGCCAAATATTCAAGTCCAAAGCATTAAAGCTTTGTGTTTTATACAAAGAAAACTTTATTGCAATTGTTTTTTCTCTTAAAAATCATGTATGATCAGTTGCCTAAAATGGGAGAAAGGAAAGGAGAGGACATAGGAAATACCTAATTAAAGATTAGTTAAAAAGAAAAGCAAAATTGGAAGAAAATCCTTCATCTAATATATCACTCCTTATATTAAACATAATGAAAAAGCTTAGTCATAGAAGATGTTACCTAACTATTCCCATCACCTCCTTTGCCTCTCCCTATCTCTTGCAAGAGGTTCTCTATCATTCCTCTTCGTGCTTTGTAGTATTAATTATTAAATGAAGAGGCATGCAAGTTAAGGTTGATATAGGTTTTAAAAAACTATTTTAACATGCTTGCCAAAACTCAATTTTTTTCCTTGATTTCTCTATTCGTACTCTCTTGTTTAGACTAATCCAAATTGTCTAAAACACATTATTTAGGTTAGGCTATACTCACTTCTAATGGTAGTTTTCCAAAAATCCACTACTTTTATTCCCCTAAATCTCTACCACATCTTTTGAATGTGAGCATTAAAGACCCTAAAGCATATCAATTTGTTTAGAAACTTAATAATGAGACAACTTATCCAAACCTCTTAGAAATCCTTTTTGGTAACCTTTAGGATTGGATATAAAAGGTTAGCATCTCCTTATTATTATTACTAATATGCAAGTCATCTACTCCTCATCTTTACTCTTATTTATAAGGTTACCATTTTTTGCATGAGATATAGAAGAAGAGCGAGAAAGAGAGGTAAAAGAGATTATGGGAATAGTTATGTAAAGCCTATAGTGGCTAAGCTTTTCATCATGTTCTCTAAAGAGAGTGATATATCATATAAAGGATCTTTCTTTTCTAGTTTTGCTTTTCTTTCCAAATAATCTCTTATAATGTGTTTTCTAAATCTTCTTTGTTTTCTCCTTTTATGGGTACTTGTCAAAACATTTCTTTTTAAGAAAAAAAAGGTGCTTTAGAGTTCTCTATAAAAAACACTAAAAATTTAAATTCTATTGTGTTCAATGTTAGGCCTTTCTTTTACTTATTGAAAGAAGTTGTTGTGATTCTAAAGTAGAAGGAGCATAAGGAAGACAAATAGAGATGGAGAACATAAGAGGTGTAAAGGCGATGCTAAGTGCCATAATCGTGTATTCAAGGTAAAAGGGCCATTAGTTGTGGGGCCACAGTTGGTATAATAGGAATTGATGGAGGAGATAATGACTTTTTATTTTTGGTGGTTTGAATTGGTGGAAGATTCATATGGTCACAAAGGGAATGGTGGTGGGTCAATTCAAAAGGATGCAAGTAACGTATAACAAAAGAAAATGTTTAATTTTTTATTAAATGATATTTGAATTTTAGGTTTTTTTTTTCAATGTAAGAGTGGGAGATAAGTTCTTTTTCTATCAATTTAGTCCAACATGCCCATGACCTATTTCAACTTGACTTTCTCAAGGTTTTAGATCTTTTTGGTCAATTTTGGTTTCAATTTTCCTTACCTAAAAAGCAAGTGAGTAGATGACTCAATTAAACCTACCTAATGTTAATCCCTACCTATTTCTCAACATTAATGGGTTATTTGGTACACAAAATGTTAAATATAGAAACGGAAATAAAAAGAAAAGAAGTAAATAAAATAGATAAAAATAATTCTTGTGCCCCTCCTTTAAAAAATTAATAAAAAGAGACAAATAATATTAAGTAATTATAATAATGGTATAATAGATATTATACAAAATTTATTTAATTCCCTATCCATTTCTATTTAGCTACTAAACAAGCTGTGCTTGGTTCCCTTCAAGCTTATTTTACTCATTGTCAACTAAACAATAATTGCACGTGCACACACACATATATAATGAATGAGAATAGATTTTTATCAAATATAAATATCAAGATAATAAATTACCACCAAAATTTGTTATTTACTAGAGAGTTACAAGTAGATTGAATTTATTCATTAAAAAAGTTATTAATTGAAGTATTTCATCTCTTTCCTTAAACTATTAAGACTTGTTTTGTACATGGGAATGATTTTCATAAGAATGAGCCTTGATGGAATAAAATACTAACCTATAATTATATTTAATATGACATGGAATCTATTTCTATGTTTGGTTAGATAAAAATAATATAGGAATAGAAAAAAAAAATTAAACGAATAACCATAATTCCTTTGATGCTGAAACATTTTAAAATATTTTTTTGGTAATTTGTAGAAAAATATTTTTAGCCACTTTTAATTAGAAATATTAAAATATTCATTTTTATTTTTTTATTTTTTAGAAATATTTTTTTGAATTTCCAATAATAGGAAAAATGTAAAAATATTCATTTTTTATTTTCTAAATATAATTTTTTTTTGAATTATCAATAATGGAAAATAATATAAAACTATTCGTTTAAATAATTAGCTTGAATCAACATAGCCCACTTAATTCTATTTCCAAAGTCATAACCAACGCAAGTCCAATTATCTTATCCAATTGAGTATGAAGATGCCAGTACAACATTCATGAAATCACAAAGTCAATTTATTTTTATCAAAAAGGTGACATAAAACATTATTCAAAAGAAAGATGAACTTCAATTCTAATGCATTAGACAAATGCTTTTTTAGTGAAATGTCAATTGAAGTATACTAAATGACAAGACAAGCACAAATCCAATCCAAGTATAAAATAATGGGATTCCAACTTCCAAAATCCAAAATTCCACATATATTCCAACTTACAAAAGAAGATTTAACATAGACTTTTAGGACCATGTCTCTTATTGAATCCAATTATATGAAGATATATCATTACACGAAATGACATAAGTATACAAGTCATTGATAACATTATACATTTAAATTTCGAACCAAAACTAAGAAGGAGATTATTTCGCATAAAATCCAATCTAAATCTTCATGCCAAACATGAAAAAAAAACCATTAGGAAGTCTTCAACCAAAATTGAACCAAGTTTTCAAGTAAAAAATCATAGAGAAAATCCTAAGCAAAAATTTAACCTAATTCCAATGTTAGAAATGAAAATCCTTGCTAGGGCATCAAGAGAAGAATTTCTAGTTGAAGTTTACATGCAAAATTCGTATCAAAAACAAAAATCCACATCAAGGAAAAAAATTAATCTAATTCTATCCCAAGTTCTCTATTAGCCAAAAACATATTAACCTAAATCTCGACATCTTTCATATAGATCCATAAATACAATGAGGAAATATGCCTTAATTCCTCCAAACCCCTTCCTATGCAACTAAAGCACAACTTCTGGGAATCATTCAACAATTTGCTTAATTAGACATCAAAATGGGAATAAAGTTTCAAAGATAAAAATATAACAAAATCACACTCATGATAATGCAAGCACCATTAGAGGAAGAATATGAGAGGAAATGAAAGGAAAAAGAGAGAAATTGAAAGAGAGAAGAGAACTCACCACCCAGTGCACTTGGACAATTTCAAGCTCTTCACCCTTATCTGCGATAAGGGAAGTTTGGCAATGGCTGGTTAAGGACGAAGCTTCATGGGCAGTAATGAAAGATGAAGCTTGGGGTGCGATGGAGGATTAAGGGTGGGAATGACTTGTCTGTAGGATGAAATTTTTGATGAAGGCAAGATGGTCAAATTATTTTTTATTTTAGGAATGAGTTCTCATTCCATCAAAGATGGGATTGTACATTGCCCCAGAGTGTGAAAAACACCTCTTCCAATAAATAGGAATTCATTCTTATTTCCATTTATATTCCTTCGCTACATAAAATTATTTGGAATAAAAATAAAAAGAGAATTAGAATATGAATGGAATTAAATATTATTTTAGTATAGTATATAAACGAATGATAATGTTATTTTATTTTTATGTTTGATTAGATATAAGTCATATTGGAATAGAAAAATAATAGGTAAATGAGAAAAATACCAATATCTAAAAAAGGTAATAAAAATATAAAAATAATAAAGATATAATGGACTTTATATAAATTAAGTATAATAATTTTTTTTGATTTATGTATTTATTTAAAGAAAATAGATTGTATATGTTTTTCTAATGTTTGAATAATATTTAACTATAAAATGAGATACACAAATCTACTCTTTTTTTATTTCCATATGCTACCAAACGAGGCCGTGCCACCTTTAGATGAAAGCAAAAACTCGACTTGTTTACGGGAATGCCTATTTCCAAAAATTTGTGAATGGGCATTCCATCTAAATATAGATGAAAGTGTTCTTCCACTTTTTATAGAATGGTGTATGTAATAACTAAACTGCTATCTCCAAACACATCAACAAATCGTCGTGTTTGTACACAATTACTAGTGAATGTCTTGGTAGAAGATATAATTTTTTGGAATTGAGATTTATTCGTTTTTAAGTAAGTATATAACTCAACAAGAAATTTCCTTACCTGTCCAATTTCTAATGAATCAGAATAACTATTCATTTTGGTATAAATAGTTATTATCTGTTCTTTCACAGTGACACATTAGTTTAGAATTATTGAAGTACTACCAACCAAGTGGGATAAAATTATTTTCTATTAATGATAATTAAAAATATATTTTATACAAATTTAAAAAATAAAAAATTGAATATTTTAATTTTTTTCCTATTAATTGTAATTTTTTAAATTTTTTTTGCAAATTAAATAAAATTATAAATGAAATATTTAAATTTTTTTATTAAAAGTATGTTAAAAGATTTTTTTACAAATAAAGAAATTTTGTAATAAATATTTTAACATTTTTTTACATTATAAATATTGTAATTATTTGCTTAACTTTTTTTTCTCCTATTTCTACATTATTTTTATCCAACTAAACATAGAAATAAAAATTTATTTTTATTTATTTCTATGTTATATTAAATATGATTATAGATTATAAAATTTTATCATATCAAAAATCATTTTCACTCTTATTATATGATTCTTATTCCCATAAAAATTATTCCAGCAACCAAATTGGCACATTGCCTCATGTTGTAAAGAAAATTTTAAGAACTTTTAAAATGCTATATCATCTATGCTCTTTTCAATAAAACATATATAAATCAAATGAAATAGAATCTATTTATTAATAAAATAATATCAAAGTTATATAATTGAATTCTACATTTAATTATCTACTACTTTATTATTATATAAATAAAATATTATATGAGACCTATATTTTATTACTCACTATAATATTACTATTATACAATGCCATAACATAATAGTGGATAATTAGATGTGGAATACAGTTAGCTAATTGTGACATTATTTTATTAATAAATGAATTTTATTTAGAATTACAATTTTTTTAATCAAAGAGAATATAAATAATACGACACCATAAATGTATTTAAAACTTTCTTTTGACTTTATTTTATTAGTTAGAGTTTGATTGATTTATTATTAAAAAAAGAAAAAGGGGAGGACAAGTTTGGGTAATGTTTATTATATTTTTGTAATTATTATCTAATTATATTTATCCTTTTTATTATTTTTTTAAAGTAGATACACAAATTATTTTTTATTTATAAAATTATTTTTCTGCTTTTCATTTTTATTTTTACTTCTTACTTTCTAGACCTAAACAAGTTTTATGCCATGATTGGTGTACAAGAGAGGCCAATCTTGGAATGAAAGAGTATAATTGCTAAAAAGACATATTTGGTAGGTAGCTGTTTCCAAAAAAGAGTTGACTCTATAAAGATGAGAGTCTTCCCTCGACAAAATTAAAGAGCTGTATTGAGTGGGAGAAGAAAAATTTTTACTATCTTGTCTATTTGAAACTTTAGATTTGCGAGCTCTATCTAATTGCAACTCCAACTTGGCAACTCTTTTTGGATCTTTTTTTTTTTTTGAATTTGAATCTAAATTTGCTTGAAAGGAGATGATGTAGGATTGGACATGGAATAGGCTAAAGAAGCAAGAAGCAGAGAGGGAAATGGGATGCGAAAGGGAGAAAAGCGGAGGACATTTACGAGAATGGCCAGGATCTATAACTTCCAAATTTATGAAAAGGGAAAATGGTTGCACCTCCTTATAAAACTTCCTGATCTAAGAATGGCTAAAAATACACAAAATTTCATATCTATGAAAATGCCTAAAAATGGTGGGTTTTCACTGGAGCTAGCAAATGTTCAAAATTTCACTAAAGTATGCCCGAAAATGCTTTAACTTTGCAACTTCCCTTGCCAAAGCTAAGGATGATTAGATGAGGCTTTGCAACTACCCTTGTAAAGAAAATACGACGATGAGATTTTGACAAAAAAGTGAATGAAATTTGATAGATTATGAAGTTTTTTTTTTAATCTATTATTAAGCTTGTTTATAAACTCCTAGATTTTTGACATTTTTGGATTATGATTCCTACATTCAAATATTGTTGATATTTTATTTTGATTGTTGCCTTGTTTTTAGAAAAGAAAGATTTTGGTATTTTTAGGTTTATTTCAATTAAAAATAAATAATATTTAGCTTTTGTTACTAAGGGTCATTTTGGACATTTTTTCACTCTTTTTTTCTATTCTCATTTTATTTTTATTTTACCAAACATTAATAAATAATAATATTCATATTCTTTTCTATATTATAACAAACATATTTATAAGGTACAAAATTTTTTTTCATTGATAATATTCATATTCTTTACTATATATAACAAACTTATTTACAAGATACAATTTTTTTTTTTCATTCTCATTTTATAAAAACTACTCACATATCCGTACGGGCTCTAGTGTATGAGAATTTCTTCGTTTGTAGAGGAAAGGGAGAGAGCGTAAACACCTCTGCTCCCATGAATTTTTTTTTTTTTCTTTTCTTCTCCAACTAGACAACGCTTGCCTAGGTTTAAGGTTTTAAGCCAAACCCCGAAAGCACTCTCAGCTCAGGAGTTCTTCTGGTTTGGCGGCTGAGCGTTCCTCTGAAGTAAACAGTCTCAACCCGAAGAGTTTGCACCTTCGCAATAGCCCTGCGAAAACGAATTTGAGTCTGTCATGGACGACGTGTGCGAAGGTAAAGACTTCTCCTTCCCCACACAAGAGGAGAAGATACTCGAGTTGTGGTCTGAAATCAAGGCATTTGAGACCCAATTAGCTCGCACCGCGAACAACCCTGAATACATCTTCTACGATGGCCCACCCTTCGCGACGGGTCTCCCTCACTATGGCCACATACTGGCTGGCACCATCAAAGACATTGTCACCCGCTACCAGACCATGACGGGTCATCATGTGACCCGACGCTTTGGCTGGGACTGTCACGGTTTGCCTGTGGAGAATGAGATTGATAAGAAGCTAGGAATTAAGAAGAGAGAAGATGTGTTGAAAATGGGAATTGATAAGTACAATGAGGAGTGCAGGAGTATTGTAACCCGTTATGTGGAGGAGTGGGAGAAAGTTATTACGCGAACGGGGCGATGGATTGATTTCAGAAATGATTACAAGACAATGGACCTCAAATTCATGGAGTCCATTTGGTGGGTTTTTTCGCAGCTGTACGAGAAGGGCCTTGTCTATAAAAGCTTCAAGGTAAGGTTGGGTTTTGTATGGCATTGGTTTCCTAAATAAGGTAGTGATAATTTTGGTGGGATTCTTAGTTTTCTATATGTAATTTCTTAATTGGGTCTTTTGTTACATTTTGAGTATTTTGCGCATTGACAATCCGTGAGCTCTGGGCTCGCACGTATGTGCATTTTGAGTGGAAGAGCTGACAACCCTCTGTGGTGTTGGGGCAAGGATAGTATTGATCAGGTCTAGACGTATATCTGTTAAGAATGGTTAAGGAACAAGTGCTATAACTGTTTGATTGAATATACCGATGGAGTGCAGTACAAATTTATGAAAAGGGATTTCTGTTAGCGGCAAAGTTGTAAATCCTGTGTACGTGATGGGGACCATGCTGTTTAGTTTGTTAATATATTAGCAATTACGAGATGTCTCATTAATGTATTATTATATAGCTTTAGTTGCTGAATTGTAACTTTAGTTCGACTAAATTGCAGTTGCGTGTTAAGTGTAGGATTGTATGCTAATATACATTCAGGATTGAGTACAATGCATTTCAAAATTGTTGCTATGGTGCTACTTTTATACATTTTGCATATCATTCTTTTGCCAAATACGACCAAATTGCAGAGTGTATTGTGTTACACCAGTGCAATCAATGCAATGTATATTTGGATTTTCTTGGAGGTCATCATCACTAGTAGCATTTTATGTCATACTATAATCATATGGGCTTGTAAGTTGTCTCTGATAAGCAGATTATCATCTTTTTATACACCTTGTACTTTTGACTTTATTATTACTAGTTATTGGTTGCTTGATTACCTTACCCTTGGATCAATAGTAATCTTTATAATTGAAGTGAAATGAATTTTGGATTATACTATTATGGTAATTATTTGATCTACGTCCTCTCTACAGACAATATCATTTTTGAACTACTGCATCTGTATACTTGCCGACAAGTGAAATTGTATGCATTGCAAAAATGTTTCAAGAGCAAAGAATACAATGGATTTGTTAAAATCAGGGTAGGAGTATTTGGATGAGTCAGTGGTGAAAGATCTAACCTCTGCCAGTGGAATGCTTGCATGCTTTCCCACATTTGGCAAAATGTTCCATATGAGCAAAAATATCATAGACACTATATGTCTGCAACTTACTGATTTTTTAATATTTATGAAATTCCCCCTGCTATGCGTATCACTTGCAGCATTGTTCGTGGATTGTATCTTGATATATTGTAAACTGAAGAGGGAGTGGATTAGTGATCTTTTCACTTTTAAATATAAACTATGTCTTAAGGTTTACTGTATTATTTCTTTTCCTGATATATGCAGTCAAAAGTTAGTGAATTATTTTTAATTTATTTATTGTCATGCCTTGATTTGCTGTTTAGGATTTAGGTTTTTCTGTGGATTGCTTATCTGTAACATGAAACTTATGAGAAACAGACTAGTTGCAATTTTAGTTTGTATATATATATTTTTGGTTTGTTAAGCCGTACATTAGTACTATTGTCTAATGGATTAGAGTTGAATGATTATTTATTGTTCTTATGATAAATTGGAAATCCTCTTTTGTATTTTGTTTCTTGCCTTCTTAGTTTTAAGCTGACCACTTAAAAATTTTTTAATATCATTTTTATTTTGTATTTTTCTTCCTTTCACTGTCACCAGTTAAGTTGAAATGCTGTATTTGTGTTATTCTTGTAGGTCATGCCCTATAGCACTGGTTGCAAAACTCCGCTATCTAATTTTGAGGCTGGTCAGAATTATAAGGTTTGCAATCTGACACCTTTGCATATCTTTACTATGGCAATTGAATTATTTCACTTGTTAGTAATTAGCATTTTTTATTTTGTTTAAAATATTTTTATTGTAATCATGTTGGCTAAAAATGCTATCTGTAGCCTGTTCTTATAATGTCTTATTTTAGGCGGTTATTTCTTTTCATGAGAGATGTAGAAGTCATTATTTCCCTCACCCAATAGCTTTTTTTTTTTTTTGGGTTTTGGGGGGGGGGGCGAGAGGGTCAGTGGTTCTTTGGCATAGGGTACATCTTCATGATTGAGGGATCTGGAAATCCTTTTTTTCTTATTGAATTTATTTTTGCTTTTATGTTGGGCATGTGCTTTGTCCAGGCTCCAAGCCTAATGTGCTTTACTATGTGGGAATGTGTTGAAGATTGAAAGATGTCACTGTCTATTGGTCCAACAGCTTCTTTTTTTTGACTTTTTTTTGGGCTCAATTCGGCAATTCTATTTTTTTTATGATTTAGTCCAACTGTTTGTTTTATTGGATGATATATATTTCTTTTAATTCTGGTTATACCTATAATTCTATATTGGTGTAGGATGTACCTGATCCTGAAATAATGGTGGCATTTCCGGTTATTGGTGATCCACATAATGCATCTTTTGTAGCTTGGACGACAACTCCCTGGACTCTTCCAAGTAATCTTGCTCTTTGTGTCAATGCTAATTTTACCTATGTGAAGGTCAGTTAACTTAGTTTCAGAGATATATTAATGTGTTACCTGTAACCTACCAAGGTTGTTTATATAGTTTCCCAAGCTATTTATATAAAAACATAACTTCCTACAGAAGAAAGTAGAAGAAAAATAAATGATTGATGTCACAAATTCAAGTTTGGGTTCTAAATTCTGTTGTAATTAATTCTTAAAATTATGATTTTGCCTCAAATTTAGTAACTGTTACAGCTATAATTACAATGCCTGTGTTTCAATGTTGGGGAAGCTGTTATGATGATGTTTCAGTATGTCTCGAATGATGAAGAACTTTCATTTCACATAAATGGTTGAAGAGAAAGGTGCCTAATAGAAATGGGCAAGTGATTATAGTGGGTATTGGTTTTTGTTAATTTATAATTTATAATTTAATTTTTTGGGGCCTTATTGCAATAATGTATGGGGTGGTGATTTCAGATAATGTGTGTGTAAAGAGAGAGAGGAGTGAGGAGGTCCAAACAAGTCATCTGATAATTTTGGTGTGTGTGTTTTTCGTGGGAGGGGGGTGATAATGTTCATTTGGACAGAACACTCACAACCTTTTATGAGATGGTAGGCTTTTGAAGGAGGTGACATTGTTTTTCTTTTTTTTTAATTTCTTCCCTGTTTCTGCTCTGGAGTGAGAGGTGATAAACCCATAGAGGGAAGGGCTGGAAGAGAAGTTATTTTTGTGGCTGGATGAAACATTGAGAATGATAAGAAAAGATCAAAACATAGAGTCTACAGTTTAATTAAGTTGAGATGTAAGTTGTGTTGCTGCTTATTTGCCTTGAGTCATTTTGTCATTGACTCATTATTGTCTATGTTCCATGTATATTAGATAGAGGACTTTTGTATTGCTTTCACAAAGGATCCTTTCCCTTACTTTCTCTCCCCTCCAATGTGCTTTAATTATTGACAGCTAATTTGTGGATCAAAATTCAGGTTCGCAATAAGTTTTCGGGTAAAGTTTATATAGTTGCTGAATCACGTTTGATTTCACTCCCTACGGAGAAACCCAAAGAAACTGTCACCAATGGATCAGTTGATGGCCCCAAAAAGGCAATAGCAAAGACCAAAGAATCCTCAAGTGGGAAGACAGAAAATGTTTTAGATTCTTTTGAAGTGCTGGAGAAATTCTCAGGGGCTTCACTAGTAGGAAAGAAGTGAGCAGTTCTTCCTTTAACATTTCTCTTTTATTTTAAAACTACCCTCTTAACAGTTTACTTGTGCTCATGCATTTGTCAGAGTCATTTTCTTATTTATTTCAAAAGCTTTTTTCTTCTTATGCACAAGTGAAAGCTATTTCCCTTCTCTAATCCATCCATATCTCCTTATAGTGGCATAGATGGGTCTTCAAGTTAATCCCTCTTATATTTTCTCTTTTGATACTTATGAAATGACATCATTGCGAATGGGGTTTTGTTGACTATTTAAATTCTAAATGGCAACACGTTCTGCAGGTATGAACCACTATTTAATTACTTTATGGAGTTATCTGGTGCTGCTTTTAGAGTTGTTGCAGATGGTTATGTTACCGATGACAGTGGCACTGGCATTGTCCATTGTGCTCCTGCTTTTGGTGAGGATGATTTCCGTGTTTGCATTGATAATGAAATTATTAATAAGGTTTGTACTCTGACGCACTTAAAATCTATGAAAGCCTGAGTCTGATTTTCACTGGAACAGTTGAATCAAAGAGTTATGGTTCTACACTGTATAATCTTCACTGAGATTGTAAAATTATGTCTTTGGAGTGTGCTTGTTTATTTGTAAATGTCTTTATGTTTCATATATATCTATGCTTTTTTTTTTGATGATTTTTTCTCAACAAAATATTATTGTGACCAGATAATAACATTTTCAATTTGAGCAGTAACTGTAATCTGATAATGGAGATGAAAAATATTTTAATTATTGTTACCAAATGATTAGGTGCTTCCTATTTCAAATTCCAGTTTAATTGGATACAGCAGGAAATTTTGAAGCTACAAACTTATCAAAAGATATGTTGGTTTTTCCTGCTCTCAAATCCTTAAGAATTGCTAATAAGTACAAAACTAGGAATCAGGGGAGCTTTGATTGGGGGGGGGGGACTTGAATTTGCTTTAATGTGGTCAATAATTAACGACATCAAATGAGAATCAATGGCTCACTGCATTCTAGCTAGATTAGCTCATTTTTATGTAAATTAATCTGTTGACTTAATGGACTAAAATTTTTCTTTTTGTATGGTTCATACTTGTGGGTTTATTTTTGACTTCTAAACCTCAAATGATGAAATTCTTAATTTTCATAATGTCTCACCAATAGTTACAAATGAAATCTGATTGCATTGAATTCCACACTGTTTTAACAGGATCATTGCCTCTCAGTGATTGCATTCTTTCACAGGCTAGAAGAAACATGTTGTGTATGGAATCCAAAAACACAGCATACAATAAACCTCACTCAGGAAAAAAGATCATATTTTGCAAGCAATAAAATTTAACAGAATTGAGTAACATAGTTTATAGTTGCATCTGAGAATCTTTTATTTTAAAATGAAAGCGATCTAAATTGATTTCCTTTTTAATCTGTGTTCTTGCTCATGTTTTTAATTTTTATTTTGTCTCTGAGATCGGTTAAGTGGGATTTTTGCTCTTGGAACAGTTTTCTTTGCTTACAAGTTATGACCTGCAACATTTTGATTTTAATATGCCATGTATGTTCATGCATGTTTTTCTTTTCTGATTTAAAAAAAAAAAGGTGTCTGTACACTTATGTATTAGACATCCAGCTTTGATTGAATTGTGACCCAACAGCAGCCTAAACCTCCCTTCCATGGGCTTCTCTGATCAATGTGTTGGAGGATACTGACAGCAGCCTTTTTGGAGAATTATCCAAAGCGTAGAACAAAAAATTCCAGCTCTCAAGCATTGATTTGGCAGTGTGGATTCTTTACGGACCTTAATGAAGAGGGGCAGGGTGTTTTACTATTGATTTAAGAGTATTATAGTAGTATTTGCGGCAGTTTTTTTTTCTTTTTTTTTTTAAATAAGTTTTGGGCAGGCCAGGCCTTTGGCTGTTATTGGGCTTTTATTAATGTCGTTGAGGTATTTTTGAGTCTTACTTGGCTGTTTAGGTGTCTCTTATTAATTTAGGAAACCTAGATCCTTATAGGGGCACACTTGTCTTTGTGTGATAAGTTATGAGGGCTGGCTAAAATTTTGTAATATGTTTTTTTTTTGACTTATTTATCTATTTAATTTTTTTTAAAGACTCAACATCCAGTTACATGAGTTTCAGTGAAATTCTATCTACTTGGTTGTGTGATGCGGTTAAACCCTAGGTGTGAAGTTTAGGCTTATTTTCTTCTTCTCAGATACTTTTGTCTAATTTTATATGCTAACCAGTCCTGATATCTTTGGCAGACAACATTAAGAATTCACCCCATCAAATCTGTAACTGTTCCTTGCTTCATTATTCCCCAGAACCCATCAAACCTAAGCCCCCGCTGGAGGTACCATTCACACCACCCAAATAACCAGTAAATTAATTTTAAAGCCCTATCTTTGTGCGTAATAATTGGTTTTCCATTAACATGCAATTATCTTTTGATCCATGATATTTTTGCCCTTAATTCACTAGAGAAACCTTAATTTTCAATCTGTTAAACCTTAAGCCCCTTCTTGTCCTTTGCCACTATGCTTTTGCTAACCTGAGGCCACCATCCATCATGCTTGTGGGAACTCTGTTGCCTTGCCTTGAAATGTTCTCTTTTCCTTTGTCCCTATTGATGATTGTTTTCTGTTGATGTATTCTCCAATCTCTATTCTTTTCTCATGTCTATTTTTCAAGTAGCTGCGATCTTGGTGCTAGATTACTAGTTATTTTCATTTTTGATCTGTTTACTTGTTTATCAGTATTGAAGATGCTTTGATGCTTTAAAAAGCATTTTGACATTAAATTTTCTTCCCGTGTCTACTTTTCTTTTTTTTGGTTGGGTTTAAATTTTTAACCTTTCCTTGGTGAGAATTGGGTTTGTTTGTGGGATTTAGGGCTGTTTCTCCTCATAAGGTTCAAAGGTTTTGGTTAGACAAAGGAGGTTAGAACTTTGCGGCAATATGCAGTTCATGTAGTGATTTGGAATATTTGGCTGGAGCAGAATGCTCATATTTCTAGGGGTGTTTTTGTGGTTAGATACCTTATGGGAAAGGATTTCATTTGGTGCTTCTTTGTGGTGCTTGGCTTAGGGGTTGTTTGAGGGAGTCTCTTTGGATATTAAGGGAGACTGCGGCTTTGTTGCATGTTTCTTTCCTTTTCTTCTGTTTTTTAATTTCTTGTTATGATCTATGTTTTCCCTTGGACTGGGCCTTCTCATCTGTATTATTCTCCCTTTTAATATAATTTCTTCTGTTATCTAGATTCCTTTTAATATGATTTCTTCTGTTATCTAAATTTTTTTTAATAACCTTCTCAATACCATTACTTATACTCATGTCTGTTTGTAGGAGAACCTAACTGTTGCTGTTGATGATGATGGCTACTTTACTGCCAAAATTACTGATTTTAGTGGCCGCTATATCAAAGATGCAGATAAGGATATTGTTGAAGCTGTGAAGGTGTGTTCTATACATCTAAACTTGTTACTAATATAAAATAAAAGATTGTCTTATGTATCTGAAGTTGTGAGAGTCTATAATTCATTTTTGGAATAATGTATGTTGCTTTTAATTTGTGAGATTGGTTAAGATTATTGCATAACACCTCGAATGTTGTGTTTTAGTTTCAAATGGGTCTATCACATGCGGGGCTTAATATTTATTCTGATGAATAGTGGAATTTATTTCAAATACCTATTCTTGTTCAGCTTAAAGATGAAAAATTAGTATGAGGGGAAAGGGAAAGGAAGAAGAAGAAGAAGAAAGGAATAAAATAATTGGCCTGTTGGCTTGGAGTACACGTTGGAGGATAAATAAAAATTGTTTTATGTATCTAAACTTGTTAGAGCGTATAATTCATTTTTGGAATGATGTATGTTGCTTTTAATTTGTGACATCGGTTAAGATTATTGCATAACTCATTGAATGTCATGTTTTAATTTCAAATGGGTCTGTTACTGGTATCATATACGGGAATTAATATTTATTCTGATGAATAGTGGAATTCATTTCAAATACCTATTCTTGTTCAGCTTAAAGATGAAAAATTAGTTTGAGGGGAAAGGGGAAGGAGGAAGAAGAAAGAAATAAAATAATTGGCCTGTTGGCTTGGAGTACGCGTTGGAGTAAGATGAACAAAACTAAAAGAAAATTGGAGCTAATTTGTTTACAATAAAGCTCTCTTATCCCCTTACATGGGAGCCCCTAAAGTATCCTTGTGTTCTATACTGAAGTTGAGTAAGCAGCACTGTGCCAAATGCAACTCTGAACTGGTCATCTTTAAATGATATCCATTGTGTTCACAATTATTTATTTTTTTATTTTAAAAATCTCCTATAATTTAGTCCATAACAATTTTTGCATTGAATCCACAAATGTCTGTAACTTTAGTTTCATCTAGATCATTATAACTTTCTCTTCTAGTTAAATCACTATCACTTTTATCATTCCTGCAAATTATTATACTGGAACTCTTGCTTTGACTACTATTTCTGCCTTTTCCACAAATGTAACTATAAACTGCACAACTCTGAAAGACCATGCTTGTGTTATCCTACCAAAATGTCTGAATCTAACCAACATAAATTGCACCAAATTCTGAGAACAAACCAAATGCTGTCCAAAAATGCCATAAAGGTATATTTCATTTATAGTTGGCTACTAGACACAGGAAAAACAAATCAAGGATTCGGAGCTGTTGAAACACATGCATCAAGTGATGTGTCCAAAGGAAGCGCTTTTATGGCAATCAAATTACCATCAAATCATTAGTATAATTGTATCAAGTACCATTGTTAAAATGAAAGACTTGTTAAGTGGTGCAGATGCAATGTATATATACTAGATGAAGTTCAGTTACATTTACTGGTGAAAAAAAAGGAGTATGATGAAGGTGTAAAATTTGTAGGATTATAATTCTAAGAGGAAGCCCTATTTCCTATGGGAAAGAGAGTGTCATAACATTCAGGCAATGAAAAAAAATGTATTTAGGGGGGGTGGAAGAGAAAGTGATGAAGAATGGGATAATTATAGTAGGAGTGCTAGTAATTATTTATAAACCAGGGATTAAGCAATTGATTAAGGCTTAAATAAGGGATACTGTTTACTGCTATTTCCTTGATTGTTGTAAGCATGTGTTTTCACTTTATATGGGGCCAGTATGGGAAAAAGGGGAAAATGGAGGAATAGAAAGATAAAGAGAGATAGAGGCAGAAAGAGGGGGGAAAGGGAGAAACAGAGAGATGGAGGGAGCAAGATAGAGAAGAAATATTGATATTTATGCAATTACTAAGCTGAATGAAATGCCTACTGCCAAGGGATTATAAAGGAAACTATGAAACAACAACCCATATCACCACTGACCATAGACTCCTGTTATTCTTGTCCCATTCTTGGGTAAAGTGAAACCAAAAATATAAGTTGTTTATCAAGAACTAAAAGCCAAGGCAGGTGTACATGTCAATGAAGTACATCACTTTCAAGGTTTTTGAGTCACTGTAGTATTGGAGAGTGCCTTTTGTGCAATTTTTATTTATCTGATCCTCTCCTTCATTGTGCCTGAGGAGCGTAAAGGAGTAGTTAAAACCTGTTAACATCCCAACTTACCAATTTTCAAGGGGCCAAGTGAAGCTTACATACCGAAATATTATTTGGGGTCATTTCGCTTCTGTAGAGTGGAAGGAAAATCAGATTTGGAAAACATTCTCTTACAAGTAGAAATTCCTTTCCACCTAATTCACAATGAAAGCGGCTCAATTAGGTCAAAATTGCCCGTTGCAGGGATTTTACTGGCAGAAATATATGATTTAAGAGTGTAGCTCTGTACCTGGATTTAAAAATTAACTGGATGAACTATGAAGTGAAGGCATGCATATTTGGGTGTAACTCTCTTCATTGCTTATTTGCTTTCTCTAATCTTGTTTTCCCTTGTTGTCTGCTTGGGAAGATGCACTATGGAAGACCAGTTATGAATTATTGTTATATTTCCTTCTTCCTTTTTTGTACTTAAGTAAGTATCAATTCTAGAGTTTGACACCATGTGATGGATGTTGGTTTTAAGTCTTGAGAGTCAATATTGTTTTTCTTACAACTTTGTTTATTTGGATACTTAATTTTATTTTTTATTTTTCATATTTGCTTAGGCAAAGGGTAGGCTAATTAAGTTTGGAACCTTTACACATTCTTATCCATTCTGCTGGAGATCTGGGACACCTCTAATTTACAGAGCTGTTCCGAGCTGGTAAGCATGTTTCACCAAGATTTTCCTTTTGCCTCACTTATTTGTGGAGCTATAGCTGTCAACTTTGCTTGCAATACATGATTTCATTGGCTGGAATTATTAGAACATCATCCACGGAGTAATGTGCGTTACTTTTAATTTCTTAACTGCACCATTTGTTTATTGACAAAAGATTGTTATACGAAGAAGAGAAGCACAAAATGTTGATGGGTAAGAAATCCTCAAACCAGAAGAGGCCCCCCCCCTCCCCAAACAAAAACCGAAAAAACAAATCAAAAGGAAATAAGGTAATATAAGCCCTATAAAAGTAAGTAGTGTAGAAGAGTTGTCCAATCTCCTTGCATGTTAGAAATAGTGATTCCCGAAAAAAGACCATGTGTAGAGCACCAAAGACAAGCCATAAATACAATTCTATCCCATAACATATTTAAAGGTGAAGAAGGCCATTTGAAGATAGGGGCATTCTCTCCAATTTGATTGACCATAGTATCCCATAAACTACACATTGGCACAGTTTTGTTTTCCATTTCACTAGACCCTTTGAAATTTAATTTGGAGGAGCTGATCCGAAGTACTAGGACACACCTAGCTCTCTCCAATAATACCAAAGAGCCTATTCCAAAGGTCACTTACTGCTGGACAACGGAGAAATGAATGACACATGTCAAAAGAAATAGCTATATGGGGCCATCGAACTGGCATTATATCATTAGTGTTTATCCTTTTGAGTATTGTAGTCCGAACAATGAATTTGACCTTAGAAGGAACTTCAGATTTCAAAATTGGCTTATCAAGAACAAGCTTTTCCCTTGTAGGTGAATGAGTAAGGAACTGAAAATAAAATCTGCAAGAAAAAATACATGAAGAATCAAGATTCTAAACTCTTGTATCTTGACTAGAAGAAAAAGGAACAAGTTCCATTAAGTACAAAATGGACTAAAGCTCACTACTTTCTCTATCATTCAAGTTCATGAAAAAAATGAAAATTCCAAGATTGATTGGAATTAAGAATAGAAAAGAAGTTTTGGATGGGTGAAGATATAATTATTTCGCAAGTACATGGATTGTTTAAAAGTTAAGTAGCACCAATACAGGCATGCCTATTGGTATGACACGTATAATATGCCGGATAGGGATAGGGCATCCAAGAATGGAACCAATAATCAAAGCACTTACAATGAAAGCACCCATGGATAGAACACGCCCACAGCAGAGCACACCCACGAACAGACTAGGACAAACTGCCACAGCCAGACCATGATGGAGCACGACAGACGGAGGATGATGAAGCACCAAGGACAGACCAGAACAGAGCATGATGGGGCATGGTTGAGCATGATGGACCACCCCTGAGCAGAAGGGATGATGGACAGCAATCAGAAGGCATGAAGAAATGCATACAAGCCAAATGGTTCGGGTAGGGCTTCGAAAGAGATGAAGAAAAGAAAAAGAAAAAAAAAGGCAGAAAACATCAGTTTTCACCCAGCCGTTTCGGTGCGTTTTGAAATGCACCCAACCACCAAAAAAAAAAAAGTACGAACCCATAGAGGACTTTATTCGTATTGGGTATGTGTTTGATATGCGTACGTCACAGTTTTCAGTGTATGTGTGCATCTTAGTTTAAAAGTATTAAAGGTATTCAAGAAAGATCCAGTAGCATCTCACAAGGAATGGTGTAAGTTAATCTTAGGGTTTTCTGAGCATGAGTGGAAGGTTTCAATGTGTTTGCCCATCTTGGGCTTCTGTATTGAGGGCTAATCCTTGGCAGATTTTATGAAAGCATGGTTAGGCATGGTGAGGTCTTGATACCATTTGAAAAATACTAATATTTCATTGATTTTATTTGCTAGAATACATGAGAACAGAGACCAAATAAAAGGTGGAGGCTCTTAACAGTTCAGAGGCTCCCAAAAAAAAAAAGGAAACCTAGACTAATGACAGATTTAAATAAGAAACGGACAGAAAATAATGCAACATAAAAAGGGGAGTATCTGACTGTCCTAAATTGGGAAACTAGCTGTTGGATAAGTTGGGAAATGGCACAAGATCTTATGCAAATGCCAACAATGGGAAACCACAATTTCCTCAGAACCAGCTGCAAGACCCTTTGTCAAATCCGTATCTATAGCCTTGGACAGTATCCAACTCAAAAATGTCCACCACTAAAGCATACAAAAAAGGGGGAAGGGGCTTTTCCTTGCCTAACTGTTCCTTTACCTTGAAACCAAGATTTAGGCACGCCATTAACAATTACAAAGAAAAAGTGAAAGGCAACCCAAAATCCATCTCCTT
Organism: Erythrophleum ivorense; assembly: GCA_026724425.1. Lineage (NCBI taxonomy): Eukaryota > Viridiplantae > Streptophyta > Magnoliopsida > Fabales > Fabaceae > Erythrophleum > Erythrophleum ivorense. The sequence continues at coordinate 298,764 of JAIUCV010000359.1, read as the reverse complement.
CATCTCTCTTTAGAACTTTCCTATAAAAAACCTTATCTAAAGATCCCTAGCTCACCCTATCTAATGCTTTTTCAAAGTCCAATTTAAAAATTATATGCTGTCCCCTTGCTCTCTTCATATCATCTACAACCTCATTTGCCGCATCAACATTCAAAACTTGCTTATCATGGATAAAGTACTTTGGTTTTTTGATATTGTGTTTGATGATACTTGACAAAGCCTAGTTGAGACCCTTGGTGATGATCTTATACACATTGGCGGTAAAACTAATTGGTCTATAATTTCTCATCTTGATACACCTATCCTTCTTAGGCACTATAATGACAAAAGTTCAGTTTATAGTCACTACAACTTTTCCATTACAGTAGAATTCATTGAACACCTTTAAAAGATCGCCTTTGACAATATCCCAACAACTTCAAAAAAAAAAAAATGCCAAAGTAAAACCATCTGGTTTCAGAGCTTTATCCTTGGCCAAGATCCAAATAGGCCTTTGAATCTCTTCCTTTTCAAAACGGGCTCCCTAACCAACAAGATTTGTATGCAGAAACAAGACTCCAATCTAATCCTTCCATGAAAGGCTCGCAAGAGTTCTCTTTAGAATAGATGGCAATGGAGAAGGGGGTAACTTCCTCTGCAAGACTCCAATCTAATCCTTCCATGAAAGGTTTGCAAGAGTTCTCTTTAGAATTGATGGTAATGGAGAAGTGGGTAACTTCCTCTGCAATAACACTTGCATGCCTCAGAAGACTGCTGTCCTCAGGCTCCTATTTTTATTGATACTCTTTCTCCTTTGCCTTGTAGCAACTGTATGAAGCAACTTTGTCTTCACATCCCCATCCTTTGCCCATTGAAACCTAGACTTGCCTCCAACTAGTTTGTTCTCTTGGGAGCATCTCTTCAACCTCACTCCTTAAAGAGTTAATTTTACTCCTTCGCTTAAAAGACTGCACCTCCTTGTCCCTCTAACTTATCTAATCAGTCCAAGTCTATAATAATTTGCTCTTTGCTAATCTTATAATTTCTAAAGACATCTTGATTCCAAAATTTAACCTTCTGCTCTTACGCTTTCAATTTCTTCAAAAAATTAAAACCGTCTCTCCACCCCCATGCCTTCCCAGATGTCTTTCACAGGTGGAATAAAAGAAGGATGTCTCAACCACATATTTTCAAAGCAAAAAGAATGGGACATTGATTAACTTTGCAAAACTCCATAAAAACTGGAAACTACTCAAAACTATTTGAGTCAACATCTCTTGCTTTAGATCTGGAAATGCTTCCTCCTAGGTGTTAGTGCACAAAAATCTATCCAACTGAGAAGATATAGTATTCCCTATGACCACCCTGACGATATGAACTGAGTATTGGATAAAGGTAAATCTCTGAGCTCACAGTTGCGGATTAGATTGTCAAATCCTCTCATAGTAACAGTGGTACAATTTGCTACTAACTTTTCATTAGGAAACCTCACTGCATTGAAATTGGGTCCACCTGACTTGTAGAACCCTTTAGATGGTTTTCCACTGGGTGGTTATCAACCAAAGCTACCATGTCTTACTTTTTGGCCTTGTCTGTACCACAGGACATGACAGATACCTCTGGTTTAACATTTTGTACCTTCAAAAATGGTCCCTCACTAGCTGCGACACGCTCTGTAAGCTCCCTTGAGGACTTTACATTGCAACCCAGACATGGGTCTGCCATTTCTGCCTCTTCTGTCCTAGTGGAGCATTTTCTGGCTTTTAAAGGCTATGCTGGCGTGTCTGTGATGAAACTTTGGTGCTTTCTGCTCCAAACCCACTGTCAACCTGTATTGGATCCAAAATCCAAAATTGATTTGGGTTTTTCTGCCTACCCAGTTCATCTTGGAATGCTTATTTGGAACCCACCTATTGAGTGAGCCAGCTTGAGCTTTCCTCACTAAAGCCCCCTAATGTCCCTGGCTTTTCATTTGTAAGTGGGGTTGCCATAAAAAACACTTGCCCTCTTGGGATTTGGGGCCTACAATCTTGATTCTTGAGAAGACATTGGGTCTTGGCCCAACATGCTGATGTAGGACCAATAGTAACTAAGGAGAATAAAGGAAGGAGAGTGAAGAATAGGGGGAGAAATATGAAGATACTTTATTATTCAATCAATGACAAGGTGCATAATCCTAAATCCTATGGGCTATATATAGAGCCCAAGAGATAAATACTAATAACAAATCTTAATCTTAAATCCTAATCCTTAAGGTAATTAAATAAATAACTAATGTTTAAATCAAAATAAAACAAATTAATGATAAGCCTTAAACAAGATAAAACAAACTTAATGATAAGCATATAAAACAAACCTAATGATAAGCCTAAAATAAGATAATCATAACAAATTATTTTAAGATTTTCCTACGCATAAAATAGGTTTTGATAACGGGATCTCTAGCATTTCCTTCTTTTTTTCTTTCTTTTTTGTTTTTGTTTTTTGTTTTGTTTTTTGTTTTGTTTTTTGTTTTGTTTTATGGTTTTTTTCTCTTTTTTTTAAAAATACTAATAGACTAGACAATTAGAAAGGAAGTAAAGACAAAAGATGGGGGAATGGGTAAAAACCTTTAAAATAACTCCCAATGCCCTTAGTCTCAGGTTTCAAAGAGAAAATAAAACCTTACCTTAGCAATATAGAGCTCAAAGTAGAAGAAAATACCCCCACTTACTTTCAGGATGATGAGTACGACGAAGAATAGAGACAAAAGGGCTGGAACAGCAACTTCAGGACATCTGGGGCGTCGAGTGCATGAAGCCCAAGCGCAGGGAGCTTCACCGACGTGTGGTGGCTCGTGTGGTGGCCGATGGTGATGACGCTTGGTGATCTAGTTGGATTTCTCTTTCTGATTTTGATGGTATGGTCAGTTGGTTGTTCCAGTGGATAGAGGTGGCAGTACTAGTGTGGAACAGTGTTAAGCCTGATGTTCCACGCCTTACTATTCTTACGCCCTAGTAGTTCCACCATTAAGTGTTTCCATTGTCATTCCAAAGGTCATATTGCATCTCAATCGCACCTTAACTCTTGAGCATCAAGCTGGTGACTTAGGTGAGATAGGCGACGCAGATGTAATAGTTGACCCCCTTGAATGCCCCTTTGATATTGATGATGACATCATAGTTGAAGGCCTCACATTAATGTGATGAGATGCATTCTGTCTGTCTTTTTACCTATGGACTCTTGGAAAAGAACTAGTATTTTCCACACATTTTTGAAATGCGGGAACAAGTTGTGTAAACTAGTTATTGATGGAGGTAGTACAAGAAATGTAGTTTCTAATACAAGAGTTGCAAGACTTGGACTTAAACTTGAATCTCATCTTGCACCTTTTCATGTAATGTGGGTAGATAAGACTTCATTACTTGTTATTCAACAATGTCGTGTTTCCCTTCAGCTAGGAGAATACCAAGAGGATATTCTTTCTATGTCCTCTCAATGGATGTTGGTCATATTCTACTAGGTAGACCTTGGCTTTATGATCATGATGTCATTAGTTATGGTAGAGAAAATAATTATGTGTTTAAACCTAATGGAAAATCAATTTTGTTGTGTCTTGCCAATTTTGATTTTGAGAATATGAATCCTCCTAAATTAAAAGATCGAGGGACTAAGAATCATAACCTTCATCTCCTAACACATAAACAGTTTGAGTCAGAAGGTAAAGAGGTTGATGTTATTCTTGCCTTGATCCCTAAAGTTTCCTTTAAAGTTACTTTTGTCTTTAATATTGATGAAATTAATGAGATGTCTCAACTTTTAGAAGAATTTAAGGATATTGCTCCAAATGAGCTTCCTTTAGAACGTTCGCCGATGAGAGATATCCAGCACTCTATTGACTTAATTTCAAGTTCTTAACTCTGCAATCTTCCTCATTATGAGATGCACCATAAGGATAGGGAAGAGCTTAATAGACAAGTTGATGGTTTCCTTGAGAAAGGTTATATCCAACGTAGTCTTAGTTCTTGTGTAGTTCCCACCCTCTTAATTCCTAAAAGGATGGAACTTGGAGAATGTGTGTAGATAGTTGGGCCATTAATAAGATCACCATTAAGTATATGTTTCCCATCTCACAACTTGAAGATATGCTTTGATTTGGTTGCTGGCTCTAGTTGGTTTTCTAAAATTGATTTTCGTAGTAGCTACCACCAAATTAGGATTAGGCCTGAGGACAAATGAAAAATTGCTTTTAAGAATCAAGATGGATTGTATGAATGGTTAGTAATGTCTTTTAGCCTCTCTAATGCTCCTAGTACTTTTATGAGAGTTATGATCCATATTTTTAGATCCTACTTTGGAAAATTCTTGGTTGTATACGTTGACGATATATTAGTCTATAATAAATCTTGGGATGAGCATTTGGGCCACCTTCGCTAGATTTGTCTCACCCTTCGTTATGAGAAATTCTATATTAATCTCCCTAAGTGTTCTTTCCCTCAAAATCAGGTTGTATTTCTTGGGTTTATAGTCTCTACACAAGGTTTAGTCACTGACTTTGAGAAAGTCAAAGCCATTCGTTAATGGCCTGAGCTAAGAACTCTTTTTGAAGTGCATAGCTTTCATGGCCTAACTTTTTTTTATAGACGCTTTATTAGGGATTTTAGCACTATCATGACTCCTATTACAGATTGTTTGAAATATGACAAGTTTTAGTGAAATCTTGCCATTTCTAAAGCATTTGAAACCATTAAGAGAAAACTTTCTAAATCTCCTATCTTAACTTTACCTGACTTTTTTAAGTCTTTTGAAGTTGCCAATGATGCTTTTGGGTAGGCATTGGAGGCGTTCTTAGTCAAGAAGGTCACCCCTTGCCTTTTTTAGTGAAAAACTCAATGAAGCCAAGCAAAAGTACTCAATTTGTGACAAAGAATTCTATGCCATTATAAGGTCTCTTGAGTATTGGAAATTTTATCTTGTTTTCGAAGAGTTTATTTTGTATTTTGGCCATCAGGCCCTTAAGTTTCTTCACTTTTGAAGGCACTTAAATACTAGGCATGCGACATGGGTCGAATTTATTCAGTAGTTTACTTTTGTCGTTAAGCATCAGTCTGAAGTGGAAAATAAGATAGCTGATGCCTTGAGTTGTAAGCTTATCATGTTGCAAGCTATGAATATTGGCATTATGGGTCTTGACAGATTAAAAGATAAGTATATTGCTTGTTTTGACTTTGGAATCATTTTCAAGGATCTTAGCGAAGGTCCTCGCTATGTCCACGCTGACTTCATCCTTCAAAATGGTTATCTTTTTCGGGGAAATCGATTGTGCATACCTTGAATATCAATGAGAGATTTCCTTGTTCGGGAATTATATGCAAGAGGTTTAGTTGGCCATTTTGGTAGGGATAAGACCATAGCCTTAGTTGAAGATAAATTTTATTGGCCTTCTTTGAAACGTGATGTTGCTAAAATACTTTCCTTATGCCACACATGCCAAACTTCTAAGGCTAAGAACCATAGCCTTAGTTGAAGATAAATTTTATTGGCCTTCTTTGAAATGTGATGTTGCTAAAATATTTTTTTAGTGCCGCACATGCCAAACTTCTAAGGCTAAGAAGAAAAATACAGGTTTATACACTCCTTTGCCTATTCTACATGCCCCTATCTTAGTATGGACTTTGTTTTAGGGTTACCATGAACAACCTAAGGGCATGTTTTATTTTTGTAGTTGTAGATCGATTTTCTAAGATGGCTCACTTCATTCCTTGTAATAAGACTATTGATGTTTCTAACTTAGCTAAGTTGTTCTTTCAAGATGTTGTGCATTTGCATAGGTTGCCTACTTCTATTGTTTCTGATAGGGATGTTAAGTTTGTTTGTTATTTTCGTAAAATTCTTTGCAAGCTTTTTGTTACTCAATTAAAATTTTCCTTTGCATTTTATTCACAAACTGATGGTCAAACAGAAGTCACAAATTGTAGTTTGGGTGATTTGTTTAGAAGTCTAGTAGGGGATAAACTTGGTAATTGAGATTTGATTTTACCAATAGCTGAATTTGCATATGACAATTTAGTTAATTGATCCATTGGTAAGAGTCCTTTTGAGATTGTTTAGGGTTATAACCCTCGCCAACCTATTGAGCTTTTACCCATTACCTTGACTACCTGTACCTCTTAGTCTATAGAAACATTTGCCTAGCACCTTCGTGATTTGCATGCTGAGATTAGGCGTAAGTTTGTATTAAGCAATGAACAATATCAATTAGTTGCTAATGTTCACCAACATTTTCAAAACTTTAATGAAGGTAACTTTGTGATGGTTCTTATCCACCCTGAGCGTTATCCCAAGCATTCCTTCAAAAAGTTGCACGCTTGAGCCTTTGGTCCTTTTTGCATTTCTAAGAAACTTGCGCCCAATGCATATGAACTAGAATTACCTCCTAATATGACTATTAGTCTAGTCTTCAATGTTGAGGATTTATTCCCTTATCGAGGCACATTTAAGCCTTCTCCTTTTCTTGTTGATGGTTCTACAGGTGTCCAATGTCATCAAACTCCACCTTTTCCACTGCATGAAGAAGCCATTGATGCGATCATAGATGATCAAGTTGTTCTTTCTCTGGAAGGTCCTTGTTGGGATTTTTGGGACATGCATAGTGAAAATTTGAAAAATTGAATTCAAATCCCTTTTATGGATTTATCAATGTCGTTTAAATAGAGTAAAGCTAGAGAGTTTTTACTTTTGTCACATGATTCTTCAGGTCTTCTTTTTATCATCGGATCTCAGGAATTGACGCTTCAGACTAGTTCCCTTTATTGGTATTTATATGAACGGTCACTGCAACTCAAACGACGTGCTAGCGTCACTAAACACGAACGTCCATACATTCAAGGAGAGAAGACATTCTTCTCTTTCTCTCTCTAAGTGTCCGTATACTTTCTCTCTCTAAGGTGGGAGGAAGCTCTTCCTTAAGAAAAATCATCCTAAAAAACTCTAGCCTCTTTTTTTATAGAGATGTATTATATTAGGATTTTAGGATAGATTTGATTAATTTAAATACATTATTTAAATTACTTCAAATTATAATTAAATAAATTAGTTTAAATTTAAATCTAGAACCAAATTTAAATTTAATTTATCACATACATTAAATTCAAATTATTATATTAGTTTAAATTTAAATCTATCATATAGAATTAAATTTAAAATTAATTTATTTAAATTAATTAAATGATATATATGTATATATTTTGAAATATAATATATTAAATATATATATTTCGAATTTTATAAAATATATTTCGAATATATTTATAAAATTTTTCCATCCTAAATTGAACGTTATATTTATTGAATTTAGACGCATTTTTAGGTTCAATGAATTTGGACATTTTAATTCGAGTTGGTCTGTTCTTGTGTGTGATCCTATAAGCCTACATACCATTGGCAGTGGGCTAATAACCCTATTCTACCTACAAGTCACAAGTGAGCTTCAGCAAGACATTGTGACTATCCAAATTATGTAAGGATTGGTGATCCAATGCAACTTATCATATAACCTTGTCACAACCCTTTTGTCACACGATATCTAAGTCAAGTATGAGGCATGGAAATGTCATCTCCATTTTACTCAAGCGTCACTCTCTTGATTTTCAAGTAGACTGACAAAATAAATGGAAAACCCTTTTATCTAAGCATGGAAATGCATTTCTCAGTCTCACTCATTCAGTGGCCTAGAGATATCTCTCCACAAATGAGAGGGACAAATTCCATCTTGACTACTCATCTTCCTCTACTTGGATTTCACTATGTTTGATCACAGTCTTTATGATTACTTAGTTAAAGGTGACTTTTGACTATGTTGAAGCACAGTGTTCCTCATGTAGGAATTTATAGTGATCTCAGGTTTGAGGGTTTAGTGACACAACTATATATGAGATACACTGATAACTTGATCCATGTAGTTATCTCATGATGGGTCGATTAAGCATCCTGTTTCCTAACAAGTACCTATGATTTTGATTTGTATCTTTATACATGATTAACATATAGTCATCAATCAAAATCATATTAGTCTTAGTTCATTATCGTTCCTATAAAGATGATCGACTTGGGATATTTAGGATAATCAATATGATTTATCCAAGAATATTATTATTATAGTAAACATGCAAACAATATAATAAATGTAATAAAAGAGAAACTCCTTTTTCTTAATGAAATGCAATGTTTATAATACAATGATTGGCTTAGAGCACAATCTTCAATAGTCCCCTTTGCCGCTACTTTGTTTGTTGGAAAGGTTCCTCAGATTTCGATGCTACATGGATTACTGAGGAGGAGTTCTTCGTCGTTGATCCTGCTTTGCTATAGGCTTATCAACAATCTTCCTCTCCAGAGGAGAGTTTTTGTCAGCCGGGGGGAAATGATGGACATCCCCTTATTAAAACTTATTTTAGGTGTAGGAAAATCTAAAAATAATTTGTTATGATTATCTTGTTTTAGGCTTATCATTAGGTTTGTTTTATTTGCTTATCATAAGGTTTGTTTTATCTTGTTTTAGGCTTATCATTATCTTGTTTAGGCTTATCAATATGTTTGTTTTATTTTGATTTAAATGTTATTTATTTATTTACTTACCCTAAGGAGTAGGATTTGTTATTAGTATTTATCTCCTGGGCTCTATATATAGCCCATGAGATTTAGGATTATGCACCTTCTCATTGATTGAATAATAAAGTATCTTCATATTTCTCCCCCTATTCTTCACTCTCTCTCTTTTTTTCCCTTTAGTTACTATTGGTCCTCCATCACATGCCTAACCACACCATCAAACTTCTCTTCTCTTCTTGGGTCCAACAGGCCACTTTTCTGTTACCTGACCTTATCTCTATCCTAAGAATCTGTTTGAAATTTGAAGTTCCTAAATTTGAGGGATCTTTCATCAAAACAATTGGAGAAGTTGCCTACTCCTTTGCAACCCCTTGCCTATCCCATCTGTGGTAACCTGTGGACAGAATTCCAGCATTCCATTTTCTCACATCAGCAAAACTCAATCTGTTAGCCTGTGAAGTATATGTTTTTTTCCCCCCAATTAGAGGGAGAAATGTATTGATTAGCAGCCTGAACAATAGGCTTCTTGAGAATGTTCCCAAATTGCCACCATTCTGTTCCGAAAGGATGAGCAGGCACAACAATATTAACCTCGCATCCTACCCTGAAAAAATCAGTCACTGTCAGGTACTTGTCCCTACCTTTCTGCCTCCCACCTGCTGTAAGAACTTTACCTCCTCTAGGCATATTCTGATGAAGTCTGTCCCTAGTGGTGCTCTTTTCAATTCATGAAAGGTTGATAGCAACCAGAATATGCCCTCTTGTCTGAGGACTACTGACTGATTAAATCCCTGACCATATTCATCCACTCTCAGATGAAAGCAAGAAACTCCCTCTTTTAATGTAATATGCAACAATATTTCTAAAATGATAATCCGAGTTTTGTTGATTGTTGAAAATAGTAAATTGACTGGTATGAATGGGGACTGGGGAGCAGTTTTATTTGTTTAAATTCAAGTTTTATAACCTTTTTTTTAATTTCTTTTTGTTTTGTTTTGTTTTCTTTTAGAAGGCTGTCTTATCCTCTTTTCTTGTAATTCTCTCTTTCTAGCAAATATTATTTTTCTATAAAAATATTGACTGAGCTGATCATGTTAAATTGTTTGATAATAAATTTTGGTTTGTCCACTCAGGTGTTGATATCTTACCCCTGTTCATGTTAGGTTTGTTCAAGTGGAAAAGTTGAAAGAGCAATTGTTGGAAAATAACAAGCAGACTTACTGGGTGCCAGATTTTGTGAAGGTACAGTCTCTTGCTTAACACATGATGTTTTTATAATTTTTCCTGTTTCTGGTCTTCTGTTGGGAGAGCGTTTTCTTTTATTGTTATAATATAACAAATTAATTGAATATTGTTATTATTAGTAATTTACTACGTGCTTTTCTTCTAATAAATTTACAATTTTAAAATAGTATATATGTAGAGACAGAGAGGAGGGGGGGGGGGAGAGAGAGAGATTCTTTTCAGGTATTCAGAGCATTAAAATTTTTAATGTAATAGTTAGATAAATATATTAGAAAGGGAATCTAATTTTTTGTATGCATTAATTATTCAAAAGTCTATTATGTTTCCTGTTCAAGTAAAAGAAAATAAATAACAAAACATTTTACAGAGAGCCTGAGTTTTTTTTTTGGGGGGGGGTTGGTGGGGAAGGGCAGCTTCCTTGTGGAATAAGTTGTTTGTGAGATATTGGGAGAGGGATTTAGAGCACTTCCTCCTTATACTATTTGGAGGTCTTGGCAGAACTAAGTAGGGTAAAACTTTGTGGCAATGTGGTATTTGTTGAGGTTGGAATATTTGGCTGGAGTGAAATGCTCGTATTTTAGGGGCTGTTTCTTTGTCTTTTGACTGCCTTTTGGAAGAGGATTATGTTTGGGGCTGCTCTGTGGTATTTAGCTTATAGCTTTTTCAAGGGAGTGTCTCTTTTAAATATGCAAAGGGATTGGGAAGCTTTGCAGAAGATCTTAGGTTCGAACCTCTACTCCATCATATATCAGAAACTTTGTATATGATTTACTTCTGTTATTTTTGGTCTTGGACCTCTTGCCTTGGAGGAATTCTATCCTCATTTGTATGTCTTCTCTTTCTTAATATAATTTCTTCTTTTATCCTAAAATAAAAGAATGCATCCATACTCGAGCATTCAATTGGTCTATGAAAATTCCTAATTTATTATTTATGTAAATATAAAAATACACAATATCTTCTGTTGTAACTGACTGAATTTATGCATATAATGGAATCTATTGTTTTTGTAAATGTTTCTAATATTCCTCCTTGATGTAGGAGAAGAGATTCCACAATTGGTTGGAAAATGCAAGAGATTGGGCAATTAGTCGAAGTAGATTTTGGGGGACCCCTCTTCCTATATGGATTAGTGAGGATGAGGAGGAAAAAGTTGTCATGGATTCTGTTGCAAAACTTGAAAAGCTTTCTGGTGTGAAGGTTAGATTTTTCTCTTCACTTCTTTGAAATAGCAAATGTTTATTCTTGTTATTGCTAATTGATTTTATTGTTGACATGTATAGGCTGATTGTTTCAGCCTGTTTTGGTGACATGCAAGTGATCTGTCTTTTGTACCTCAATGTTCCTGTGATTGTCTGATTTTCTTTGCAATACTGCCAAATCACTAATCTGGTGGAATGCTGGAATTCTAAGTAGCAGAATGATTAATGAGTTGCATATAGTATAGTTAATTTTAGCTTACTTGTGCCATGGAAATCCTTTACTTATGCTAACCATTGGAAGAATATCAAGTTATTTCTTATTAGAAATGTTAATAAAAAACATTACCGAGCCTTCTTCTTACACCTTAAGGTTTTGTAATGAAGAGGTCCTTGACATGGTATTAGAGCATTTATAACCTACCAATGAGGAGTTCTATCCTTATTACACTTCCCCCCATTCACTTAATTTTAATATAAGGCATGGTGGGACTATGCTCCATTTATGAGTGAAGCCCATTGAGAAACTAGGAAGAGCAAAAGTTAGGAAGGAAAGGAAGGGACACAAAGCAAAATATATTATTCACAAAGCAAAATATATTATTTACATACTCAATTATGGCTTATATAACACTAATCCTTCATTCTATAATTATATAATACTCTAATAATATAACCACACAAAGACACATATGCCCTTTTATGGTGTAGTGCCTTTTTACTCTGTGTGCACCACTGTTGGTGATTGCTGTGTTTTTTCTTTGTACCATTGACATTAATTCCTAATTTCCTTATCTGCTTTTGTGGGATTTAATGCCAGATTATTTGGGATTAAGTCAACACTTTATTGTCACTTATTTTTCCTTGATTTGTACCTTTCTTTCTTTCCTTTATGGTTAGCAAAAATTATGGGATTCTAGTGGTAATTATGTTACCATGCTTCCTATAAATTCAAACTCTGTCATTTGAATAAAATAAGGTGTTCAGAGAAGTTTTTTTTTCTATATTTTCTCCATGGTATTAGAGCTTCCGAATGCCTAATACATTCACTATTAGTTTTGGTGGCTTCAAGGCCTTCAACACTGAGATCCATGATGAGCAAAGCTCTGAAACTGGAGCAACCCATATTGCTCCCATCCACTCAAGGAGTTTCAGTCACAATAGCACTCTCATCTGAGCCCACTCCAGTCCTTATCACTGGACATATGGGAGTAATTACCTACAATGGTAGTCTAATGTCCTCATGTACATGAAGGGGAAGGGAAAAGCAGGCTATCTCACAGGTGATACACCTTGCTTGAGCCTTTTAGATCCTAAATTTCTCATCTGGGATATAGAAATATGATTATGCCATGGTTCATTAACTCCATGACACTTTATATTGGGGAAAATTACCTTATTTGCAAAATTGCCCAAGAGATCTGGGAATCCACTTGTGAAACCTATTCCACTAGCGAAAACACAGTGGAATTGTATCAGATTGAAAGTATTCTTCATGACATAAGGCAAGGAGATCTTACAATTGTTCAATACTCTTATCTACTTTTCAAATATTGTTAGCATATTGACACATTTGAGGCCATCACTTGGAGCTATAGCACTGACGCAGCCAACTACAAGAAAATAGTTGAGAGGAAACGCACATATAAATTTTTATTCGGGCTCAATGACAAGTTTGAATAGGTAAGGGGAAGAATTCTTGCAACTAAACCATTTCCTTCCCTTTGTGAAGCCATCTTTGAAGCACGAAGGGAAGAAAGTAGCAAAAAGATGTTACGCAGCCCCCAAATTGCTTAGAATAGTGGTGAACCTTCAGCTCGTCAAATCAGACTTCTGACAGCTGGCAAAAGAAAGGAGGGAGACCTTGGTGAGACCATTGTCACAAATCAGGTCATACCAAGGAAACGTGTTGGAAATTTTGTGGTAAGCTTCTTAATCGGAAGCCACGGCCCAAGGGGGATGCAAAAGGATATAATACTACAACTAAGGAAGCAACCACAAGTGAGTCAAATTTGTTTAGCCGAGAGCAACTCAACCTTCTGTAGAAATTATTTGTTACCCAAAGCACTGCTAAAAATAACAAGGGTACTGTAAGTCCTGGACATATAGCGTAGTTAGCTAACTTCCCATTTGCCTTGAACCCAAGATCTTTAAATGACCATGCATAGGTAGTGGACTTTAGTGCATTTGATCGTATATCCAGTAATCCCTCTCTCTTTGACGGTATTAACCCATGTAACAACTCTTTAAAGGTCAAAATAGCATATGGAACTTAAGCTAATGTTACTAGTTTGGGCACAGTGACAATGTCTGGAAATCTTATTTTAGAAAATGTCTTACTAGTTCCTAAACTTGACTGCTACTCATTGTCAATCAGCAAAGTGATCAAGGATAATGGGTATATAGCTAATTTTGTGGATGGTGAATGTATTTTTCAGGATTTGGCATTCAAGAGGATGATTGGCAATGTTAAGGAGGTGGTTGGCCTCTACCTTATTGGCATGCCTACTCAAAATAAAGGAGGATACATTGCTACAAGTTATGATTCTGATTTGCTATTGTGGCACTATCATTTAGGCCACCCAATGTAAAACACATGCAAAGAATATATCTTAATTTGTTTAATAAAAGTACTGCCCTCTCTCATTGTGATTCATGCCATCTTGTTAAACACACTAAGTCCACCTATCCTTCTTAAGGATATAAACCTTCCCATTCTTTCCATCTTGTTTTTGGGGGCCATCTAAAATTAAAGTTATTACAGGTGTGAGGTGGTTTGTTACTTTTGTTTATGATCATACAAGAATGATGTGGGTGTATCTTATGAGAGAAAAATTTGATGTGCCATCTATATTTAAAAACTTCCACCAATTTATTCAAACTCAGTTTCAAACCCCATCGGAGTCCTTAGAATTGCTAATGGTTAGGAATATTTCAATAGCTAGCTGAAAACTTTTCTATTTGGGAAGGGGATACACCACCAAAGTTCTTGTGTCCACACTTCCCAGCAAAATGGAATTGCTAAAACAAAGAATAAGCATCTTCTAGAGGTGGCTAGGTTACTTATGTTCACTATGAATGTTCCTAAAAATCTTTTGAGGGAAGCCATTCTCACCTCGGCATGCCTTATCAATGTAATGCCAACCAAAGCTCTAAGGGTTCAGGTCCCTTGCAATATTTTCTTAAATTTTTTTCCTTAATACCCATGTTATTTCTACCCTTCCAATCAAAATGTTTGGTTGTACCTGTTTTTTCGACCTTTCTCATGGAAACAAACTTGACCCCAAGGCTGCTAAATGCATATTTGTTAGGTATTCTGCCTCTCAAAAAGGGTACAAGTGCTATTTTTCCACTACATTCAAATTTTTTGTGTCTATGGATGTTACTTTTGTGGAAGATCAACCTTATTATACAAAAACATCCATTCAAGGGGAGATCACTGTCCAGCAACATGAATGGACCTTCTGCATTGACAAACCATGTGATTTTGAGCCCATTATTCCTAGCCAACAGCCTACTACCTCTACACAACCCATCCTTGATACTGTTTCTCCTGAAATCGTGTCTAATAGAGCCAATCCAGCCATTGACTCAGAGCCTAATGAAGCTGTTCTGGCTCCTACAGCCACTCAAATTCTCATTCCTCATACTTAACCTGAAAAAATAATAAATCAGCATCATGAAGACAAGAATGTGGAGAAAAAAGACCTCATTGTCTACACCAGAATAAAAAAGGCTCTAGAGGTAGAGGTTGGGCCATCTTGTGAGCAGAACCAATCCTTAATTCCAAGTCTAGGTATGGAACCTCAAAGTAATTTTGACTCTTTGGATATTTCTATTGGATTAAGGAAGGGAATCATATCATGTACACAACATTGTGTTGGCCAATTTGTTGTCTATGATAACTTGTCTTGTTCTTATCAAACATTTGTGACAAAGATGTCCAATGATGTAGTGCCTCAAAACATCTTTGAAGCTCTCAAATAAGAGAAATGGAAGGAAGCTATGTATGAGGAGACGAATGCTTTAGAAAAGAATGGCACATGAGACTTGGTCGAATTACCTAGAGGGAAAAAATTGGTTGGGTGTAGGTGACTGTTCAACATAAAGTATAACTCTGATGGTAGTATTAGTTGCTATAAAGTTAGATTGGTTACAAAAGGTTCTACTCAGACTTATGGCGTATATTACTTTGAGACCTTTGTCCCACTTACCAAATTCAACTCCATCAAGGTTCTTCTATCTTTGGCTGCTAATTTGGATTGGCCCCTATATCAATTTGATGTAAAAAAATGCCTTCGTAAATGGAGACTTAGAGTAAGAGGTGTATATAACACTACTCTCCGGTTTTGAGACTCACATTGGTAGCAAAGTTTGTAAACTCAAGAAATCCCTTATGGTTTCAAATAGTGTCCTAGAGCTTCCCAGAGCTTGGTTTGAGAAATTCACTATGGCTGTTAAAAGACAAGGCTACACTTAAGGGCAACCTGATCACACCCTATTTACGAAGTTCTCTATTGATGGGAAGATAGCTATCCTAATTGTTTATGTTGATGACATGATAGTCATTGGTGATTACACTAGTGAGATTGAAAACTTAAAAAAGAGCCTTAGTTGAAAAGTTTGAGATAAAGGACCTTGCTTTACTTAAGTATTTTTTTGGTATGGAAATTGCAAGATCAATGAAAGGAATTGTTATATGCTAAAGAAAGTAGTTTCTTGACCTCTTCAAAGGAACATAAATGCTGGGGTGTAGGCCTGTAGACACTTTTGTGGAAGCTGGTTACAAGTTAAAATTTTCTCAAGAAATTCCTCTTGTTGACACGGAAAGGTATCAAAGATTTGTGGGTAAACTCATCTAGCCAATTCATTTTAGACCTGACATCGGATAATGTCATTAGTCAATTCATGAGCAAACCTACTGAAGTTCACCTTGATACTGCATATTGTATCCTAAGGTATCTAAAAATGATTATTGGAAATGGTATTTTCTTTCAGAAGGGCAACAATCGTGAATTTGAGATATATTGTGATGCAGATTAGGTTGGGTAGATAATCCACCTCAAGATACTGTACTTATATCTGGGGAAATCTAGTAACATAGAGTAGCAAGAAACAATCACTTGTTGCTAGAAGTAGCGCTGAAGTTGAATATAGAGCTTTAGCTCAAGGAATATGTGAAGGCTTGTGGTTGAAGAGGCCACTTAATGATCTAAGGGTCAACTATGAAGAACCTGTCAAGGTACTTTGTGACAACTTGGCTGGTCAGAATATAGCCAGAAATCTTATCCAATATGACATAATTAAACATGTTGAAATTGACCATCATTTCATCATGGAAAAGGTGGATTCTGGTTTACTGGTCCTTTCAGATACTCCAACCAAATCTCAAGTTGCAGACCTCTCACTAAAGCTCTAGCACTGTTCAGATTTGAAGAATAAAGAGTCAAGTTGGGGATGATTAACATCTACTCCCCAACTTGAGAGGGAGTGTTGGTGATTGCTGTGTTTGCTCTCTGTACCATTAGCATTAATTCCTTATTTCCTTATATGATTTTGTGGGATTTGATCCCAGATTATTTGGAACTAAGTCAATACTTTATTATCATTTATTTTTTCCTGATTTGTACCTTTATTCCTTTCTTATATGGTCAGCGAAATTATAGGATTCTAACGGTAATCATGTCACTATGGTCCTTATAAATTTAGACTCTGTCATTCAAATAAAATAAGGCATTTAGATGAGTTTTTCTTTCTATTTTCTTCAACTACAAATAACTATTTCCTTAAAATCTACAAAATTCTTAAATCCTCAAATCTCTTAACATTGGTAGCACTATCCTTAACCTACTAGATTTTTCTAAATTCTAAATATCTCTTAGCAATTCCCCTTAAGTTGAAGTTTGTAAGGGTTATAGTTTGTTACAAACATGCCCAATTAAAAACAATGAACAATAACCAACTCAAATAAAATAGCTGAATCATTGACTTAAGCAACTAGAATGTTCTCTGACAATCGCCTTGGCAGAACAACTTGTAGAATTCTTCAACTAATTGGCCATTAGCAGTCTGCCTGACATTCTCCTTGCTGCTTTGCTAGGCTATATTGTCTTACACAATGACACAACTCTTGGAAGTCTTTGATC
This sequence comes from Erythrophleum ivorense, assembly GCA_026724425.1. Classification (NCBI taxonomy): domain Eukaryota; kingdom Viridiplantae; phylum Streptophyta; class Magnoliopsida; order Fabales; family Fabaceae; genus Erythrophleum; species Erythrophleum ivorense. The sequence continues at coordinate 281,606 of JAIUCV010000359.1, read as the reverse complement.
AACTTCCCATGAGTTATTCCTTTTACCTTATCCTAGTTGGTCTCTGCTATACTTGGGTTACTAAATAGTGCACTCGAGAGCTCACAACCTTTCTACTGGTGATAAAGTCTTTAAGGCACAATTCTTAGAATCTCCACTCCTTATGACTTCCTAGGTCATATCAAGAGTTTTGACTACAACTTTCTTGTCAACAACATTAACAAATGAAACCTAAAACGAAACAACAATTGTTACAATACCTTCACAAATTAAGATCTAATAAAAGAATTGCAAACCTCCTTGAAATAAATAATTAAACAAAGTATAACTTAATTTTTGAAATTTTTTATTTTGGGTTTTTTTTTTCTTTTTGGAAAGTAGGGTTTAAATTGAAGGTGGATGGTACCTCTGATACCATGAGCAAGCAAAATATATTTATTGAAAAGCTCAATTCTTTGTTTCTGTTATTGACCTCAAATTCCCTATTTATAGTAGTACTATGATCACACAAAACCTTTATGTGTGTTACTTTAAGTGCACTACAAGTAACTATATCCTTAACCTGTAATACTTAACACTCCTTGTGAAGTTGAAACATGCATCCACCTGAAAACAAAGAACAATAACCAACTCACATAAAATAACAACCACTGACTTAAGAACTTCAGCAACTAGAACTTTCTCTAACAATATCCTCTGTAGACAAACGGCTCTTAGGATTCTCCAACTTGGTTCCTCATGAGTTGTACCCGTGATATTCCCTCAACTGTTCTCTTTGACGACATCTAACACACAACTCCTAGAATTCTTTGGCGTACTTCTCATGAGTAGTCCTCTCGACCTTCTCCCAGCAGGTCTTTGCTACTTGGGTCGCTCACTAGGGCATCCAATGACACACAACTATCTTGCTGGTACCAAAGTTTTTAATATCAAACTCTTAGAATCTCCCATCCTTCCAACTCAAGGTTGTGCCAAGAGCTTAGAATGCAACTTGCTTGACAACAAAACAAACAAAACTGCCATAATTACCATTTTATAATTCAAAACATTGAATTTCTTCATTTATCTTTGTGTATCTTCATTTCGTTTCCTTGTGGAAGCTAGGGTTGAGACTCAAGGTGGGTAATACCTAGGCTTTGAGCAAGAAGTTATTAGAGAGGGAAAAGTTTGTTGGATAAGCCTATCTGGAAATCTAATGTTCCTTCAAAGGTCAAGTGCTTTGTTTGGACAACAATAATGAAAAGGATAAACACTAATAATGCATTATAGGTATAGTGGCTGCACACAACTCTCTCTTGACATGTGTGTTATGTGCAGATCTGATTTAGAAACATTGCCCCATTTATTTCTCCTTGGTCCAAGAGTTACCTTTGGAATAGCTCTTTGGTACTTGTGGAGAGAGTTGGGTCTCTTGGAACTCCTGATCAATTTCTCCAAGTTGGCTTTAGAAGGTTTGGTAACAAGAAGGAAAACAAAATTTTGTGGCAATGCCCTATTTATGAGATTTTGTGGTTTGCTTGGTTCAAGAGGAATGCCCCCATCTTCAAGGGCATTTCTTTGCCTTTAAATATGTTATGGGGTAGAGTTGTGTTCATGGCTTCTTTTTGGTGCACTACCACATGGTCTTTTCAAGGGAATCACTATTTATGACATGCAATGAGATTGGATTGGACAGCTTTTCTACACTAATTAGTTTTATAGGCTTTCATTGTCTTATATCATTTTAGTTTTTATTTGTTTTTTCGGGTTTGACAATTTCTTAACCTTCAATGTGTTATACTTTGAAGGAATTTAGCGACCAATACTCTGATTTTCTTATTATTAAAGTTTGAATTAGAGGTATATTTATAGAGAGGAGTGGACAGCATCATGCCCACCAAGAAAGGGAAAAAACGGACAAATAAAACATAATAAATGGCCTAATTAAGGTTTGATTGCAATCACATAAAAAAGGAAATTAAATGTTGACCCAATCAACAAAATAAGGAAATAAATAAAGGTTTTAAAGCCTCAAAATAGTCACATGTTAAATGTGATTTGCAGCAAATAATGACATATTAAATTTGATTTTCAATACTCCCCATCAAGTTAGGAACAACTTGGAGTTAACATTGCCATTCTTCTTTCTTAACATTCGGAGATTGTCCAAAAATTGTCTTTCATGTCATAGAAATAAAGACCCAATTAAAGTTAAGGTCTAATTTTTTTCCTTGTCTTCTTCTTCATTACTTCTTGCTATGGAGTCTCCATGATTTCCCCCCCTTCTCATCCCCCTTTGTAGTAAGGGTCTTGGTTTCGGGCATCCTCACCTCACATTTTGTAATGTAGAGATTGTGATTTTGCTAACTAACAATGTATGGTTTTCTACGCCAACTACTAACATATGTTTTTTACACTAACCATTAATGTATGTTTTTTTCATACTAACCACCAATGTATTTTGATGGGCATTTGATGAGTTATACCAATCTTTAGGTACTAAAGTTAGAGAAAGAAGTATTTACAAGTTAGCTAAAAGTAGGGAAAGAAAGATAAGAGACGTGGACCAAGTGAAATGTATCAAGGATGAAGAAGGGAAAGTGTTGATCATGGAACAAGATATCAGAGAACGGTGGAAGGGTTATTTTCATAGGCTTTTTAATGAAGGACACGAAATTTTATTGCAATCGGAGAGGCTAGACACTAAAGAAGAGGATCAAAATTATTATTTTTATCATAGGATTCGTGAGGTAGAAGTAAAAGAAGCATTAAAACTAATAGAGAATGGCAGAGTAGTTAGACCAGATAATATACCCATTGAAGTATGGAAAGGTTTAGGAGTGAAAGGCATAAGTTGGCTCACAAAGTTATTTAATGAAATTATGAAATCTAAGAGAATGCCAGACAAGTAGAGGAGAAGTACTTTAATCTCTATTTATAAGAGTAAAGGGAACATTCAAAATTGTGCAAATTATAGAGGAATTAAACTCATGAGCCACACTATGAAATTACGGGAAAGAGTAATTGAGCGAAGGTTAAGGAAAGAGACTCAAGTTACGGAGAATCAATTTGGTTTTATGCTAGGAAGGTCAACTATAGAAGCAATATACTTGTTACGAAGATTAATGGAGAGATATCGAGAGAATCAAAGAGATTTACCCATTGTGTTTATCGATTTGGAAAAAGCATATGATAGAGTGACAAGATAAGTTCTATGGAAGGTTTAAGAGAAAAAAGGAGCTTGTATAGTTTATATTCGAGCAATCCAAGATATGTATGATAAGGTTACAACTAGTATAATAACAAAAGGTGGACTTATAGAAGATTTTTTAATAACTATTGGTTTACATCAAGGGTCAATTCTGAGCCCTCATCTTTTTATTTTAGTCTGGGATGTGCTTACTGAATATATCCAAGAGCCGGTGCCACAACGCATGCTTTTTGCAGGTGATATTATCTTAGTTGGAGAATTGAGAGAGGAAATGAATGAGAAGTTGGAGAGTTAGAGACTAGCTTTGGAAGCTTATGAATTTTGTTTAAGTAGAAGTAAAACGGAATATATGAAGTGTAAGTTTAGTAAGAGACATACCATTTCTAGCGCAGAAGTAAAAATTGGAGAACATATCCTACCACAAGTCACACGATTTAAGTATCTTAGATCCATTATACAACATAACAAGGAAATAGAAGAAGATGTAAAGCATAGGATTCAAGCGGGGTGTATGAAATGGAGGAGTGCTTCGGGTGTTGTTTGTGATAGAAGAGTACAACTCAAACTTAAGGGTAAATTCTACCGCACAGTTATAAGACCTACAATGTTGTATGGAACTGAGTGTTGGGCAATAAAAAGTCAACAAGAAAATAAGTTCAATGTTGCAGAGATGAGAATGTTGCGTTTGATGAGTGGACGCAATAGACAAGATAGGATTAGAAATAAATGCATTAGAAAGAAGGTGGAAGTCGCACTTATTGTGGAAAAGATTGTAGAATCGAGACTTAGGTGGTTTGGTCATGTGGGGAGGAGACCTATAGAAGCCCCAGTTAGGAGAGTAGATGAGATGGAGAATAAGCTATTAATTAGAGGTAGGGAAGACCAAGAAAAACTATAGGAGAAATTATTAATAGAGATTTAGATTTAAATGATTTGTCTAAAAATATGATTTATGATAAGTGCTTATGGCGTCGATTGATCCATGTAGCCGATCCCACTTAGTGGGAAAAGGCTTTGTTGTTGTTGTTGCAACCGCTAATGTATTTTGTCATTTGGGCCTTGTAGGCTCTAATACTAGGAAGAAATTCAGAAATTAATGCTCTTATTCTCTTATTATTAAAGCTTGGAATAGAGGAACATTTATAGAGAGGGGCAGGCAGCTTCACATCCTCAAAGAAAGGGGGGGAAAACAGAGAAATAAAGTATAATAAAAGAGCTAATTAAGGTTTACTTACAGTCACATAAAAAGGGAAATAAAATGCTGACCCAACCAACAAAATAAGGAAACAAATAAAGGCATTAAAGTTTGAAAATAATCACATGTTAAATGTAATTTACAGCAAATAATGACATATTTAATAAGTTTTCCGACATACGTTATTTTCCTCTTAATATAATTTCTTCTCTTATCCAGAAAAGAAAATTTAGGGAGAGAAGGAAGGACACCAAACATAATACATTATTTAAAGCCTCATTTATGGTTTATAAAACACTGACCCCTCATCTTATTTTTATACTAACACTATAACCATGCAAAGACACTTGTACTCTTTTACTTTGGTTGCACTACAAGTTACTGTTTTCTTAATCTACAAGACATCCTTAAATTCCTTTATATCTTTTAATGCAACAGATTTTTTCTTAACCTACTAAACTTTAAATTCTTAATATCTCTTAACAAAGCTCAAAGGTCTTTCATCTGAAGGGCTGTGAGATATATTGGTGAAAAGAACTCCTGGACCTTCTAATATTTCAAACTTTTGAAATGATGTGGACCTTAACACAACTTATATGTTTTTTGTATGAATTTTCTGGTTGCATAAGTTACATGTTGTTTCTTGGCTATAGATGGATAATGACTGCTATTTCTCATAGATGTTACTGCTAAATATTGATTATCTACTAATTTTATTTTAATGCTTATTACAGGTATTTGATCTTCATCGTCATAACATTGATCATATCACAATTCCATCTAATCGTGGTCCAGAGTATGGTGTGCTTCGACGGGTTGATGATGTATGGATACTAATTTATAGTTTTCTATCTGTGGGTGGCATACTATTTTATTATTGTAATTTTGTAGTTTTCATTTTTTCAGTTTTCAAGTTATAATAAATGTTGTGATGCTAGCACTGGCCAACATGTCTGGAGGATCATAAGGTTATGTCATAGGGAAATAATCTTTAAAAATATATAAATTTACTTGTATAAAATTATTAACAACCAAAATATTGTCAAAACCATCACTATGATGAAACCATAAACACTAAAATGGAATAGTAGAGAAATTCATAATCAGTATTCTAAGAATGAAACTTAGAATAGAGGCTAGACACACTATATCTTATATTGATTTGGTGGATTATTGTTTGTTATAGATCAGTTGTTTTATCTTTCAGGTTTTTGACTGCTGGTTTGAGAGTGGATCCATGCCCTATGCATATATCCATTATCCTTTTGAGAATGTCGAGCTCTTTGAGAAGAACTTCCCTGGACATTTTGTGGCTGAAGGACTGGATCAAACCCGTGGATGGTCAGTTTCATACTTCTATATGTTTTTGTTTTTGACAGAGTGACAGAGAGGGCTGTTCATCGTTGCTGGTTTATAAATTCATTTTTTATTTCTAAATGGTATTTTAAGTTTGTTTCATTTTAGTTAAAAGAATCCCTGGATTTTAAGCCTTTTAAGACAGGATTGTGTTGGCTTTCTTATTTATTTGTTGTTGCTTGGCTCATTAGAGGGAGTTGCTTTTAACGAGAATAATCTGTGTTAGCAGTAATAGAACTGTTTATCCCTGCTTGTGTATGATAAATTAATGAATTAATTATTGGTTAGATGATGTTGCATGCTGTTGAGTGTGAATGGCCTAACATATTTCATATATCACGCATTTTTATTTTCTAAAGTTTGTAATAAGGATATGGCATAATCCATGCCTCAACTTTCTTGCGAATGAAAGTGTTTTTTTTTTTCCTTTCTGCTATTAAACCCTTTTCCTTCTTTCTTTGTTTAGTTAAGGAAAGATAATTGTTTTTTTTTATTTTCTTCTTTCCATTTTGCAGGTTTTATACCCTTATGGTGTTGGCTACTGCGTTATTTGGGAAGCCTGCCTTTAGGAATTTAGTTTGCAATGGACTTGTCCTGGCTGAAGATGGGAAAAAAATGAGTAAAAGCTTGAAAAATTATCCTTCACCGATGGAAGTCATTAATGATTATGGAGCGGTAAGATAGTTATGATCACACATATGTTCATTTTTCTTCCCATTTGTTTAATTATTTATTTGTGATGTGGTGTGGCATGTAATGTCAAGATGCATATTTTGCTTTCTTTTCCAAGTAATGGGAAAACAACTTCATTATTTAATTTGTTTTATCTTTTGAATGCTTTGTCAAGATATTTTCTCATCTCTTGAACAGGATGCATTGCGACTGTACCTTATAAACTCTCCTGTTGTCCGTGCTGAGACCCTGCGTTTCAAGAAGGCGGGGGTTTATGGAGTTGTCAGTATTATCCAGCTGTTAATTAATTTTTCATCTACTTATTTCTTAGTCTTTCAGTTAATTTCATTTATATTGAATTCGCTTCATTCAATTCTACTTATCAACTGGTGTTTTATTTATATTGTGTTCAACTGTCCCAGGTTAGGGATGTTTTCCTACCTTGGTATAATGCATACAGGTTCCTTGTTCAAAATGCAAAAAGACTTGAAGTTGAGGGGCTAGCACCTTTTGTCCCCATTGATCATTCTACACTTCAGAAGTCATCTAATGTTCTCGATCAGTGGATCAACTCAGCCACACAGAGCCTTGTTCATTTTGTCCGCCAAGAAATGGATGGTTACCGACTTTACACAGTCAGTAATGTGTCTCTGTAGTTTATGCTATTCTTTTCTGGTTTCTGCCACATGGTTGGTGCTATAAAGTAGTAATAGATTTTATGTATCTGGACTCTGAGGATTTGTCTATGCAATGCAGTTATACACAACTCATGTTTTCTTGATAGTTCATGAATGTTATATATATATATATATATCTATATATATATATTTGGTAAAAGAATTTAGCACTACAAGTGAAAGAGATAACAAAGTCAGAGGATAGGATAATCTCAATGGACATTAAAAAAAAAAAAAGAACAGGAGGGGAGGAAGAACATCAGCCTGAAATAATGCATGGACATTATTTTGCTGGACATTTTGAAACTAATGTTACAAAGCGTCTAGCCAAAGATTGGCTTTTGCTCTGGAATTAGATTTGAATCTATTAGTATCCTAACTTAATGTGGAAACAATTTAAAAATGTATGTAGTAGGCATTTCATGGAAAATATTTCTGTATGTTATTACTTCAGGATTTTAAGTAAATTATATTCGGCTGTTGATAAGCTTCAAATCATTATGTTAGTACTTCTGGATTTCATATGAATTATATTTGGCCTATCGAAGAGCTTTGAATAAGTAGGTCTTGCTTGGTATCTTTCACCAATCTGCAGTTGCTATGAGCAAAATTGTTGCTTATGTATGTGTGTGACTGTTGCCACTGTTTATTACTTTTTCTATTGCTACTATTCTTATCTAGAAGTGTAATATATTTATTATGTTATGTTTTAAATTTGCTAAAGCATTACCGTTATATTGAAAAATCCTTGTAGGTGGTTCCTTATCTTCTTAAGTTCCTTGATAACCTTACAAATATATATGTGCGGTTCAACCGCAAGAGACTAAAAGGTCGTACTGGAGAAGATGACTGTCGGATGGCACTCTCCACTCTTTACAACGTATGTCTATGGTATCTTCTATCTGTATCATGATTATAAATAGTCTAAGTGCCCCTGGTTGTGTTTTGTATAAAATTTCTGGGACTCATTGAGATCCTTTAAGTGATAATTCCATAAACCAAACAAACGATAGACTTAAAGTCATATGAATTCTGTTCAGGTCCTTTTGTTGTCCTGTAAAGTAATGGCTCCATTTACGCCCTTCTTCACTGAGGTACTCTATCAAAATATGCGGAAAGCCTGCAATGGATTAGAGGAAAGCATACACTATTGCAGTTTTCCCCAAGAAGAAGGCAAGGTATGTTTCAAAGAATTAATATATTCTGAGTCTAGTAGACACTACTAATAAATGACTCAGTCAATAATAATGATCAATTTGAATTTTTGTTGGTCAAATTAATTCATGCTGAGGTTATATATTAAGTCTTTTGTAAGATATAGTAATTATGCTGGAAAATCTAAAATATCTACAGAACTTTTCTCCGTGTACTTTTTATTCTCTCTTTGTGCTAAATAATCCCTATAAATGTAGTGGTAAATTTAACAATCATGGTTATTATTACACGTGAGTCTGTTGGACATTTTTTGTCCTTCGCTTAACGAGCCAAGTCAATTTTTGAAAAATCTGAATTGACTTACTAATGGGTCTGGGTCTGTTAGGCACAACATATATAAGATGTATGAAAGGAAGAAAAAGGAAGAAGGAAAAAGGCTTGAGGCTGGGCCCAATCTGCCAACAGAGGGTGAGGTGGCAGGAGATGGGGAAAAAGGACAAATTAGCATAACTAACAGAATCTGCTGGGGCAAAGGAGCATGTGAAGGCTGTTGTGGAGGATATAGCTGGGGGTATCAGGGAGGGGGGGAGGAAGGAGGAATCTGGACGAGAGACTTGGCCTCTCAAGAGCTAGGGGAATTTGTTTTCTGTTTTTCTTTCGTGTTTTCTTCATCTCTATAATGATCTGAACACTAGTCTTCCATCTTTGCCTTGGGGGAATGCCTCAGTTTTTACCTTAAAAATAATACTACTTACAGATAGAGTTTTATCACTTACCTATGGAAAGTTGTGGGCGTTGATTGGAACCAGGCCTCATATAAAGTCGATTTCATAAATTTCCATCAATCTTTGGCCACCACATTGAGCCTTATTTTTGAACTATTTATTGAGTTACCAATAAATTCATTAGAACACAACAACCATGTACATACACTGACATTCTAAAATGCACACAATTGCAAGTTCAAACGTATACAGATGACTAAATACATAGCAGTGCATGATAATCTGAGTTCACCATTCACGACCAAACCACATTATACAATTGTACATATTATGCATTTTTATGAAGAAGTTGAAATGCACAGCTCATTTGTAGAGGTTTGATTCTTTTGGAAGCTGAAAGGTGAACTGATTTTTTTGCATTTTGTATTAATTTTTAATAAAAAATGTTATTTGAGACAATAAAGAAGTGATACGAATAAACAAGATGATAAGATAGCCTCCCAAACAAAGGCAACGACAAAGGCAAAAAGAAGACTATACAGTGAAAATAGATAAGCCATCAGCATAATAAAGCTCTCCAATGCCTCTGAATATCTGCCAGGGATAATCCCTTTTAATATGCCTTTGCTTGAGCACTAATGACAATCCTATCTGACAACATCTCTCTAAGGAGAAAGAAGCATCAAAATTACAGGCATTTTACTGCATTTGAATACACCAAAGAACTCCATAAACTGCTCTCCCCAGCAAATTTTGCCTTTAGTCTAGTCAATAAAACTATTTGTTCCAATTAATGATTTCTTTTTACTGTTGCTTATCTTGTCACTTTGTTGAGGTTGTCCTGTCCTTGTTTTTCTTTGTATATCTCCTCTTCTAGGAGAATTTCTTCTTCTGCCTAAATAAAGATCCTGTTGATTGATTTTAATTGGTTTCATTCAGTGTTGCTATTTTTAGTATTTCTTGACTTGGTTTTTGGCATATTTACTACAGAAATTCAAAGTGGTTGGCTATAGGTAGAAGAACTCTACTGTTTAGATTTTGGGGCTTCTTGTGAATCTTGTTCTGGCTTTCGCTGTCTTTGTGACGTAGAAATCACCTAATAAATTGTATTACCTCCATCTTTTCTGCATGATGTTATCAGAGGGGAGAACGAATTGAACAAAGCGTTTCTAGGATGATGACTATAATTGATCTTGCCCGAAACATTCGTGAGCGTCATAACAAGCCTCTTAAAACACCACTGAGGTACATTGGTTTTCACACTTGCTTAGATGTGTGTCCTTATGCACTCCCCCCCCCCCCCCCCCCCCCCCCCAACAAAAAAAGAAAAAGGAAAAAAGACTAGTTTTCTTTGTTTAATGCAAGGACTCTAATGATATTCCTGGCTACTATAGGGAGATGGTGATAGTCCATCCCGATGCAGATTTTCTCAACGACATAGCTGGAAAGCTGAGAGAGGTATGTGAATGATGTCGCAAGGTGCTTTTGTTTTACTTTTTGTGCTTTGATTATCTATTTGGGATTTTGTTGTTATCTGATCTGATAGTGGTAAGCTTAATACATCTAATAAATTCTGGTTAACCTGTTCATTGTATTCATCGCTCTTGAAGACCAATCAAACTGAGTGCTCCTTGTTCAAGCTAACGATGAATTTCTTTCTGCATGTTGTGTGTCCATTAAGTCTCTCTCCATTTTATGTTTCAAGTAAACATTCATTTAAGACCCCTTTTCTTTCGATTGGGGGGAAAAAAGAAAAAGTGAAAGACCCTACAGAGAGATTATGGGCTTCCTTTATATGGTTTTATTATTGATGCTATGATTAATGATAGAAACGCATAAAAACTTAGTGAATGACAGCAACGACCCTTAATCTGATCAGTTGGGACTTAATAATATATATGTTTAATTGAGTTTTAAGATAGTCAGCAAGCAAGCAAAACACTGGAAGCAACATAGTCATAGTCTGTTAGAATAGTATTTGAAGAATGAGCAAAGAATCATATTCAATTATTGAATGAATACTTCTTGATGCATTTACAAGTAATGGGCACCACTATTTATAAGCCTAGAGCTAAAGGGAAATTACAATAGTATCTTAGAGTAAGATTATTTACAATAAACTCCAAAAATAAACAAAAAAGGAAAAAAATTAGGAATTCCACACTTCCCCTCAAGTTGGGGAGTACATGTCAATCATGTCCAACTTGGATAAGTGAATATCAAACTAGGTTCTTGGAATAGCTTTGGTCAAAACATCAGCTGTTTGTTGATGTGGAGGTGTATAAATCAATTTTCTACTTCAACATACATAAAATTATTGTGACAACCAAACAGCAATAAGCATTGCAAAGAACTCAGCCCATCATGACAGAATCAAGCATGTTGAAATTGATTGGAATTTTATCAAAAATGCTAATATTGATTGGAAGTTTCATCAGCTTGACATCAAGAATGCATACCTTAATGGAGATTTGGATGAGGAAGTTTGCATGGAGATACCTTTGGGTTTGAAGAATTCCAATGATGACAACCTGCTGTGTAGATTACAAAAATCTCTATATGGGCTTAAGTAATCTTTGAGAGTATGGTTTGAAAGATTTATTGAAGTAACTAAGCAGTTTGGGTTCACATGGGCAAATAGGTCACACCTTTTCATCAAAGCATCAAGAGGTAAGATCATCACTGTTCTCACTATTTACGTAGATGATATCATTGTAACTGGGAACAATGAAGAAAAAGTCACTCTCCTTAAGAGAGTCCTAAGCAAGGATTTTGAGATTAAAAACTTGGAAGCCTTAAAGCACTTTTGGGTATGAAAGTGGCTCTAAGACCAACAAAGGGATTTCTATATCCCAAAGAAAATATATCCTCGATTTGCTAAGGGAAACTAGTATTAGGGGTGTTCATCGGCCCGGTTGGCCCTAGGGGCCCGCCCTAGCCCGGTCTAATTGGGTCGGGTCGGGGCGGGCTAAAAGTATAAATGGGCATAACCTTAAACAAGACTACTCCGGGTCGGGCCGGGCCACGGGCGAAGGTATGTTCCGCCCAACTTGCCCTAATAGTTACTTCTTTTTTTTTTAGTTGTTAATATCTTGTCATCTTATTTTTTTTATTTCATTTAATTATCTCTGCATACTGCAATTTTTATTACTTATTCAAATATTCTTTACTTCTTAATTATTTTTATCATTGATGTGAATCCTTACTGATATTTTTTTTTGTTAAATAATGAAAAAATATATATTTACCTAAGACTAATTATGTTAGTATATCTTATATTTTATTTGATAATACTAGACTATTTTTTTATCACTGATACAAATATAAGAATTCTAGAAGTCCATTGTTTTGAAATATATGCCTATAAGTTTGTGTAAAAATATTTTTATATTACAAGTATCAATTCATTAAAAAAAATTAATTTGGGTGGCTCTAACCCGCCCTATTCCAACATAAATCAGACTTATTAGAGTTGAGTACGGCCATAGGTATAAAAACAAGTTTCATGTCTTAATCGGGTCAAGTATTGGAAATACTAGATGTTCAATTTGGTCTTACCCATGTATAGCCCTACTTATTCGGGCTATCTCGGGCCTCCCCGAGCCGCCCTAAAATCGGGCTTCTCGGGTCGGGCAGGGCCACGGGCATAAAAATACGCCCAAGACCCTAATCGGGCCGGGCTTCGGGCCAAGCATCGCCCTGACCCGGCCCTGCCCATGTACACCCCTAACTAGTATACTTGGTAGTAAGCTTAATGGTGCTGCTATGGATCCATCAAACAAAACTGGGACAAGGCAAAACTCTGCTCCAATTGATAGAGATATACCAAAGAGTAGTGGGAAAATTGATATATCTTTTCCATACTAGATTGGATATCAACTTCATGGTTAGTGTGACAAGCCAGCTTATGAATAATCCTACTAAAGGACATCTAGAAGTAGAAAACCAAATCCTTAAGTACTTAAAAATGACACCAAGGAAGGGGTTGTCTTTCAAGAAAGGAACAAGCAGGAACATAGAGGTGGTCTTTGATGCTGATTGAGCTAGATCGCAATCAGTCTTAGGGTATTGTATCTATCCCATTTGTATATTTCACATGGAACACCTATTTGCATCTCATAGTTTGCTTATCTTGAGGCCTATGAATGAGCTATCATGTGCAATTCTTTTTAGGAGCCAGGAGCTCTTCATTAACGACCTCTCTCCACTTTGGGTGGGTAGAGGTTTCTTTTATATTATTAGGAAGTTTAATGCTACCTAGGTTAGTTGTAAATACCTTGTAACTAGAGAGAGAGAACTTTTCATAGAATAAAGTGAGAGATGGGATGCTGGGTATATGATCTAATTTCCTTTTTTATATACAATAGTAGGGGTGTTCATAGGCTAGACCAGGTCATGTTTTACCTTAGCCTGATGTTGGCCCAATTTTAAACTGGCTTCTTGAAACCCGTTGTCTAAGCTAGTACCTAGCAGCTCTTTTTTTTTTTTGAAATTTATCATTACAATTAAGGGTAAATTTTATATAAGACTAGAAATGTTGAATGGGACTGAGCGTTGGGCATTAACAAGCCAATAAGAGAATAAGTTCAATGTTATAGAGATGAGAATATTGTGTTGGATGAATACATTAGAGAGAAAGTTGAGGTTGCACCTATTGTGAAAAAAATAGTAGAATCAGGTCTTAGATGGTTTGGACATATGTGGAGAAAACCTATAGAAGTCTTAATAAGAAGGGTATATAAGATGAAGAATAGCCTAATAATTAAAGGTAGAGGGAGATCACGAAAAACTATAGGTGAAATTATTAAGAAAGATTTAGACTTAAATGTTTATTTAAAGATAGGATTTAAGATAGAACTTTATGGCGTCATTTGATCTATGTGGTTGACTCCACCTAATGGGAAAATGGCTATTGTTGTTGTTGTTGTATTATTATTACAATTATAAAATGAGTTCAATAAAAGATTTTTATCTAAGTCCTTATAAAATTATATTTTGTCTCCAAAAAAATAAAATTTTGATATATATCTTTATAAAAAATATATATATTTTTAAATTTTTCTTGGGCTAGGCCAAGCCAATATGGCCTTTAGGGTCGGCCTGAGTAAAACTATAAAATCACCTCAAAAAAGAAGATTTTTATATAGGTCTTTATAAAATTACATTTTGCCTCAAAAAAATTAAGATTTTAATATAAATCTCTACCAAATTTTTTTTTAAAATTTTTAATTTTGGGTCTGGCCAGGGCCCATATTGTCTTGGCCTAACCCTAACTTTTTTTTTTTTTTTAAAACCCAATCTAATTTGGCCGGGCAGAATTGGGCATACTAAGCCTCCGAGCCCAGTGAACACCCTTATGCAATAGGGAGATGAATATTAGTATAAGCTACAAAATCATCAATACCTCAATTACTTTGTGTGCTTTCTACAGGAGTTGGACTCGGGGTTAGATTGGGAATGCTTTTGGATAGTGCACTATTGCTCAACTTGCTTATTGCACTTTGAATACACCTTAGGATCCTTGCTAGCGCCTTGGTTCAGATAGCAGTCTCAAGTTTAGGTAAGTAGCTTGGCATAGGCTTAGGTGTAGGAGATATATTGGCCCAAAACTTATGTTTATCCTTTCTGATTATTGGATTCTCACCTTGATTATGAATTTTGGGATAGTATGGCCCCTTTTCAAGGAAGGTAATATCCATGGAAGTGTAGAATTTTCGAGTGAAAGGACAATAACACTTGTAACTCTTTTGATGTTTGGAATATTTAAGAAAAACACACTTTACAAATATTGGGTGGAGCTTACTTCTTTGTTGTTGAGGGATATGGGCATAGGCAACATACCCAAACACTTTTAGATGAAGGTTAATAAGATTACGGGGTTAGGGAAAAACTTTTAAGAGAACTTAGCAGGGAGAGTTAAATTTTACAATCTCTGAGAGATGCGGTTGAAAAGATGGGTTGCAATTAGAATGGCTTCACGCTAATATTGCTTAGGGACATTGTTTGCAAATATGAGGGATCAAGCAACTTCAAGATGTCTATTTTTCTTTTTAGTTATATCATTTTGTTGAGGAGTGTAAGTACAAGAGCTTTGGTGAACAATACCTTTTTTGAGAAAAAAAACTTCCTAAGGACAAGGATCGAGTTAAAAATAGTCCATAGCATTATCAGTTCAAAACATTTGAATTTTTGTCTGAAATTAATTTTGAATTATGGAATGAAAGTTTTGGACAATTGGGGTAGTTTCAGACTTATTTTTCATGAGAAAAACCCAAGTGATATGAGTGTGATCATCAATAAAAGAAAGGAACCAACGGACATCGATTATACTTTGAACATGGGATGGCCTCCAAATATCACTATGAATTGTAGGAAAAGGATTTGATGGTTTGTAAACATGATCGGGGTAAGTGTTACAGTTGTGTTTGGGTATCTAATAAACCTACAGATTGAAAACTTTTTGGACTTTTATTAATAAATAGTGAGAGAAACATATTGGCTAAATACATAAAATTTGGGTGTCCCAAACTTTGGTGCCTTAACAAAATGGTACAATTTGAATTGTTTGCGAGTGTAGTCACATGATAGATATGAGTGACTGTATTATTAAACTTGATCTAGTAAAGACTCCTATTCTCCTTAGAATTGCTAATTGTTTTCCTTGAATCTATATCTTGAAAAAGACTGAGAAGAAAACTTAGCAACATACTTCAAGTTATGAGTATCCTTGCTTATAGAAAGTAAATTGCAAGGTAAATTTGGAATGAAGAGAACATATTCCAGTGTGGAGGTCTTAAAAATTTCACTCTCCCAATACCAATCACCATGGATAAAGATCCATTAGCTTTTCTCACTTTACAATTATCATAGCATGGTTTGTATTCAAGGAACATTGAGGCATTTCCAGTCATATAATATGAAGCACTTGAATCAACAACCCTAGGGGCATTGTCTTTTGCTTGAGCATGAGGAGCTTTTAACAAGGTACCTTCCTATGCTGTAGTTCCAGTGGCAACATTAGAAGTGGATGATGAACCTTGACTAATAAGCTTTTGATCCCACTCCACTTATTCTTTGTTGAAAAAAGGAGGTTCATTTGTTCGTTTTCACTTTCTTTTGAAGTTGTAGCATGCCCTTTGTGTTCTTTCTATTTGTTGAGCTTCCAATTCGCTAGTTTTTTGTGTATCTTTTAGCATGTTTCACAGGTATGGCTTGTGCGTTTGCAATGGTTACACCAAAGCCTCCCTTTCTTTGGTTTATTGTCATGATTCTATTTCACACTTTGACGTGAAGGTAGAGCTATCGGATTGAGTTGTAGCAGCTATATTGGTTCCCATCATGACTTTTTTCTTGCTATCCTCCCTTCGTATCTTAGAGAAAGCAACTCTAAGTGGAGGCAAAGGCTTTGAACCAATGATTCTTCCTTTAACTTCATCGATTGATGAGTTCAAGTATACAAGGAATTTAAATACTCTTTCTTTCTCCAAAATATTTCTGCGGTTCTTCGTATCTTCGGGGCAAGCCCTATTTGGGTTCTCAAAGACATCCAATCGTTGCCACAATGCATTAGTTTATTGAAATATTGGGTCATTGACAACTCAACAAATTTGTGATCATGAAGAGTACTTTTGATCTCAAACAATTCAGAAGTGTTGTTTTTATTAGAGTATGTCTCCTTTGAGCTATCTAGATTTCATGTGCAATGTCATAGAACATAAAATCCTGCCCGATATCATTGTCCATGGTATTAACCAACCAGGAATGGCAATATTGTTTTCTGCCCTCCATATCTTGTATTTTGACCCTTGCTTGACACAAACACCATCAAGGACTTGGCCCATTACAAGTAGTTGTGGCCATTTAATTTGTGTCTTGTGATGAGTTGGATGGAGCCCTCTGTTCCACCATGGCTAGAGAGGTCTTGTCTAGAAGACCCACTTGGAATTTGGCTTACTTCAAAGGCCATAAGATACTAGACAGGGCAAAGAAGGTGGCTGGAGAGGTCTAGAATAGGGCAAAGCTAGTGGAGAACAATGTTTAATTGAAGAAGGAGCAAGTCCAAGCTTGACAGTATAGTAGTTGGCTATCACTTCTGGGCGACCAGAGCGGAGGCTTGATGTGCTGGCACATGGGTGAACTGGCCTTTTGAGATCTGGTGTGTAGCAGCGTGTGTGGCGTTGGCTGGAGTTCCAGCATCTTGGGATAGGCTGGCTGGTTACATCTATGGGGATTCCTGAGGTGTTTGGACCAATTTGAGTTCAAATGGTGATAGTGCAGGGACAATAGGAATGAAGCCACAAAGCTTGAAAGGAAAAAGGCCATAGAACGTGAAGGAAGGCCATAGAAGATGCAAAAGAGCTAGTACTCTGATACCATGAAGAATGGGTAGGGAATTTGAAGAATGAGCAGAGAATTATTTTCAATTATTGAATGAATACTTCTTGGATGCATTTACAAGTAACGGGCGCCACTATTTATAGGCTTAGAGCTAAAGAGAGTTTACAATTCTATCCCTAAGTGTAAGGTTATTTACAATAAACTCCAAAAAAAAAAGGAAAAAAGGGGGAAAAATTAGGAATTCCAGGGTATGAGTTTATCTTTCTTGTTTGTTTTAAGTCCCACATTGGTTGTATCTCAAGCTATACAATCTTTTCTCTACTTTAAAGATATACAACACAAGCCTCCCTTTATCTAGGCTTTCCAAAGCTCTCTCTCTCTCTCTCTCTGCTCCCCTCTTTTTTTTTTTTAAATAAATTTTTTAACAATTTAATACTTTTGATTTAGCCCATGCATAAGTAACAAGAAGAAGCAGCATTACAAGCCTTAATACCAAAGAATTGGGTATTCAGGCCTGCTACATGAAATCTTAAATCTAAAGCAGAACTCAGTGAAGTTCTTTTCAAATTTTATCCTTGAAATTTTATCTATCAAGGACCAATTTAACTCAAAACCTTAAGTTGTTAAGTGAAGGTCCATGAAGAATTTTATTATATTATCTAATATGGTCTTACATGTTAGTCTTATTTATAAAAAGTGGCAATAAGTACCATTAGCACTTATACTTCTTTTTCTTTCCTTATAACTTCCACATGCTTCATTGTTGTCCTACATGTCTCGGACATTATCTGAAATTTTAAACTTTTTAAGTCATAGGGTATTCAATTATTCTTTGTACATATACCATTGCCAGAGTATATGGCTTATTTTGTAGCCTTACTGTTGTCTTAATATGCATTCATACATGAGTTCTTTTTTTTTTAACTGTTCTTCTTTTCTTCTCTTGTATTTACTTAATTCCATTTATTGTTGAGAAACCTGTCAATTATTCAAGGATAAGCCTTCAAAATTAAATTGGAGTATTAAGGGGTTAGGAATTTATTGTTATGTAGGAGGTTTTTAGTTATCCCTTATTAATGCTCTTCGTGAGTTGTCATCCTCTTGGAGGATTATCTTTTTTGTTCAGATTTATCTTTATCTAGTTTAGAATCATAAGAGGGAGGGATCTGCCAGTGTGTTTGTGTGTGTACATTACAATTGTTGAGCCGTCCCATTCAACAAACCTTTGCTTTATCCCTAAATTTCAATAATTATACACACACACACAAATATATATATATATATATATATATTGGACTTCGGTGTTGGGTGATAGAGAAGTCTAGAAGAAAAGCTCTGTTTGACTTGAGCACAGTGTTGCAGTTAAATATCCCAGAGGCAGTATTTAAAGATGAATTGATCTGACTTATGTTGTCTAGTAGAAAGCAATGCAGCTAAAGATTTATAACCTGTTTCATTGTGAAGCCATTACATATATAGCTGTGAAGAGGTGCTATGGCTGTTTGCTCTTTAAATGTATCAGAGGCCGCTATTCCTGCTTGTTTTCTGATAAGGCTAGTTTCTAATTAGCAATCTATAATCGAACATATTCTTTTGTTGCCTTGTGTTCAAATTTGGAATGTATATAGCTGTTTCCTTTTTCTGTCTATGTATGTCATTTTTTAGGGGATATCTGATTCTTGTGTTTACTTGGATTCCATATTTCCTTGTTCCAATAATATTTCTTCCTTTTCTATCGTCAAAATCTACCGGTGAGTGAAAGAAATGAAGAGACCAGAGAGAGTTATGGATGGGATCACTGACTTGCATTGTCAGGTTCCTTGTGTCTTAATTCTTAAATAAATAAAAAATTAGGCTAAGGGTAATATAACTAGTAGGCCTGGCCCACTTGTTGTTCACACATGATTTAGCCTAGTTGTCACACTATTCCAATACTCCCCTTGAAGTTGAAGCACAAGCTTTGGCCTGTGACAAATTAGAGACCCAATTAAAGAACAAAGCATATCCAGGTTTAGACACCTAGACATAACACCATAGCTCACAAGGTCGCACAACTACACTTAACTGTAACTCACTTGGTCATGCAATTCACACATTGATTTGAGAACTGAAACAACTTGCAGTTCCATCAACAACATCCTCGGTGGATAAACAACTCTGAAAATTTTTCTACTTGCTTCCCTTGAGTGGCCGCTTTGGCATTCTCTAAGCTGCTCTACTTTCCTTGGCCACATCATTAACACAATGACAAGACTCCTAGAAGTCTTCAACCTACTTTTGTCCTCTCCTGATTAGTTGCCTTGACTTTCTTCCAACTGGCCTCCGCCACTTGTGTTCCACAACAGGGTACCCAACAACACATAGATCGATTGCCACAGTCCTAAATAGACAACTCTTTGAATCTCCACTTCCTACAGCTCCCTAATTCATACTAAGAGGTTTGATTCCAATTCCTCAATAGCAAAACCAACAAATCACCACTAAAGCAAACAACCATAATCACCATAGTAGAACTCAACATCAGTAACTTCATAACAGAAGACAATATCGTCACTAGATATTTCAGCATGTCATAGAGCCTATATTTGCCACCTATGAACTCACAAGACCAGCTCATATAAAAAATACCTATGATTACCCCTTCCTCGATAAAATCTCACCTCCTCCACTCCTTTTGAATGCTGGAGAACAAGAATACAACCTTCTTGTTTTCTTGAAACAAAAAATGCGGCCTACTAGATCATGAAAAATTAAAAAATGCATCCTTTAGGCATGGACATGCTCAAGTTCAAGCACTTCAAGCCTTAGTCCTCATCAAAACACACCTGAACCACCCATACATTAGGCCAGCACAACCACCCTGCACTTCAGCCCTCCAGGATGCTAAAGCACCCTAACCTATGTGGCTCCCACTGGCTGCTATTTTTGTGGCTATCGGCCACAACTTTGTTTGGGGATTTTTCTAGGAGACAGGTTCCGAGCGAAAACAACCCTCTTTTTTGTATTTTGGTGTGAGGAAATTAGGGTTGGGATTCAAGGTAGGTGATGCTTAGCTCTGATACTATGTTGATATCTGTTATTGAGTTGAAGAAAGGGAGAGAACAGAGAAAGGTAAGGTTGAATCACTGATTTGAATTGTAAGGTTCCCTGTGTGTTTTTATAAGTATAAAATATGTCAAGTACAAAGATAGTACAACTACTATAGGCCCACTAGTTGTTGATGGACTTGGCACATTATTTAACCCAATTGTCACACCATTCTAACAAATAAAAATTATTAAGGTGCTTATACTGTTCACTCCACCCTATTTATGCTACTGAACTAAATTGGATTTTGAAATGTATTATTCTATATGTGTTGCAGTATGTCTTGGAGGAACTAAATGTACGATCACTTGTTCCATGTAATGATACTTTGAAGTATGCATCTTTACGTGCTGAACCTGATTTCAGGTAAGCATTTCTTATTGGTTCCTGACAAGCCGATTTTCTTTACTGGATAATTTCCTTAGTCATTATATTATTAATATTTCTTTTTCTTTTATTATGCAGCGTATTAGGTAAGAGACTAGGAAAATCTATGGGTCTTGTCGCCAAAGAAATTAAAGCAATGTCCCAGGAAAATATTTTGGCTTTTGAGAATGCTGGAGAAGTCATCATTGCAAATC
Organism: Erythrophleum ivorense; assembly: GCA_026724425.1. Taxonomy (NCBI): domain Eukaryota; kingdom Viridiplantae; phylum Streptophyta; class Magnoliopsida; order Fabales; family Fabaceae; genus Erythrophleum; species Erythrophleum ivorense. The sequence continues at coordinate 260,652 of JAIUCV010000359.1, read as the reverse complement.
ACTGTTTGAAACAGACTGATATTAAGGTGCCACACTTGATACCCTTTTTCCATTAAGACAGCCATTTAAATTGGTTTACATTGTATATTTTAATGTTTATATGAGGGAAGCCTGCTTAAAATTAATAAAGGATTAGTATTCCCAGAACTAGGAACCTAGGATGTTGGTATATTAGTATAATCATGTGTTTTTCCTTTTCTGATAATGAAGTGGATTTTTTCTTAAGAACCTCAATAATCATGTTATATCTTCAGAATCAGAACAAACCTGTTAATAACATTCTCTCTTAGAAGTAACCATTTGACCTTCAAAATAATGTTTTGAGAAGATAATTGGTTGGTAAAGAAAATTTGTGTGAATAATTTGTTGTTAAAATTGACTATGGGTTTAAGAATGTGATCTTGAATAATTTCTACTGGAGCATTTCCTTTAGTTGTCAAACTGTGCTATATAAATTGAGTATCAGATGTAGTTGATTTGAGAATTTGCAGGCACCTTAACTGATTGTTTTTCTCTAGAAGCATCCAAGGAATTATGGGTTTCAGTTTTTCTTTTTGGGGCCAAATCATGGGTTTGATCTGAAAGTGGGTGGAGACTATTAAACTAGTTTCTTATGTTTTTTTTTTTCTCCTTTTTATTCAGGTTCTCCGTGATTTTAAACGTCCTGATGGTATGACAGAGAAGGAGATTGATGCAGCAGGGGATGGTTAGAATCTTAAATAATTATTGATGGTTTTTCCTGCACTTATGAAGGGCCCTAACGTTGAAAATGGGCTGGTTGCTACTATGTGGAGATTTGTCAAATATAATGTTTGATTTATCCTTGACCAACACTCCTGTCTTTGTTTTAGGTGATGTTTTAGTAATATTGGATTTGCGTCCTGATGAGTCATTGTTTGAAGCTGGTGCTGCACGTGAGGTAAAATGCATACCAGGGAAGAAACATCTAGTCTAATTACTTCATCTTCATACTCCTGGCTTCATGTCATTTTTCTTGATATATTTATTTGTAAATTTATGGGCCTTTTGAACATTAATACTTCTCAATGGTCTGCGTTACCTTAAGTTTATGGGTATGTACTAAAAACTTGAGCTCAAGGAGACCATGTCTGACTCTGAACACAATTAAGAATTCATCCCTGTGCCTGAACCTAAAAGCATAAGCTTTTGAAGGGATTAATTTCTTACATCAATACTTGCTGCCTTCCTTCTCCTAATAAAACTACATTTCAGTTTGTTAGATTAGTATTAGTTTATCTTTCTTCTTTATTTAGGTGGACCATGTAGTTCCACATTCGTTGTATGTCATGCCATACAACCAACCATCACTCTATTATACATATATGTAGCACGAGTCTCCCTCTATCAAGAGTTTCCAAAGCGTTCTCTCTCTCTTTCATTCTTTACATGGTGTCATTGCTGGTGGGGGAGAGAAAAGTAAGCCTTCAATAACAGTCTTTATGGTGGTGGGATGCCAACCTGGCGATTTGTGCTTCTCATGCTAGCATGTGGATTTGTGCTTTGGTAAAACAAAATCATTGGTGGGTTCAATTTTTTGAGAGGCGTTGATTTGTGCTTCAATGATTCAAAATCATTGGTGGTTCACTTTAGGGGTTTCATTAACAATGGGGAAAAGTTTTGAGGAGATGCACCATTCTGTCTCTGTTTTGGTGTTGAGTAGAGAAATGCTGAAATTATCAGGATCTTAAAGCATTCTTTTTGTTGAGACAGATTGGCATTTCTTGGTGTTTTCTATTAGGGATATTTCAAGAGGCAGGACTAAGGAGAGGTTTATTGTTTTGGCTTCCATGCAACTCTCTCCTCATAAAAGAAATTTATTTTACTTTCACAAAATAAATAAACAAATATCTTCATTTTCATGGCTTAGGCATTCATATTTTTCTTCCCTTGGTATAAATCAGTTGATTTATGTGAAAAGTTTCATTCATTAGATTGTTTTATATTTTTAAGTGTCTTCACCTTGGGTTAAGTTTTCACTTTTATGGCGTTAAGGTCTACAATTAAATTAAAACTATTAATTCCTTGTGGATCAAATCTTTCTATGCAGATTGTTAACAGAATTCAGAAGTTACGGAAGAAAGTGGCGCTTGAACCAACTGACATGGTGGAGGTTTACTTTGAATCGGTAGATGAAGATAAATCAGTTTCTCGAAGAGTTTTGCGCTCACAGGTAGAATTGAGAGACCAGTAACTGGCATTAAAATGATATATGTTTTCTGTGCCTGGTTTTGCATCTGTTTTATTTAAAATGGCTAAACAATTCTATGAGCACAAAAGGAAGACTACAGTCTAAGTGCGCAAACTACCTGCCCTGGATTTTCTGTCATGACAACAAAACTGTCCATTGGAAATAAAAATAATGATGGTCGAGGGTGGAACCAGAGAAATTTTTATGTGTGTGTGTTATCTTTTGTGGGGTTGGAATTTGCTAATTTTTTTCATACAAATTTCTAATTATTACGACATGCAAACCAAGTTTTTTTCTATAGAAAAATCCATTAGACTAAGAAGTAAGAAGGGTAGAATAAGAAGAATAGGGAAACCTCTTAAGGCCAAAGACAAAAATGGAAACAAGATAGTAAAAGAAGATGAAATAAAAACTTAAACGTGCAGCCAAGCTGCTCAATCCCTCTGCATATCTGAGAGAGCCTTCTCTTTTTTGCAAAATTTCTTCTTTTGTAAAAAATAAAAAAAATAAAAAAGGTCCCTCTGCATCTTGACATTTAAGAATTTATGTTTAATTCCTTAACATTCAATAACTAGAGTTTTTAAATAGGAAATTTAATAATTAAAGTATAAAACTAAAGTTCAGAATGAATTCCTATAAAAAATGGAAACTGTTTTTCCTATTAATTAGCAGAAGAAAAAGTATATGCAGTCTTGAAGATTTAAAATGCCATGTGAAAATAGTATGTTGGTAGCCTGCTGTGTTGCATGTTGGGAAGCCACAGAATAAAGTGAAATGCCCAGAAAAGAGGGATGGCTTGGTTCTCATATGTAAAACTTTCAGAAAGGACTATCTAGTCTTCTTTTTCTTTTTAATTATTTTTTATTTTTAATAAATAACTGATGGAGTGCTCCACACGTTAAATTCACATACCACTTATTTCGAAGTACATTTCACTAATTATAACCTTTAAAGGAGGGATGACTTGGTTCTCACTTAGGAAAATGCTAAAGTCAAAAGCGAGAGGAGGTTACTATAACCTTTAAAAGAAAGGGCAATTTGAAGTTTCTTGAAGGCCTGCTATGCACATCCATAGATGAAAAGTCGTTGCTCCCCCACACTCTATAGCATAGGTCTATCTAGAATATTTGAAGCCAGTTTCAGTTACAAACTATGTGAATAGCCATATCACAATTCTGGTGTTTTAATTTGTTCATTGAGAGGTTGTATTGAGGATAGGGACCATCAGTTTTCATTGCATATTTATATTTATACGTCTTTTCCAATATATACCTTTTCATTTTATGGGGCGACTATTTTCTCTTCTCCTTGTATAAGGATTGTTACTCTGCTCTCATTATACATCAGTTGCATTTATGTATTTTGTTGTGTTAGCGATAGCACTGGCTTTTCAAAGTAGAACTTATTGGCCAGCATCCTCACGATATCATCCTTTGATCTATTGTGCTAAAATGTTTGTTTTTATCATAATGTTGCAGGAATCCTATATTAGGGATGCTATTGGTTCTCTGTTGCTTCCTTATTCTACGATGCCTTCACATGCTGTAAGTTGCCTAAGTTTAGGACTACAATTTATGAGCGTTGTGTAATTTAATCTGATTTTATTATCATCCATGATTTTGAAATGCTTCTGGTGCATGTGCTTTTGCTGCAATATTAAGATATTATGAAGAATAAGATCCTCTGGTCTTGCTTGGTTTTGCTTGAATTTCTCATCATAAAATTTTGAAGTGCTGAGATTTATTATAAATTTTGGAGTTAATAAGTTTGCAGTGATGTTCTTTGTCAATTAACAGTACTGGTCGTTGGTTTATCCATGCCTTGATTGGCTTATGCTATTGCCAGTAATGGTACTATAATTGAAATAATGACGTTCTTTTTCTTAGCTATGGTAGTTAAATTGGGTTGGTACTTACTACTGGCTGGCCACAGCAGTGGCACCAGTGGAAACATTGGTTTAAATGGGCTGGAGCCTTGGTTGATGTGGTTATGGTTGCTGTTATAGAAATGGTCATGGTTAATGTTTCAAAAGCCATACTTATCATAGACCCAGCAAGGAAAGTGTTTTGTGGATCAATGGTGTAATTAAAATTGAATTCTAATCAAACTGGATTTTATACAATTTTTACTAGATAGATGACTTTGTTAGTAATCATGATAGAAGATATGGGTGAACTTATGGGAGTTGGTTCTTAGCATGGTATCAGATTCTTCTTAACTGATTGGTTATAAGTTTGATCCTTTACGATGTGGCTGATACCTAATATGCCATTGCACCCAGAGGCACTGTTTAAGCAGTTTATCTATAAACCGACCTATATAATCCAGGCTACACTAGTTGTTAGTCAAAAAGGATGTGGTGCTCACCAAACTGAAAAAGGAATTCACTATTTTTCTAATCAAATGGGTTGGTCTGTTTTCAAAATATGGCAGGTGTTCATAAAAATTGACATCCAATGTTACAAAGTACTTATGAGAAATGGGAGAATAGCACTTGTAACCCTTTTGAGTGGATGAATATCCTAAGAAAATGCATTTTGTAGCTCTAGGATCTAATTTGTCCCCATTTTTGTTGTGAACGTAAATAGTGCACCCAAAAACTCTTTTTGGAAGATTGGAAACAAGATGAGAAGTGGGATAGAGTTCTTGCAACCTTTTGATAGGTGTTTGAAATTGTAGAGTTTTAGAGGGCATCCTGTTAATTAGATAAGCAGAAGTAAGTACAGCATCCCCCAAAAAATGTTTGGAACATTCTTTGTTAGCATTGAGAGCTCTAGAAACTTACAAAAGATGTCTATTTTTACATTCAGCAATTCCATTTTGTTGTGGGGTATCCACATAACAGGTTTGATGATGTATCCCATTCTCATCAAGGTAATTTTGAAAATTTGTGCTCAAATGCTCCTTCCCATTGTCACTTCGTAAGACTTTAATGGATGTTCCAAACTGATTTTTTATGAAAATATGAAAATTTTTGAAAATATGCAATGCCTTCATGAGGAATACCCATGTAACTTGAGTATGATCATCTATGAATGTTATAAACCACCTGGACTTGGGAAGATTCAAAATTCTAGATGGATGCCAAATATCACTATGAATCATAGAAAAGGGTTGAGAGGGTTTATAAGCATGTATTGGATAATTGTTTTTAACATGCTTGGCTAGTTGACAAAATTCACAATGGAAAAAGGCAGGTCAATTTTATTAATCAAATCTGGAAACAAGTGTTTCATATAACTAAGACTTGGGTGGCCTAGCCTATAAGGCCACAACATAACCTCATTATTTTCCCTAGCAGAAAACACATCAATTTGTCCACTTTTATTCTCCTTGCAACTAGCTTCTAAATAGTAGAGTCCTCCTCATTCCTTAGCATTGCCAATCATCTTCCAAATCCTGAAACACACAATGAACATTAGAGAGGATAATATTGCACATTAACTGGTTTGTTATTCTTCTAATAGAAAGCAAGCTGCATTTAATCTCTGAAACATATAGAACATTTGTCAATACAATTGTTTTAGAAATCACAATTGTTCCAACACATAGGACCTTAGCATAGGTCCCATTGGCAACGTTTACCTTTGTATAGATAGAGCAATACTCCAAACTACTAAAGACCTCCTCAAAACCACTTACATGATCAGTAGCCCCTGGGTCACCTATCCAAACATTATTGGGCTGAATTGCAGTATGAAGAGCAGCGGTTAGAAATATACATGCTTGGGCTAAAGTAACAGGAGTAGTATTTTTCTCACTGAGGTCTGGAAATTATGCTCTTCTAAGAGTCTTCACAGCATGGAGACTTCTTGATTTAGCATCTATTCTTTACTTTCAGCATCAATCATTAGACCTCTGCTTTCAGTTCTGTCCCTCTGTCTGCTGTTTGGTGGTTTCCCATGAAGTTTCCAACAAATATCTTTGGTATGCCCACTTTTGTTACAGTGTGCACACCACTTTATTGGTTTCTTTTGCCTCTGATCAGTCAGTTGGTTCCCTCTAGCCACGATAGCTGAAGACTCTGTTGTATGTCCATAAGAGAGACTTTGAATAAGCTCTTTCCTGCTTTCTTCACATTTGACCATATTCATGGTTTCTTCAAGTGATGGCATCGGCTTGAGGCTCATTATTCTTTCTCTAACTTCTTCGAACTTATCATTTAGTCCCAGCAGAAAATCATAGGACCTTTCCCGTTCGACTACTTGTCTGAAATATACTCCATCAGTATAACAGCTCCAATGATGTACCTCGTAGAGGTCAATTTGCTGCCAACGTTGCATGAGGGAGCTGTAATATTGAGTAACAGTCTTCTCCCCCTATTTCGGATTCCTGAGAAGCCTCTTAATTTGGAAGATTGCTGCTGTATTTTCTTTTACTGCATACGTACATTTCATAGAATCCCATATCTCCTTGGCTGTGGTGGCTAGCAAATAATAGCTGCTGATTTTGAGGGTCGTAGAATTTATTAACCAGGTCATTACTTGATTATTTTCTGATATCCATGTCTCATATTTTGGGTCTCCAGCAGTGGGTTCAATTGCTTCACTATTGATGTATTTTTCTCTGCCTCTGCCTCTTATAAACATTAGCATATTTCTCGACTAAAGCAGGTAGTGGGTTTCAGTTAGCCAGTGCGACACCATGACTAGAGAAAACGCATCAGAATTGAGCAGGGGCGATGTGACCAGAGGAGAGGTGATGTGTGATGGCCCTATTTCAGTCTTTGAAGAATGATTGATGCTGCTGTCACCTCCTCCTTTGGTCTGTGAGTGATCGGGTTCCATGCTTTGTGGGCTAGCGCCACCTAACGGGGGCTGGGAGTTCTCCCTGCCGGCAGTAAAGGCTCTCATTGAACCAAACGAGACCTGCCCAAGACACATGGAGCTAGTCGCTCTGATACCATGTAGGTTTAGGGCAAAATCTCAATGATAATCTCTCATTAGACAAAACCGATACAAATAGATAACAAGGAGAGATCACAAGTTGATCACTTCCTATCAATTAGGCTGAAAATCAGGGATTTAATTAAAACAGAATAATAACCAAATATCAATAATAAATACCAAAATAATAACTAAGAAAATAACCCTAAGGATACTTGGGCCCAACTCAGCCCAATCCAACAGGAGCGGACGGTGGAATGAGCATAGGAGCATAATGTGGCCGAGTACTTACAAAATTATCAAAATGCTAAAAGGGAGACTCAAAAGTGCCTCGGTGATAAAATAAATCTTCTACATTGAAAACTAGACTAATGGCCATTTGAGGAGGTAATTCTAACAAGTATTAGGACCAAGTTTCTTAGGGATATGGAAAGGGCTAGAGACTCGAGCATGCAACTTTTTAAAAGAATGCTTAGAATGTATACGAGCCATCACAAAATCACCCTCACTAAAATTTTAAAAGTGTTTGTGAGCACTAGCAGATAATTTATATTGTTTATTGCTTTTAGCAAGTTTATGCCTAGTTTCAACATGCAATTCATGAATGTGTTCTGCAAATGATTCTACAGAATCAGATGTGTGAGAAGTCAAAAGGATGGACATATGGTCAATAGGTTGACGAAGTTTAAAACCTTGGACAATTTCAAAGGAACCCTTATTGATGGACCTATTAATGGAATTATTATAAGCAAACTCCGCTATTAGTAAAACTCTGCTGTTTATGTTTTCCATGGTTTCCTATCATGGTGCCTTTGGATATCAGGTAGCATTGGCAGTAAAGAAGGCAAGTCATAATGATGATGGTGGCACCTTAAGGCTGGCAGACCTATAGGTTTTAAGTTATAGAGCTTTTATGTCCCCAAAAGAGGTGTAATGGGGAATTTTTTAGTGGTGCATACATGATAAGGATAACATATTTAATATATGACTACATGGCAGAGAGATTATATTTCCACTAGAAATGTAGAAGGGATAAACTAAATCTTAAATACAAAAACGTTATGTGGGAGAGAATATATAGGGATTTTTAAAGGATGCGCTTACTGGTGGGTGTGGGGTGGGTTAAGACAAGCCACCTTGAGTTGTCCATGCTCTCTGTAGCTGTGTTTTATTCTTTCCCATTGAATAAATCATTATGGGTGGTATTCAAAGATTGTTTTAATGATGTAAGGTGCATGGTAATTCTTGATAGTCTTGCCTCTTTTTCATTGTTGCTGTTTTCTTCATGTAATATTATTTTGGTTTAATTTTGTTTTGCAAATTTTGCCACTACATGCTTAGCTGCCACAAGTTACTTGTGATTAATGGATACAAATGTAATCTTCAACAATTACTTCTTTGGTTTGGACTTGTGGTGTAACGAACTCTTGGATACTGACCCTCCTTTTTTTTGTTTTTTTTTTGGGGGGGGGGGGGTTGGGAGGAGCAAAGTTTCAAGGAGGCTCGTGCGTCAGGAGTATTGGATCCCAAAATCTTCCCAGTGTAAAAGCATGTCTTTTGAAAAATGAGAATAATACCAAATAATCTGTTTTAACTTTCAATCTCTTTAGATGTATTTTACCCGCTTCAGCTTCGTCACTTCTGCTAATTGCTACTTGAAACTTCTAATTTTGCAACTAACCGCCCAAACTTTGAAAATTCTCCTAACAGATGCTTCTGTCTAGTTTATATGTGGCCTCCCCCTTGGTTTATGATTGTTAAAGAAAGTTGAAAGAAACTGCCTGTTAGGGAATCTCTCAAAGTCCATGCATTTAATCAACAAAATTATGAGTTCAAACAGAAATTTGCAAAAGATCCAAATAAAGAGGGTAGAATACATTTTTTTTTCTTGACATAATATCCTAAATTTGTCCTAGCCTCTGCCTCCGCCTCCCCCTTAAAGGACAGCATAAAAGTAAAGAAAAAGGGAAAAGGAAAACTGCAGATAAACTTGTGATTTGTCTAGCTTAAAAAGTCAGCCATACAGAAGGAAAAACAAAATTAACTTCACCATGTGTCTTGGGTCCATGCCATTTTGAAATCCTTTCTGTATCCTGCAGGTGGTTCTCGGTGAAGAGAAATTCCATGGGATTTCTGGCATGTCATTTGGTATCACTTTGGCAAGACCTGCCTTGATTTTTAATTCGAAAGCCATTGTTTCACTATTTGCAGGTTTGTATTCTTTGTTTCTATCATTCCTCATTCACATCTTGTTGCTCTGACTGACTGTTCTCATACTTTTCAATGGTTACAGGTGAAGCAAAATTCGGACATAATTTGCAAACATACTTTCTATCAAGAGATCATTCAAATTTAAAGGCTGAGTTTCAAGAAGGAAATGGAAAGGTTTGATTGAGTTTAACCTTGTCCTTGTTTTTTAACAGGGAAAACTACATTTTGCTTCTCGAACTAAGGTCTAATTACAAAATTGGTATATTAGCTTTATAATGTAATTAAAAAGACCTCCCTGAACTTTGAATTAGGATGAGACTTTAAATACCAGTTTAAATTTATTGCAAGAGGCCACATGATCCTTTAAATCCTCACGTGACCTCTTATATATGCATTTTCATCTCAATTCAATGTTGGTCTGTAAAGAATGTTGAACTAAGAAAGCAGCCTCTTGTCATTAATCTTAACTGCAGATTTGTCATTTTCATTTTAATCTGAAGTTCAAGGAGTTTTCTTTAAAAAAAAAATTTTAAGTTCATGTATCAAATTTTTAATTAAGCCTTAGTTCAGAGAGGTAAAATGTAATTTCCCCTTTTTTACATGTGAAATGCACTCATTTGTGTATCTCACGGTTTGCAGAAAATGGTTGACTCGATTGAAAACCAACCTGCTGTAGAAGTTGTTCTTGGTGAGCATGTGTTTCTCACAGTGGGGGGCTTCTATCAAGTTACAAAAACTGATTAATTCGGTTTCTAGATTTGGATCTTACAGCTGGGAAGTTAATTTATTATTATTATTTATTGCATACAAGATGTAAGGATCCTTTAAAAATTTTTATGAGTTCTTGTAGATTTCGGGAAGAGTGCAATATAAAAAGTGAAAATGTGTATAGGACACATTTCTTCTCTTTTAATTTACTTTTTCTTTTCTCTTTTATATCACTAAAATTTATAAAAATTTTATAATAAAGAACTCTAAAAGATCTAGATTCGTATATAAGACCTTCCATTATATTTTAAAAGAAGCGCCTTCATGAAACTCTAGTTAATACAATGTCAATTGTTTTGTAAGCTAATTTTCCTTTGATTAAAATTTCTTATCTATCATCTTGTAAGAAATTGTAAATTTGTGAGTGAAGGTATTAGATTTAAAGCTCACAGGACAGGATGAACTTTTCCACTTTGTTTCTTATGTGTGTGTGTGTGTGTGTGTGTATGCTCCTAATTTCAAACGGTTGCCCTTGATTTCATCTCTTTTCCTTTTGGTAGGGTTTGGTTTATTTATTGGGTATTTGATGTATCGTCATTTTAGTTTTAATTAGAAGTTAAAATGAACTAAAATCATAGGATAATATTATCATATAATTCTGAATGATAAATTGATTCTATATGTAAGTTATGTTATTTTTGTGGCCTTGGCTAAAACATATTATATAATGTATTAAGGTTGATCAAGAAAAATTCAGTCATTTAAAATTAGCCCACAAAAATAAATAAGTTAGCAAAGAACAAAATAATTGTAGTTAGCAAACTCAGACCTTTTGCAAAATTACTTGGACGCTAGCTTCCTGTATTTTAAATGAAGGCAGTGTGTGCAACAGAGTTGAGCAATTTTGGGTTCCGTTTGGTGTGTTGTGCAAGGTTGAATACAACAATGAGATGAGAGTGATTTTTCTCTTTGGAATCGCTCCCCTCCGAATTTTCTACGAGTTTTATATTTTGAAAGTCAAGTGTCATTTTATATTTCATTTTGACAAAAAGATCCTCCTTTGGATATTAGATAGTATGAGCAAATACAATTTAACCTTCTACATCAGTTGTTGCGTTAAAAAAATTGAGAGTTTATACAGTTGCAATGGTATGAGCAAATACAATATAACCTTCCACATTGTTTGTTTGTTGCGTTAAAAAAGTTGGGTTTATACAGCTACAATGGTATAACTCTGCACCCAATGTGAGAACCATTAGGGGGAAATTTTGGATAATTTTTTGAATAATAAAATATTTTCATTTATTAAAATATTGTTATATTGCAACCATTACCATTCCTACTATCACTTTATCATTATCATTATTACTGTCATTCTTATTATCACTTGTTTTTCTTGTTTTGTTATTATCATTGTCATAGTTATTACTTATCATTGTTATCGTAACTATTATTACTATTATTATCATCACTGTTATTATTATCACTGTCGGCATCTTCACTGCTATATTGATGTAATATTATTTATATATGTAAAGTAAAATTTTCATCCTACCAACAAAACACAAAATAGTATTGTATCATCTCATATAGGAGGGAGGCAACAAATACAATTAGTACGAAGAGTTGATACTATCATGCGCTGCATTAATTTGCCAGATCATTACCTTGATATACTGGTTCGTATGGACCTGCTTGCTTATTCTCACTTATAAAACATTCTCGGTGCATTTGGAACACAACACAAAAAGCAAAAAAAAAAAAAAAAAGGGTTAATTTAGCTTCTTTGGAGCCATAGTGGAAATATAATTCAATTTATTTCGTTCAAAAATTAAGTAGTTTTATGGATTTTCTGAAGATTTGAAAGCTGGTGAGCTCCATAAGATAAGTACGATGTTCCACTTGCTGAGAATCTGGATGATCAAGTAGAAGGAGGCTAAAACAGCAGTGAGTTCGTTCTCATGCTTCAATACTAATCCAAAAAGGCTTCAAAGAAAGGTTATAGGAATCAAATGTTCACCGGGTAGAGCTCATGGAAATCATGTTACGTGTTAAATCAAAATCGTTGAGTGTTTAATTAAACATTCGAATTTTGATTTAATTAAGCATACCAATTGTATAGATCTTTTCAATCTTACGCCATAATAGAACATCCAGTTTTTTTGTTCGCTGCTCTTTATGTTTTCTTAAAGTTTTGTCTATTAACTCCATCTCCTTTTTTGAGAAACAGGATTTTAACCTCATAATAGCTAAGAGAATTCATACCAAAACCATATTCAAAGTTAGATTTTCTCAATTTTTTCTCTTAATTTTTTTGTCAATTTAGAGAGAGAAAGAAAGAGAATCCAAGAGAGAATAAAGAGTGTATAAGGCTTATTCAGTGGGTCTCACCTACTCTATCTCCAAATCAACAGGAAATTGATGGAGAAAATCCAAATACAGATCCAATTTTATTGTCCAATAGCCTCAACTGCCGCAGCCAAACCATCATAGTTAACTGCATCACTTGTCTTTTATAGTTCTTTTGAATTACGTTTCCATGCACACCGTAGTATGCTATGCATCACGGCTTCAAAAGGGCCTATATTTTGCTACGGCGCACCCTGTGCCACCTACAAACTAAAGTACAATATGTATAATATAAGCAGGAATTAGCTAAGTACAGAGATTGAGCACATTAATTGTGAAGGAACACATTTGTGGAACTTTTCATTTTTTTTTAATATAAAATAATTAGTTTGGACACACACTTTGTTTTGGAGGAAGGATAACCGCATGGGAAAGTACCTCTCTTATATTTTTCAGTGGTTGTTATTTTGAAAATGCTAAAATTTATTTTTGATCTTTTAGCTTTATTTCAAATTTTACTTTCATCTCTTACTTTCATTTTGTTCTAATTTATTTCTTTAATTTTCATTTCAAGTTTTGTCTTCATTCCTTAATTTTATTTTGTTCAAATTAATCTTTTTACTTTAATTTCCACTTTTATTGTTTAATTTTCTTTTGTTTTAATTTAATTTTTTAACATATAAAAATCACTCAAAATGTTTTCTTTTCTCTAATGCGACTAAGTTTAATAGAAAAGTATTTTGTGACTCCTCAATAATTGGTTGATGAGAGATCATTAGACTTAGAAATATAGATCCCTTCCTATTTACACAGGAATAGGACGCTCCTGTTATGTGTTAGTGATTATTATTTTTTCTTTCCTCACTTGCCATTCTCGTAATTCAACCCCCTTCGATGCATAGAACAAGACCCTTATGTTCCCACGTGAATAAGAGAGGATCTATGTTTTAGAGTTAACAATGAATCACACAAAGAAATTTTCTGTTAAGCATTTGAATTTGATAGTGTTAGAAGAAAGGAAACTTTTAAACAATTTTTATAAGTTAAGGAATCACATTAAAATGAAATGACAATAAAATAAAATAAAATAAAGAGATGAAAATAAAATATAAAGTTAAAAGTTTCATTTAGCCAAAGATTGTAGGGAATCGAACTTGACCTCTTCAAAATTGACGAAACTCGTATTCGTAACTTGCCGGGTCGGCTCTAGTTGATTTTTTCCTGTGAGTTCGATGTTCATTTGCTGAGCCCTTCTCAGAAACTGTCGTTCTAACTCAACGTCCCTGTTTGCATTATCGTTGTGCTCTTCAATCACTACCTAGATTTTCACTAACAACTTGACACCTCAGCATCAATAACTGCTTGTAAGGATGCATTTTCAAATCTTGTGAATTTTCGCACTTGAAGGCTACAAGGACATTGTGGCACCAAGATCTCATTTGTAAGTAGACGTGATTATAGTTAGAATCGTTAAAAACAGGTCAAGCCCATGAAAAAAAATATTACTCCAAGATTAGGCCCAGGCCTGGATAATTTAGGCTCAAACCCAAGCCCGTAGAAAAACAAACAAGCCTGGCCCAGCCCATTTCAGTTGCAAGCTATCTGGTTCTGAATATTTGAATTCCAATTCTGGAAGAAGACAGAAGGACGGTATCCCACACCAAAGCTCCACGATAGAAACAAATTATCAACAGATGCTGTGCATAGTGCTGATAAAGATGGTGGAATCGAAATGTTTCACAAAAAACAATATGATATGTCTAAACACTTTCTGACAAAATCATGCATTAATACCATCACGAAGCAACAAGCATGCGTTAAAAGCGAACATTAGCAAAATCATGCAAACTTGGACAAAATACTCAAATTTTTTAACAAGCATTACAGTTGAAAAAATTTTATGAAAAAGGATACCCAAATTTTCAACTTATACATAAAGTTATAATAATTAAATATACATTGCACAATAATGACAAAATGTGATAAAATAATATTAAAAAAATTGATTACAATAGAGATGAAGATTACGCTTAAACTTAAGCTAAGTTTTAATTTAAAAAAATGTTAAGTTTGACATATTTTATATTTAAATTGTTTAAAAAATAGACGCATTTTTTATCAAAATTTTTTTTTGAAGCTTATATCTCTATTTTAGGTTGGAGGAACTTCTCAATTTATAATCAAGTTCATTTGCAAGCCTAGGAACAATTTAACAAATGTAGAGATATTAGAACATCATGTCTTTTAGATTGTCCTTACACTCCCACATAAAAATCAACATAATTTTGGGCTCATGGGATTTTACGCTCATTATGCCCCACAATCAAAATATAAATATTTTTAATATTGAATAAATTTTAAAAAAATATATTTTACTCTCTATACTAAAACCTAATTATAAAATTAATACAGAACTTCAAAATGTAACAAGATAACCCCTAATAATATTTGGTATTTGGTGTCCAAGGGCGTTTTATTATATTTTAAAGTTTGGGAGCTTGTTTTGTTATGTTTCAAAATTTTTGTGCCAATTTTGTAATTAAGCCTTAATTCAAATAGTAGAGTGTGGTTTCCTCAATGGAGGATAGGATATTCCTATAAGCTGAAGATAAGTAGTATGTTGTACGATTACTAACTTCATATACATTTAAAGTTAGTCAAGACGGGAGAAAGGTGCAACAGAGGATGCAATGCATAGTAAGTTACAGAAGTAAAAGGATTACACTCGTTAGCTGAAATTGTTGACGACAACCTAATTATGAGGTAGAGGAAGCGGTTTCCATAAAATCCTCTGCCGCACTACTTCATCTTCATGAAAGCTTGGAGCTTTTGGAATCAGTCCAAGCAATTCAAACACAAGCTGATCAGCATCAAAATCATTGTTTGGAGAAGTGAGAAGCTTTTCGCCACTGAAGATAGAAATTGCACCGGCAAGAAAGCACAGTGTCTGCTCCGGCACAGAGAACCGAACTCTGCCCGTTGATAACCTGATCATTGCTTTGGCATGACAATGCTCGCAGGTGCGATCATGCGAAGCATTTCCCAGATTTCGACAGGCTGAAAGCGAAATAGAAATATCAATTCCAGTTTAGCCGCATAAACAAAAAGCAATGTCAAAGTATAGTGTAAACTGAAGCTTGAGGCCCAAATATTGCCGAGTTCAAGGCAATGCTTGATGATATCATCAATCAAAATATGCATAGCGAAATACATACAAATTGTCATTTATCAGTGAAAACTACGTGTAACCACTTCAAAGGATGGCCGAATTATTATTTTCGCACACAAACTTCAGGATATAACAATTACTCTCTCATTTCTATAGCAACAAATGAAAACGAGGCATATCAATTAAAACTAACATCCCAAAAATTGAGAATTTGAAGGAAATGTGGTAAGAAATCATGGAGGGGGGAAAATTGGAAAAGATTATGGGAAAAAAGTATTACGTGACAATCACATAAACACTAGTTTTAGCTAATTTGTAACGTTTTTAATGTTTGTGGTAGTTTAAAAGGATAAAGTGTTACATTTCAATAAACATTAGTATTAAACTCATTTCGCCTATTCCTTAATTGGCATCTATATTTCATGCTATTGTCAACTAATAGATATCATTAGAAATTCACTTATTACATACCCAAAAATTGTTAAAGTAGTGACCAACAATTATAGCTTTTTACTCTAAAACATTGATGAATAAAAAAATACAAACACCTTCTGTTCCTGAAGTAGGGTGCCTTTTACTGCAACAAGTGCGTTGATAGGAACACTCTCTGGATGACTGGGAAGTGTTGCCAATGTATGTAACAAACCTACGCGGTCTTCCTCTGCTTCTCCGGCGCCAATGATTCCTCCTCTAAAAACACATCAACTGGTCAGAATTTTCACAATTTTAGGCACCTCATTACAATAAGACGTGTTGGTTTCCTCACATGGATATGACAGCATATAATTATAATAAAAATGGCTATTAAAAAATTCAGTAAAATGGCTGAATCTTTCACAATCACCAATTGAACAGCGATACTCTGCTGTTTAACTATTTTCTAAAGTTCCTTCAATTTTATTAAACAAAATTTAGCTTCCTCAATTTGAAGTAATCTAGCAGAAAGCCTCAATTCATTTGGCAAGATCTAAACATACGTATTTTTTTTTTTCTTATGATGCATCAAATAGAATCCATTTGTAATTAAAATATATAGTATGTGTCAAGAGGTTTACATTTTCAAGTTGCCAAAAATTCCAAGCCAACTCATTGAACAGTTCATAGTTCAATAATGCAACCAATTTGGAACTCAAATTTCCATCGAAGTATACGAGACTGAAAAACTAATGGCAATCCTAACCATGCTTGGTGTTGTAAATAAACTACGGACTAGCGAACAATGAAGATTACTGCTCTAGTCCGGAACCCTAAAAATAAAAAAGGAAAAGTTCATAAAAGAAGACACATTCATATCATTAACTGTTTTTACTAAAATGTGCAAAGGCAATCCAGAAGGGAGCAATAATTTGGATTTATAACCTATGGATCATAAAAAAAAGCAAAGAAAAGTTCAGAGCAAAGGCTCTGGTTTCTTATTATTTCAGTAAGGAGGACGAGTACATAAACAGAGGGACCATGGCAGCAAACATGCCATTGGATCTTGAGAAATCGGCAGCAGATAACATCAAATAAAAGATGGGATAAAGGCGAGAAAAATTAGAAACAGAAGATGGAAACAGAGCTCTAACTTACGTAACAAATAATAACTATTAGAAAGCTAATAAAAAACTGACAAAATAGGTACAAATCAAGTGGATTTCTTAAGATTTCCAACACTCCCGTTCAAGTGGAAAAATAAATATTAATCATACCCAACTTAAACATTAGTTCTTCCAATCTAACTCTTGTTAGTGCCTTGGTCAGATCATTAGCCACTTGATATTGTATGGGAGTATGATTTAACTCCAGTATACCAAATCAAACTTTTCCATGATGAAATGGCAATTAAGCTCCACATGTTTGGTACTATTATGATAAATGGGGTTCTTGGCTATGCTAATTGCTGCTAGAATATCACACAATCTCCAGTGCTTCTTCCATAGGTATCCTTAGCTAACCAAGTAGTCTTTTTAGCCATAACCCTTCACAAATGTCTTGAGACAATGCCTTGTATTATGCCACGGCACTATTCCTTGCAACCACAGATTTTGTTTACTGTGCCAACTAAAAAGGTTTACCTACACATAAATACAATAACATGTGGTTGACTTTTTAATCAATGATGAATCTTGCCCAGTCATAATCTTAATACACTTCAATCCCTCTTATTATACCTTTCTAGAAGAAAATTCTCTTACCAGGAATCATTTTAAGATATCTAATGCTTTTGTAGGCTGTTTCAAGATGCTTCTCATTCATTTTGTTCATAAATTGGCTAACCACACTAATAGGAAATTATATATTAAACTTAGTGTGAGATAGATAGATGACCTTACCTACCAATTTTTCATATCTTTCATTGTCAGCTAGAGCACTTTCTTATTTGAAACTAAACTTGTAGTCTACCTCCACAGGAGTGCCTGATGTCTTACACCCTAACAAGCCTAGTTCTTTAATTTCAAACTCTTTGGCAAGTGCACCCTTTTACCACTTTATTTCTTCTACATAGTCTCTTGTGACAATTATATCATCCACATACACAATCAAAACAACAATGTTACCACTAGAAGAAAATAAGGTATGATCAAATTGGCCTTAAGAGCACCTATAACTATTGACAACATTAGTGAATCTCTCAAACCGAGCCCTGAGAGATTGCTTAAGGCCATATAGAGATTTAATAGGTTTACATACCTCATTTCCATGGTTGCTAATTTCAAACCCTAGTTGTACCTCCTTGCACACCTCATCTTCAAGATCCCTATTAAGGAATTCATTCTTTACATTCATTGGTGGAAAGGCAATCAAGATTGTTTGCCAAGGATAATAGGACTTTAATGGTATTAAATTTGACAACAAGAGGAAATACTTCCTTGTAGTCAATACCATAAATCTAAGTAAATTCCTTTGCTACTAATCTAGCATAAGGTGTATAATCATCAAGAAGAGAAATATTACCAATTATATGATCCGTGACTCCTAAATCAATTATCTAAGAGTTCATATTTAGTGTTTGGGAACTTCAAGCCATTGGAAACTTACCTTTTTAAGGTACTATACTAGAACCAAATATAGTTTCAAAGGTGTTGGTTGGTTACCAAACAACTTTTAGAGTAGTTCCATCTATTTTCTACTAAACAATGTTGTCTTTGTGCTTGTCTTTTCTTCATTATTAGCCAAAATCCTAGGTTTACCTATTGCATTTTATTTCTTATTGGCTAGCTTCCCATAGATTTTCCAACAAGTTTTCTTGGTATGTCCAATTTTGTGACAATGGTCACACTGAGGTTTAGTTGGTTTTCCTTGCTTATTATCTTGACCCTAAATAGGTAAGCCACAAACAACTAAAGCAGAATTTTCAATGTTCACCTAAGAGTTATGAATGCCCGAGATCAATTTCATTTTGCTTTCCTTTTGAGAATTCTTCTCTAAGGGATGGAAGAGGTCTACATCCCATGATTCTTTCTCTTACTTCTTCAAAATTGTCGTTAAGTCCTAGTAGGAAGTTATATATTTGTTTTCTTTCTACAATCCTCTTATAATTTGCTACATTAGTGGTACAGGTCTAGTGGTAACTTTCAAACATGTCAAGTTGTTGCCAATGCCTAGTAAAGAAAGTAAAGTATTGGGTTACAGGCATGCCTCCTTGTCTCAGGTCATGGAGTATGTTTCTTATTTCAAACAATTCAATAATGTTCTTTTTCTTTAAAATGTTTCTCTAGTTGCCTCCCAGATTTCTTATGCTATGTTATAAAGGATAAAATTCTTCCCTATGTCGTTGTTTATGGAGTTGATAAGCCAAGACATCACCATATTATTCTTAGCTTTCCAAAAAAGTGTCATAACATGCTATAAATAGCTAATTTACATCGATTCCTTCTTAAAATGATAAAAATATAACCATTACAAAATTTTTGGCAGCAGTTTCTAATATGTTTCTATGCCAAAGGAGCCTTTAGGGGTCCAAATTATATTTTTCTTGCTATTTTAATTTATAAACTCTATAGACACATTTAATTTGATTCATATGTTCATCAACTAAAAGCTAAATACATAAAGAAATCATATAACCCAAATTGATCTCCTTTGTCATATTATGTGTCAAATTTCAAAAACTCAGAACTTGGGTTACATAACTTTGATTTATACAAGTTAGGTATCTATGAAAAGCTTATGATTTGAACTTTATACAATAAAAATTTTAAATGGAAGTGAATCCATTTAACCCCTGAAAGTACACAAAAACCGAGGCCATGACAACATAAATAATAACTACTTAATTTCATAATTTTGGACTAGATTCAAAAATTTCTTAAATATTTTATAAATTTTAAAAAAATACTATCTTTAGCTTGTTATAAAACTCTATAAATTCTCTATGTATCCACCAAATTTTAGCCCTAAACTAAGTCATTTGGACTATCAAGGGTAAAGTTGCAATTTATGGCTCATTTGGACCAAAATAGTTCATTTGGGCCCTAATATGCAATTATTTCTCTTGAACAAATTTAAGCCATTCATATCTCATTTTCCATAGAGGCCATTACAAGAAATATGGTAGCATAAAAAATCTACCATCCTGCTTGTTTCCTTACCGGTGGGATCACTAGTGTATAACATGACATATTAGGTTCCATTGACTAGTATTGACATCTAATTGGTCTACATTCATACTTATAATATTGTACATAAAGTGCCATTTCATATCATCATAGAGCACATCATATTTGTTATCTCTAGGTTCCATTGTGTGCATCAAATTATTATATACCATTTAATTAGCAACACATATTCTATTTACAAGCTTTGACATCATAATCACATGTATATACATATATTGTCAAGATTGAACCAATGTTACCTTTATATAACATCATTGTACACATATGATTCATCACAAATTTGTCACATTTCTACATCTTTACATCAAAAGTTCTATACTAGGCATCATAACATATCAAGCTTTCTCCTATTCTTTATCCTTGCTTGAAGCACCTATCATGGTTAGTGGAAGATGAATAGGGTGAAATTCTTAGGCAAATCTCATTCCATATCAATGCATTCAATGACTGCAAATGAGGATATACAAACATGTCAATCATATGCATCATAAAACTCAATCATAGCATTTAATATGAAACTTCAATTCTTATTTAGCCATGGCATAAAAATATACTAGCTAGTCTTAATTAAACTTAGCTCTGGGCTAAGGAAGAATAATTGTGCTCAATTCCCTACCATAGCTAAGAGCCAAATATAGCATAATACATGTACAAAAGTCATGATAAAAACTAATTCAAAGTATAACTCATGAAATTATCAAATAATCAAACATACAAGCATTTCAACTTATTTGTACACTTAAATGCATGCAAGATAGGAAGAGATAGTTACCTTATGAGGTTAGAAGTTCTCAAAGGTCCCAAAAACTATGGGAACCAACACAATAGTTTAGACCCTCTCGTGTGCGTTTTCAATAAAGAGTTGACCAAAATTTTGATAAGATGATTTGGGATGGTTTCAAACTCCACAAAATTGGAAGAGCATATTTTTATTAAACTAGAGGACCTAAATTTTCATATGAAAAAGACTGTTTTAAAAAAGGAGCTAAAATGAGCCCAAATGAAGGAACGGAAGTGGAGGAACGTAATTGGTATTCAAGAATTGTTATAAAAATCTTCCTCCACCTTTTAATATAATTAAGTTAGCCCCTCCACCATTCCAAAATGACACTTGAGCTTAGAATTAGATTAGCCATGGCATCTAAGAGAGATGGAGGAGAGAGAAAGGAAATTAAGGCAAAAAGATATGAAAATACATGAAAATTTGCAACAAGCTAGCTATGAAACTTTCTCTTCTCTTCATTCTCTTTCTCCTGATGGTTTTAGATTCTTAAGAGGAAGAGTTTGATGGTTGACCTCTTGAAGAAAAGTGAAAGTTTAAAGCAAACAACTATGGCACAAGAATCACCACTTAATAAACTTTCAAATGAGGTACGATGTAAGCCATGATATTACCATTTCCTTGGTCTTCTTCTTCTTCCATAATTTAGCCTAGAGAGAGAAGGAGAGTAAGAAGAAAGCTTTTGTTTGATGAAAATTTAATAGAAACAAGTGCTTAGAAGTGTGGAGAGTAAGATTATGCAGAAAGAAAGTTATGAGAGGCTATAGATAACAAGCTATGAAAATTAGGGTTTTGATTGCACTTAAGGATTTATAGAGTTTTCTAGTGATGATTTAGATTATGTAAAATCATGTGTGAGTTCTCAAGACATCTAAGAAGCTTTATGGAGAGCAAATTCCCTAAGAAAACAAGTAAAACTCCATGGGCTCCTTTCTGTGTGCATGTCTTAGCCAAAGGGTCTATAAGGTATCCAGGGAGAATTTTCTTTGATTCCAAGGATATAAATGATCTATATATGAATAATAAACACCAAAGGAACCATTGGTTTAAATTTTGGAACTATAGTTTGAAAGTTAGAAGTTTAGGTTCCATTATACATAAAGAAGCAACTTGGTGATAAACACTTTGATTTGAGTTTGCGATGACTCTAATGAGTTTAAATGGAGTTATGTGACTTAGATTGAGTGAAAAATTAGAGCCAAGATAATAAATTGTGAGTTGCTTCATTATACTACTATATGGAGCCATATAAATACCTAAAGTTAGAAGTAGCTTATATTAGGTTTGTGAGATGTTAGAGATGGTTCTATTGATATCTTTGTATGTTGTTTGATATGTCTAGTCCAAGTAAATCAAGTATTTCCCAAGTATGCTTGTGAGGCCAAGAGAAGAGAAGTTAAAAACTAAGGAGAAACTTGGTGCATTCTTGAAAAAGGTAGCTCTTCATTCTTTATTGTATGCATTTCTTGGTTGTTGGATTGTCATTGAATGCTTGTATGAATGTTTGAATTATGAAACATGTTTCTAACTATTAGTTTGATGTTATAGTACCATTATGTTTCTTGAATTGTGTTTGGAATGTGACTTTGCTCTTGATGGGTGAGGTAATGCTAAAAGTCTTTTAGAATGGGTGAGATGAAGCCAAAAATCCCTAGGAATGGGTGAAACAAGGCTAAAAGTCCTTTGGAATGAGTGAAGCTAAGTCAAAAGTTCGTAAAAAAATGGGTGAGGCTAATCCAAAAGCTCTAAATAATTAGGTGAGGCTAAACCAAAAGTCCTTAAAACTTGATTTTGCTATTGACATGTTTATGTAATCTTGAAAACATGTTTATGTATGATTATTAGAAGCTTTTGGTGCATGTTTGTATTCTTTGACATGATAATATACCATGTATGCTTATTTGAAGGGTGAAAGAGCTATCGGGATTCTTTGAATCTCACCCTCCCCCACTTTTCATCTAACTTGGTCTAGGTGAAATCCAAAGAGCAAAGAATGGGAGCCATGGAGCATGAATGATGATACTTTGACAATAGAATAAGATATTGTGTAACTTGATGTCAAAGTATGTATGTATAAGTTAATTATGAGTTGTAAAACTTTCAGCATGTGTAAAAGTATATAAATATGTCATATGTAATGAATATGAAGCCAAATGTATGAGAATGTAGGATTTTGACATCATTGAGCCATGATGTCTATGTGTATTTATGCATGTAGGATGGTGAATTTGAGTTCTATGAGGACTTACACCTATTATGATGCCTTTATATACTATGTTTGAGTTTTTGGTCATGGTTCTTATAGAGAGCCATTTGGTACCATTTGGAACCATATGGTTACTATATTTAGTCATATTTTGCACCTGAACCAAAACCAGACCAAAATGAACGAATTTGGATATGACATTTGGTAAGCATATAGATCTTATTGATAGTATTTTATAGAGTTAAAGAGCAAAATTTTTGGAGCTCTGTGGAATATCTTATAATTTTTAAAGTTGGCCTATTTATGTAGAAACTGTCATGGCATTGTTCTTCTAGATAGTTTGGTTTTCAGTATTTTTAGAGGGCTAAATGAAGTCCAATATTTATGAACTTTTATAGGCATCTAGTTGGCATCATAAACTTTTCAAAACTACTAAGAGCACCCCATTTGGACTTGTGTAGAGAAAGATATGAAAATTTGAAATTCTGGATCAGCTGCAGGACCCTACCTAAACTTGATGTATTGTTCTATTACTTTTCATGAGCTAAATGCTACTGTCTTGGTTTGAAACTATTTTTAGTCATTAGTCCAAAGCTTTCTAGAAAGATATCATATTTATGATTTTAATTTTTTTAAAATTAGTTATGAATTTTTGAAGTTAGTGCAGAGTTTATGTGCATGCTATCAATTCGGGTCCTATGAAGATTTTGTGTATTCCTTGAGCTAAACATGCTAAAATGTGTTTGAGCAAACTTGTTTATGATGAAAATGAATTAAGAAAAGGAAAGACGGAGGGTTGGACCCCTATAGCTCTAAATGAACCATGTGTGGCAAAAACTAAGTGATGAAAACCTAAGAAAGATGTGAATTGCATGGAAGATGTACTTGTGCCAACTTATGATGCTTGACTTTATACTCAATTTCCATGCTTCTTTGTGATGTTCTGGTCCATTAAGTATGTTATAGATAGAAGATGATATCGGTAAGGTCATAAGGCCTATATGGTTAAAATTTCATTATTTTAGCCTTTGATAAAGGTTATTTCCCTTGATAAAGGCATCAAAGTTCTTCATAATAAATGTTTTATGCCTTATTTGATGATGCTTCTTGAAAAAATATGCTATGTGTCACATCCTGCAACTGAAAGGTGTTACCGACACGAAAGATAGCCAAGCTTTCTTTTGTAAGCCAGCACTAAGCCAAATTCTACCCATCACTAAAGAATATCCCTAAGATTTAACACCAAAGATCATAACCAAATACAACAATTAGAAATCATATAAGCATTATGTAAGTATAGTTTCAAAGACTCTTGTAGAAATTTCGGCAGAGTCCCCCTGTAATTTAGACCTTCCGAAATTTCTACAAATCAATTAGCTAGTTCAAAAATATCATAAGGAAATTCAACGATCAATCTAGACCAAATTACATCAATTTCTAAGAGTGGGGGAAATTCCTATCTGTGACTCAGTGGAGCTCCAGACCATAGTCTACAATATAAAATGATTTCTAAAACAATAACAAAAGATGCCCACACGAACAAATGTGGGCTCAAAAGAATGTAAGAAAGTGCCAACGCTAAGCTGCTGAGGGAGAATCAGGCTCCAACCTACTATCTGAGACATATAGAAAATGAAGGGAGTGAGACAAAACTCGGTGAGTAAACAAGGCTAACTATACAGTGTAAAAACAATAAGATCTTATTCAAACATTAATTTACGAGAAAACTATAAAAGTAATAATATATATATATATATATAAGATATTTCTAGGTAAATCAAGTCTTACTGCAGTGGAAAACATCTAATCAGTGCTAAATTTAGCCAGACGCAGAGCACATAGCCCGCGAGGGTAAGTAGCACAGACGCTGAGCAACTTGCTCACAAAAATGAAATTAGATTCACGTATGGTGCCCAAGCACGAGGGGCTAGCAACACCCATACTAGCTTGGGTACTCATCACAGTGCACTATGGTTAACCTTTACTACGGTTAGCTGCAAGATTTTGAAATAGATAGTTCCCACCAAAAATAATCTCAGAAATACATACTCAGAGTGAATCAAATTCTAACTCCTATGTACTTATAGTTCTAACATCTAACAAAGTAGATCAGTAATTATTCCCATAGTCTAAAAATACTTAACAAGCATTCAAACGCATAAATAATCCAAAAACATATTTAAGAAAGTAAATTCATTAATGTGATTAATCAGAAATGTACTTAATAAAGTAAATACAATAATTGAGGAGTATGTAATCACAATTCTTGAAGTAAAAGGTATAGCCGGCGTTATTTACTCACCCCTTAAGATGACATCAAAACAACTTTCTTATCGTCTCCTTTGATAAATTCTTAGTGTTCCTATTTCTCCTCGAAAGTCCTACAACACCAATTCACAGAGTTTTAGTATTGGAATACCGCTCGTTTGTTTCATAATAATGATAAAAAGAAGAAGTTCCTCTTAAGTCATAGTGACTAGTCAGACTCCTTTATGTATGCTTCTCATGACATTTCTAGTACCAAATATACAATACACTTTCCTAATTACTCGTCTTAACTAATTCTTCCCTATAAAATTTCCAAAATTCTTATATTCAAAATTTTCGAGTCTCTAATTTTTTTGAATTATGTTGACCAATAATAGCTCAAAATAATATGGGGTCATAATACCAAAAACCCATTTTCTTCCTTCATTTTTTTAGCTATGTTTCGTATATATGTGTACATACCCCAAATTACACGGTTACTCAATCTCCTCCACTTTTAGCTATAGTAATCACATACCCACATAGACAGAGTTCATGGCAACAGACACCACAGATGGGAGGTATCAAATGGGAAGAATTAACACCACAAGAGAGAAGAACACCTACACAATGAAAGCTTGAATTTTAGAGCTCAAAATAAATGTAGCCCTCTCACTCCCTTGGCTCCCTAAGTCCACACTTACTAAGAAACTACATACACCATTCCTTCTGCATCAAAATAGCCGAGAGTTAGGGAGAAAAGAAGGGCATGAAGGGTGGCTTTTTGTGAGCAACATTAGAGGACCCAATAAGCCATTAAGTAGGAAAGCTTGAAGGGGGAGATAAACATGTCTTACCAGCCACCCCAATGCTAAAAATTCTACCCAAAACAGAGACCATTTAGCATGAAAATATGATGCCTGAAAATAGCTCAATGTAGTGAGAATTGTATCCAGAAGTAGTATGCAAAAACTGAAGCAAGAAGAAGCAAGTTACAGTGGAAAAAATGGATGATGGGTTGCAGCTGCTTTTGTTTGTCTCCTGCCCTTGCTCTCTGAGTGAAAAGATGGCATTAGGTGGAAGAAAATGTGCTATAGAAGATGGAGAGAGGAAATGACTCAAAAACCCAAACTTTAATTAAGCAAATGGGAGTATATTTGGTATAGCAGAAAAGTGACAGCAAAAGGAAAGAAAAAGAAAGAAAAAAAATTCCATTTGTCTATTACTGGCCTTAAACTCATACCTGTGCTTTAGGTTATTACACTATGACTGAATTGGCATTAAACCATGTCAAATTAAAGGCCAAGATAACATCTTGTAGACAAGGCCCAAGATTTTGTCGACAAGATCTTAGAATTTACGCTATGACATCTGAGATATTGTCAACAAGGTTTTCGGCCAGCAGTATGAGGTCTTTTAATTTAGTAAGTTGTAGCTTTTGATATGTGATGGTGAGACAATAAAGGTGTTTAGGTTATGGAGATTCTATAAATGTGAGCTCAATCATGGAATAGGCTTTGCTTGGAACTCTCGATGCTTTGGCTATTGAGGCTCTCACTGGGGTTGCTTAATAGAAGCTCTAGAAACTATGTTAAGAGCAAGGTCTTAATTAAGGATAACACATAGGTTGTGTACAAGAGAGAGCTCAACAAAAAAGGAAGAAAGGAAAGCATAAGAAAGGTAACCAAGTTTTGAGAGAAAGAAAGGTGGAGCTTTATTCAAAGCAATGAATTGAGTAAGAAAGTAATATTATTTTATTTCACTTTGCTTTATTATTACCTACTTTATCTTAGACATTAAATGAAGATAAGAAAAGCTCAACAAAAAGAAGTTTTCTCTCTATACCTACATCTCAAAAGTGTGAAACAGAAGAAAAGCTAAGTCTGAGTAAGCCAAAAGTTGTTTCTATTGTCAACCATACTGCAAGATAAAATTTCTCTTTTTCTTAATGGCTATTTCAAAAGCTGTGAATTCTCAAAGGTAATATTTTTTGGCTTCTATATAAATGAAGAAGATGAAGAGAAGAAAACAAGGAAGATTGAAACAAAGAAAGAAAAGTCAAAATTACATCATAGCTCTCCTTTGTTCATTTTATCTTATCTAAGCTTGGTTTTTGGTTTTACCTAACTTAAGAGAGCTTTAGAAAGAGTAAACTTATTGTAATCCCTTTCCTAATAAGATTCCAAATTTATCCTCATATTATTCTATAAATAGAGTTTATACTGAGCTTAGTAAAAAAACCTTGAAAAGAAAAGTTTTGGATAAGCTTATGCAAAACACAAATGATATATTAGTTTAAGATGAGTTAGGAAATAATGTGTTGGTGGTGAGCATGCTAAAATCATTTCTATTGTATTTTGAAGATTGATTGAAGAAAATCCCTTAGATTTTAAGGAGACTGGATATAGGCCAAAAGGGTTGAACCATGATAAATTGGAATTATGTCTTTTCTTTTTCCCTTATTTATTTCTCTTTTTCTAAGCTAATCCAATTTAGAAGGCTACTCCACTTTCTTCTATGAAGGACACTTTAAAGTTGTATTAGTTCACTTCACTTTCTTATTTGGAAGTCACTTCACTTCTACATTGGTTTACTCCACTTTTTTGTGCTTTATTTTAGAGGTTACTCCAAACTTGTTTTTGGAGGCCATTCTAATTTTGTTTAAGCTCACTCCAAATTTATTCATGTGCGAGAAATTTGCTATATTTATGATTATTGCTTATTACACATATTCACCCTCTCTAGGTGTAATCTTCAATTTTGACATGCAATTTCAACACCAAAGTTCTAAGCAAAAATAGAATAAAAAACCCACTCCGAGTCAAGAAAAAAAAGATACTAAGAAATTCAACAAAAAGAAATTTGAATAGGCTAGACTTACTATATGCAACTAACCTTCTTATTACCTAAGTATCAAGCTTTACCAAAAGAATGACAACTTATTAGTAAACAAATCATGCACTAATAGGAAAATTGAATAAGTAAACCTCAAACATGATTTAAACCTAGCAAAATAAATAAAGCCTTTTTTTTTTCAAAAATGTGTTAAATTAAGAAGACATTTATAAAATGAAAGATAATATTTCAAACTTGATATACATTAACCATTCTACTAAGGATTGAAATTAGAATAACAATGAAGTTAGCAAAATCTAGTCCAACTAGTTTAACTCAATACAATTCATCAAAATATATATAATTATAGAAATTAACCAAGCTTGTAAACCAACTGAATACATTAATAAAAGAATTAAATTATGGTGTCAAATGAACTATTGCTGATAAAAAAAAGGGTTGATTTGGTAAATCAAAGGAGAAAGGAAGGCAAAGAGATCAGGGATACTTGAAGAAGGTATTCATTTTAATTTTGTAGCAAAACTGAAGGATAGAGTAGAGAGATGAGAAAATCAAGAGGAGAAGGTACTTAAAGGAATTAAGAAGTTAAGCTACATGAAGATTTAAGGAGAAAATGATAAATGAAGACCAAGAAAGAGAGAGAAAAAAGAAGTTAAGATGGATGAAATGCACATAAAGAAGCTTAAACGGCATTAGAGGACGAATAAAGTTGATTTGCTCATTGGTGCAATAAAGGAAAGGTCAATAGAGACTTATGACTGTGAAAGGAGTTAGGGCAAAGAGGAGTTGATCACAATAAAGCCCAAGTTTTCACTTTTCAACTACTATCTATGTTCGATATTCAAGAAGAAAGTAAGGATATATAATGAAGGGAAAACAATGTTGTTTTTTATATTAATAAAATTAAAAATAAAACCTCTAGGTTGGACCAGTTGAAACATGGCTAAATGGCTCGACCCGTAGCCCAACCCGACTTGGCTTCATTGCTAAGATTCTTTAGCCTATTTTTTCTTTTTTCTCTCTCCCACCAAACATGAATCTACCCATTTTAGCTAGATTGAGTTGAGTTTGCCAAGTTAGTCAAGTTTCTATGCATCCCTACCTACACAACCAAAGTGATGCTAATTTTAACCCGTGTCACACCTGACCTAACCTTTTTTGACCCATTCAAATTGGATGAATAAACTCTTGATTGGATATTGAAGCAAATTTTTTTAAAAAAAGAAAAAAAACCAAATACCAATATTTAAGGTTGGTATATGACCCAATTTATTCCCACCTTGAAAGCACCCTATAATGCATATATATATTTACATATTCTTTTATCAAAAATTCTAAGTATTTATCATATGGTTAATTATATAATTTTATATTTAACTTTTAACATAATATTATGTAGTCATTTATCCAATCCACTTTGTCGTTCTATTCATCCACTTTGTTGTTACATCTTGTAGATATCTTTTGTTCTTGTGCTTAATTTATTGTGAATGAGTGTTCTATGTAATATCATATATTTCTAACTCATTTCATACTATCTATATGCCTTATATCAAACAACTCACAAAGAGGCAAAGAAAAATAACATTAAATAATGCATTTTTTTAATGTTACGTCGAGTATAAAAATTTCATTTAGTATCACGTGGATCATGTGAGTTCATACATCACATTCTCATATTTATTTACATGAATAAAACTCATTTGCATCATTAACAGTGGCGTACATTTTGTGGAACTTAAAAGGAAGCATGAAACACATATATTTTCTGCCAGATTTTTCACATTTCTATCACAAACTTTGGAAAATCATAACTAATTCTAGAAAAATTGAAATAATGTATTCTTAACTATTTTGGAAAGATACATATGTCTAATTCATGGTAAAAATATGTCTAGACCATAACATCTATCACATAAGGCATTTGACATTCAAAAAAGGTCTAGAGGTCAAGCTATTCACTGGTACTATCACAGAATTCTGCTGTAAAATTCAAAAATATCCAATTAATTCTAAAAAAATTCAATCTATGCAACTAATACCAATTTGGAAATTTTTGGATGTTATCTAGAGGAAAAAAATAATTCTAGACTAGTTCAGGCATGCCTAGATCTTGAAACTCAATTAAACAGTAACTAAGGTCAGTTTGACTACTTAATACTGGATAGAATCTTTAAAAATTTATATCTCCCTCTATAGACTTTCAAATGAGGTGCTTCTAATTGGCACAAGTCACTGGGAATGTCTAGTTTCTTTGTATAAAATTTTGTGGCAATTGGACATCGTTTGAGCCCTGTGACACAAAAATCATTTTCGGTCTTGAGTGAACAGTAACATGACCAAAACTAGAAAATTTTTCAATTTTGAAAATTCATCAAATATTTTGTAGACCTTAGAAAATTATTTTCTTTAACTTTCCAAAAGTATCTCAACAATTTCTAGTAGCATGCCAAATCTCAGATCAAGAAGAGTTCATTTGGATAAAAGTGATATAGGGTTATATTATGATCAATTTTGACTCCATATAGGATACCAAAATATCCAAATAGCTTTTCTTGGGGTTTGACACCTCTTGGGCAAGTCTAGAAGTATGATTATGACTTGTGTGAGCTTCCCAAGTGATCCCAAACCTTATGCATTTCATTTTGGCTATTCCACTTCCATTCATACATGAAATTCCATAACGCAAAATTACCATTATATGACCAAAATGAGTATTTCCATACATATAACTCTAGTTCTCATTTATACACAATATATTAACATAATTATATATGCTCATAACATCATAGGTCATATACAACTAGGGATTTCATCAATTGCCATCCATAAGGCCTTAAAGTAATAATTTCAAGACACTTTGATGTCATGCTCTCATCTTCAAGATGGTTAGCTTCCATTACCTTATTCTCTTAGTTCACCTAGCATGTTAGAACATTAGAGAGGAGGGGATGAAATTCAAAGAATCCCAATAGCTTATCTCCCATTCAATCATATATAAAGCATGCAAAACAAGTCTCACAAATGCATGCATGACATATGGATATGTGCAATCATTCAAGAAGCATTCTTAGTATTTAAAAAAGTCATACATAGCATATATAGGCTCACCAAGCAAGTGGATTGACCTCACCTATTTACTTGTGAATTTTGGGCATGCCTCACCCATTTTTTAAGAGGTTCTTGAACTCAACCATACTCTTGGGAGTCAACCTCACTTTTGGGAGACTCTTTTCTTTGTCTTAACTAATCTTAAAGGTTTTTGGCTCATCCTCACCATGGTTAAAGATTTTTGGCATCACCACACCTAAACAAACCAAGGCAAACATCATAAACATCATTTGGAAAACATAAGGCATCGTCATGGTACCATGGAATAAGAGCTCATGCTAGAACATTTTTCATGGCTTGAAATACATATACACACATTCAAAGACAAGTAAAGCAAGTAATCATGCATGAGAGAAGATGAAGAGAGCTACCTTGCTAATATTTGTACACTTTTTCCTTAAGCCTTGAATCCTCTCCCTTGACCTCACACATCTAAGAAGGTGGAGATCATTCCTTTTTGGTCTAGATACAATTTATAGAAGCCAATTAGGTTCATGGAATTAATTCTATGGCCACACAACTTTCTTAAACTCTAGCTTGGTCTATAAACCCCTTTATGTTTCCAAGAATGCACCTAATGAAGCAACACCTATCAATTAAATTCTAGGCTCCATTCTTTTCTTTCAAATATGATTTTTGACTCCTTTTAAGCCTCTTGGACTCATCACATAATTAAAATAAGGAGCCTAACTACATGTTGCTTCTTTAGGTCATATTATGGAACATAACGCACTAACTCACTTTCTATGGTTTCTAAATTTTTTCCAAGGCTTCCCCTCATCTTCACTCATCATATATGACTCAAAAATGGGCTTGGAACAAATTAAAACTATCCTTAGGTACACAAACTCCTTTAGGCCAAGACTAGTAAGCTTTATGATCTCCTTGAACTTTGATTTGTTTTCTTGATGGAGGAAGCACATGGGGAGACTTCTAGGGATCTTAGAAGCTCATTTAAACTCTCATTTAGACATAGGAATCAAAGTATCAAATCAGATTTTGTAAGGAACATATGAAACCTTGGACTTTACATCTTGAATTTCCATGGTTATTTGTTAATTCTCTTTGCATATTCTTAATCTCCACACCCTCTTTCCTAAGAATCACCCTTGGTTTTGCCTAAAAATCAAATCCTCTTAGGTCTTCTTAAGTGGGGCAAAATGGTGGAGAAGGGGAGTAAGGGGTAGCAACCATAGAAGAAGAAATTACCTTATTTTCTTGCTTTTTCTCACTTGATTCTTGTGTTTTTTGAGCTCCTCTCTTCAAATTCGAATATTCCCCTCAATTTTTCCCCTAAAGCAGATTTTTAAACTTTATTATAATCATAGGAAATAAAGAAGAATGGAGAAAAAGAGGTTTGGAAGGAGGAAAGCATGAAAAACTACTAAAATTTCATACCTTTTTACTTGAATTTCTCCTCCTCTTCTTCTTTCTCTTGTGCACCTCATCCTAGGGCTTCTTTCTTTGGTTTAGGGCAGAAACATATAAGGCTACATGAGGGTGAGAGTGGGGCGCCACTTATATATATAAGGGAAGAAGAAGAACTTTTCAAAAATTTCCATTTTATCCTTCGTTCTTGGCATTTTTATTTCTAATTTGTTTTAGCTCCTTTTTGAAATCTTATTTTTCATTATGAAATTTAGGTTCCCAATTTAGTAAAATGCCTTTGAAATCACTCAAATCGGAGCTAAAAGCTTCCCGAATGAATCCATCAAAGTTCGGGTATACTAACGTTAGAAAACGTCTACCGAAGGAGCTTTAGCTGTCTCGGGCATTCCTATGGTTTTCAAGGCCCGTGAAAACCTTGGATGTAATACCATAAATTCTAGCTCATTTCATGTCATTTTTAAGCATTCTATCATGATTCATATAGGCTTCCAATAGATAAAGCAAGGAGAATGAGATTAATTTCACTTTGCGTCATATCTAAAAATTTCAATCCATGTCACATGGACTGTGTGAGCTCATACTATGCCCCCTCATATTTAATTACATTATTACAATCCATTTGTAACCCAAAAACATACTTACAACTCATAGAAACTGAAAAGAGACATGGGAAATGGGTATTCATTCTCGGCCAGAATTGGCCTTATTTCTAGGCAAATTTTGGAAAATCATAACTAAATCTAGAAAAATCCAAATCATACAAACTTGGTCATTCTGGAAATCTTGGGATGTCTAATTCATGGTAAAAATATGTACAAGTCATAATATCCCACAAACAGGGCGTTTGACACACGAAATGTTTTGGAGGTCAGGCTGGGTCCTGATGCTATTATAGTTTACTGATATGAACTTCAAAAATATCTAATTAATTCCAAAAAAATCCAATCCATGAAAATGATACCAATATGGAAATATATGGATGTCGAATAGAGAGAAAAAATATTTCTAGATCAGTTCATCAAGCCCAGATCTTAGAATTTAATAGAACAGTACTTCTGGTCGGGTAAGGCTACTGATACTGGACAGAAAATTCAAAAATTTATATCTCCCTCTCTAAACCTCTAAATGAGGTGCTTCTAGTTTCTATAAGTCAATGTGAATGTATAGTTTCTTCTTATAAAATTTCGTAGCCATTAGACCACGTTTGTCCCTTGGATGACATAATTACACAACTGACCAAATGAACAGTATTGGTGCAAATCCGAAATTCTAATACCAACTTTGAAGAATCATAGAAAAATCCACAGACCTCCAAATGACCTGATCTTTAGCTTTTCAAAAATATCTAGGCAATATTTAATTTCATGCCAAATTTCAAGTCAAGAAGAAGTCATTTGGTCATACTTTGACATAAGGGGGCAAGTGACAATTTTTTGTGTTAAAAGAGGGCTCCAAGGGTTCAAATTTGCTTCTTCTACTCCTAAGGTTCTATGAGCATGTGGGAAAGCATCAACATAGGCTATCAAACATGGCTCAAATATCTAACAACCCAGATTTGCAAAACTCCCTCTCCCACACTAAAACATACACCATGTACATAATGCCAAGATCTTGCTATTCATACCAA
This sequence comes from Erythrophleum ivorense, assembly GCA_026724425.1. Taxonomy (NCBI): domain Eukaryota; kingdom Viridiplantae; phylum Streptophyta; class Magnoliopsida; order Fabales; family Fabaceae; genus Erythrophleum; species Erythrophleum ivorense. The sequence goes on along the minus strand of JAIUCV010000359.1, from coordinate 226,302 downwards.
AAACTTGCTACATCATTTAATATAGTTCTAATTCTCATACATTTACAATATGTACATCCATTTACAAGTATTCATAAGTGCACACACCATGTACATCATTAGATTACATCTTTTGACAACAAAGGGGTGACAAAATGACTATTTCACAAATCCTTTGCCAATTTCCCTATCTTCAAGCTTGGTGGCTCCCATGTCTTTGTTCACTTAGTCTACCTAGCATATTAGGATATTGGAGAGGAGAGGATGAGATTCAAAGAATCCTAATAGCTCATCTCTCATTCAATTATACATAATATATGTAAAGTAAGCCTTAAAAATGCATGCATGGACATAATACAAATCATAAGCATTCAAGAAGCAAGCTTAGCATGTGAACAAGCTATACAAATCATTCAAGAGCTCACCAAGTGTTTGGATTGGTCTCACACTTCTCCTCCTGGATTTTGGACTTGCCTCACCCATTCTTTAAGCACTTTAGACTCAACCATACTCTTGGGAGCCCACTTTACTTTTGGGAGACTCTTTACTTTGTCTCAACCAAGCTCAAGGGTTCTTGGCTTATCCTCATCATAGTGAAGAGTTCTTGGCCTCTCCACACTCAAGCAAACTCAAGAAACATCATATATTCACTTGAAAACATAACATGACATCATGAAATCATGGCAAATAAGATCATGCTAGCATACTTTTCATGGCTTGAAAATACACATACACATATTTTAAAACAAGCTAAACACACTTACATGCATGAGAGAAGGTGGAGAGAGCTGCCTTGCTTGCATTTACACACTTTTTCCTTAGGCCTTGACTCCTCTCCCTTGACCTCACACACCCAAGAGGGTGGAGATCATTTTTCTTGGCCTAAACACATCATATGGAAGCTAATTATACTCTTGAAACAAACTAGGATATTAAACTTATATTTAAGAACATACTTGGTTCCATAAGTCACATAATGGTTCCATAAATAGCCTATTGAAGCAACCATCATGATTCAAGTTCTTGGCTCCATTCTCTTCTCATTTCTAGGCCTCTTGATCTCATTTAAGGTCCTTGGAGCCATTACATATTCATTTACAAAAGCCTAGACACAAGTTGCTTTATAAGGTCACATTATGGAAGTCATCACCTCATCTCCCAATCCACAGCTTCTATATTTTTTTCAAGGGTTCCTCCTACCTTCTACCAATATATGAAGTCCCAAACCAAGGCTAGAATAAATTAAAACACTCTCTAACCTCCCCATCTGTCCTAGGCCAACATTATGGAAGCATTTGGGGTTCAAGGGGTTTCAATTTTTCCTTGATAGGAGAGCCACTTGGGAGCTTCTTAGGGGTCTTAGGAACTCAAACAAACACTCACATATGCTAGGAAATGCATGAATCAAATCAGTTTTTACAATCCCTTCAAATGCACTACACTTTTACTACTTAGAGTTCATTAGTTTTTCTTGCAATTTCTTTGCTTTCTTGGATGGGAGGTGCATGCGGGAAGCTCTCTAGGGGTCTTAGGAGCATGTTTAAACATTCAATTAAGCCTAAGAACATTCATATAAAATCATATTTACAAGGGAGCATTTGGATCCCTAATGGTTCTATCTTGTCTCCTAATGCTCCTTTCTTGATTCTATTGGTTCCTTCTTAATCCTTACCATATAAAACCTCTAATCCCTCCATGAATTGGATAGAAAACAACCCCTAAGAATTGGGCTCATGGTGGCCAAATTCGTGCAAGAGAAAGGAGGAGGAAGAAACTACCAAAGAATGGAAGTTTTACCTTGTTTTCTTGCTTCTTTTGGCTTGTTCTTCCACTTGGTTGACTTGCTCCCTCAAAATTTGAAATTTCCCTCTCTGTTCTGCCCCCAAAATAGCACCAAACTCTCCATTAAAACCATAGAAAGAAAGCTTGAGAGGAGAGGAACAAGTTTCAAGAAGGAAGGATATGGAATTTCTTCCTCCAAAATCTTCCTCCTCTTATGCACCTAAGAAGGGTAGCTTCTCCTCTAGTTTTGGACAGAATTAAGTTGGTCTTAGAGAGGAGAGAAAGAACGTGGCATATAAAGAAGAAGAAAGAAGCTTTCTTTTTAAAATAGTTTCTAATTTCGCCCTTCGTAATGGCATTTCTGGTTTGTCTTCGTTTTAGCTCCTTTTTGAAAATCGTCTTTTCATCATAAAATTTAAATTCCCAATTTAATAAAATGCCTTTGTAATCACTCAAATCGGAGCTAAAACCTTCCCGAACGAATTAGTCAAAATTTGGGTCAACTGACGTCAGAAAGAGTACACCGGAGGGGCTTCATTGGTCCCGGGGCTTCCCATGGTTTTTGGGGCCTCTAAGAACCCTGGAGAACTTAAAACTTTCATTTAAAAAGCCCTCCTGTGAGTTTTTCAAAAAGTGACTATATTTACGAAAATGCCACTGGCCTTTCGGCAAATTTATCGAATCACTCTGACCTTGATTTCTGAGTAACTCAAGGCTCAAATCCTCATTTTCCATTATTTAGAATTTTATCATAATTTTATTTGATCCCAATTCCTTCTATTTCAGGGACTTCCTTTTGTATCTGGCCTATTTCTGACATTTACGGAGAAACCGAACATTGCGTTTCTCACGTTTATGGAGGGACCAGATGTTACATTGGAGAACTCAAAACTTTCATTTAAAAAGTCCTCTTGTGTAAATTCCAAAATTTGCTCAAAATTATGAAAATACTATTACGTTTCGTAAGTTTTCTATAAGAAATTATTTTTTCATTCTAGCTCAATTTTTCTTTCCATCTGAGCCTGTGATTCTCATTTTTAAGAGTCTAGAATGCTTTCTAAATTTTTTTGAAACCTTAACTAATTAATTTTGGGAGACTTCCTATTATATCCGGTGAATTTTGTTTGTTTATGGAGAAACCGTCCGTTATGTTTCTTGCGTTTTCTCTTATTTTCAAAGAATCGGATATTACATTCTATCCCAACCCAAATCCCCATAAGGTTTAGGTATGGGGAAAAATAAAAAAGAAAAAAACCATAAAAGTATGAACTAGGGATGAGTAGTGAAAATTTTGCCTTGATCTGCCTCATTGCCATCTTACAAACACAATGGTGAATGGTGGCAAGACTACTAAAGACTAGAAAGTATGGTGCTAGTGAAGGACAAGACAAGGGAATAAGTGGGTGAAAAAAGAAAAAAATGGCATTTAAAAAAAATCAATTTAATGGAGTCGACACCAAATTTTACCTATTTAAAAGGAAAATCTTTAAAAAAGACCTACTTAAAGAAAAATATGATTTGCAAACCAAATATGCATTCAAAAGTCAATTGTGCATAAAAAAGGTATTAGATAACCTACAATACTTGCTCCTAAGAATGGTTCATTTAAGTTAATTGTATAAAATTGATTTTGTCCTATTATTATTCTAATTACCCTTTTATCAAAGTTCGTGCAAGGAGAAAAAAGAAAAAGAAACTAACTAAAAGAAAATTAAATGAAAAAATGAAAAATTTACAAAGGTTGTACTTAATCAGGATAAGAACTTAGGGATTACCCACCTTGTTGAAAGGGATGAAAATCTATAGGTGGTAATTTTTACTTTTGCAAAAAGAGGAAGAAAATAAAATTTATATTGATTTTACAAACAAAATGAGTTTGAAGATTGATTAATGTATTTTAATTCATGAAGTTCAATTAATGTAACTTTTTTGCTCTCTTCAATTTCCTTCTCTTTTTTTAACCTTTTAAAAATATTTTTAGTTTTTATTTTTAAAATTATTTTCTACTTTTAAAATTTTTTATTTGCTTATGGAGACTTAAAAGTCTCGCATAACAAACACTAGTGTAACACCTAACAATTTGTCAATGGTTGAGCGTAATGTGAATGGTGTGATGAGAGAAAATAAATTGCTTCCTAAAAATAATTTTAAAAAACAATTTATTAAAGTTGCTACCCAATATTTTAATTATTTTAAAAGATAAAAATTTAAGAAAAACCTTTTTCCACATTAAAAAAAAAGCAAATAAAAAAATGATCTGCAAACCAGAAATGAGTTTGAGAGTCAATTTGTGTATAGGGAAAGTATTGAGCACTTCATGACATCTATTCCCAAGATTGCTTACTCTAAATCAACTATACAAAATTAATTTGGCCTTAACTTTATTTTAATTACCCAAAACAAAACACATACAAAAATATAAAGAAAAAAGAAAAGAAAAGAAATTAATTAAATAAAACAAATAAAATATTTTGAATGCCAAAAAAAATATTTAAAAAAGTAGACTTGGCCTAAGAAGATATCCAAGGGCTTATATATCTTGTGAAAGAGATCAAAGCACACATAATTTAAATTGATAGAAAATAATATTACTTGGTTAGTGATTTTTTTTTTGGTAAAAAGATTAAGAAAAAGATTGATAGATTGGATGGCGTATTTTATTTTATTATAATTACATGACTTGAACGACATTGATACTTGCAGAGACTTATTATCACTCATGACTCGCTGATTAGCACTTTATGTACCTACAGGGACTTAAAAGTCTCTCACAACAAATTTTAAAGGATGAGTTGAATTTATTAAAAGAAGATTTTCTGACAAAAGATGACTTACCACACACAACGACTCAAGTGAAAAAAAAAGATTAAAAGTAAAGTAAAATAAAATAAAATAAAATAGCTAATATTGTGAGATAGAATTAAAAAGAGAAAGGATGAGAGATTTAGATGAGACGCTAAGTTAAATTACATCATTGAGCACAAAGAATTACTATATATATATATCACAATTAATTATAGCATCTACAAAATAATGAAATTCATGTAGCAAAACAAAAAAAGGAAAAAATACATGTGACAAAATAAATAAGTTGTGCTAATAGAAAAATAATTCTAGCTAGCTGATAAACAGGTGACTATAATCTAAAAGGATAATTTGTTCTAACACCCCCGCAAACGAGAGGGAGCTAAGGAAAACTCGGTGTTTGTCCTATAAAAACCAAAACCTGGAATGAGTTAATGCCTTAGTTAAATAATTTTTTGTTTGCTCAGTTGAAGGAACATATCAGATCACTAGCTTCTTGGCAAGGACTTGATCTCTGACATAGTGAACATCGATTTCAATGTATTTAGTCCTTACATGAAAGACTGGATTCGAAACTAAGGTAGATAACACTCAAATTGGTGTTTGTTGCAAATGAAAGCATATTTCATTCAACAATGATTGAATCCAAGCTAATTTAGTGCTAGATTGGCCAAGGAATGATACTTTGACTCAATATTTGATCTTACAACCACCTTTTGCTTCTTGGATGACCATGCCATAAGAGATTCACCAAAGAAGACATAGTACCCAGCTATTGATTGGCAGTCGTCAAGGCATGTAGCTTAGTTAGCATTTGACAAGCTGCTTAGAAACAAGTGCTTTGAAGGTTTAATATGCAAGCATCAACAATGCCTTATGTCATACCATTATATAACTTATGCATATCTTATATCACATATATTCTTTGATGGCAAAATATGATGACTAATTCCTTAGCAGCAGAATTTGTAGTCACTGAAAGTACCATTTTATCATAAAATGTTCTTACATGGATTCTTATCATTTCAACTCTCAAGTCCATGCATAACCAATTTATTATGCTGAAGTTATTACATAAAAAAGCCCTAAATCCATAAATTTGGTCATATGTATATTTTGAATCATATAACACATAATAAGAATTAAATTTCAAAAATTTATAACTTGAGTTACATAACTTGTAAATTAGGTGTCTTTAGAAAACTTGTGATGAGAGCTATCTCTTGTAAAAATTTTAGGTCAAAATGAGCTCAATTGGTCCCTTAAAAACCATGAAATTCAAGACAAACCAAATGAATAGTATTGCAAAAATTCTGCATAATTTAGCTAGACTCAAAAATTTGTAAAATATTCCACAAAAATCTAAAAAATGAAAACTTTTGCTTGTTAGAAAGCTTTATATGTTCCATAATTCCCTGCCAAATTTCAACCCTAAATACAGTCATTTGTGCAATCAAGCGTAAAAAGATATTTTATGATTCAAATGGACCATATTGATTCCAAATGGTACCAAATGAGTTCTAAAATACCATTCCTCATTTAGGCAAATTTTAATCCACAATCATAGCATATAGGACTGATTTATCATGTCAAATTTGCCATGTAACTAAAAATTACCATCCCACACACAAGAATACCCGTGTACATATAGGAACTCAAGGTACCAAATTGCATTATATCATATATTACAACCCTTAAATAGTCTCTATATCATAGTCTAACACTTTTTAATGTATTTATATTTTCATTCATCAAGATATAAAAGTACCTATTTATATATTCAAGAGTATGCCTTAAATCAAATTTCATTATCAATGTTGCTCTTCCTAAGCCTTTTGTCACCATTCTTTCTTCCTTGAGAGTCACCTAGCCATTGTTAGTAGAGAGAGGGAAAAATTAAGATTCAAAGAATCTTAATAGCTAATCCAATTTTCAAGTACATATATATGGCTCACTCAAGATCAAAGATGCAAGTATGCATGTCATACAACCATAGATAAATCATATTCATGCTATAGGGGTTTATGGCTCTGTAAAGAATAATTTCATACTTTAGGATCTTTTGGTTTAGCCTTACCCACTTTTAGAGACTTTTGACTTAGTCTTATTTACAATTGGGACTTTTGGTCTAACCTCACCCATTCCCAAGGGATTTTTGGCCTCATCTCACCTATTATTAATGGTCTTTTGGCACAACCTCACCTCTCAAGAGCCAATTTAATTTCAAATGCAATAAATGTCATGCAATTGCATATGATCATCAAACAATCAATAATACACATATTTGGCAAACAGTACATATAAGTAATCTAAGACATTCAAGTAAACTAAGCATACATATATAAGAATAGAGGAAAAGCTACCTTGACACAAAAATTCTAATTGATTCCTTTTAGTATTCCTTTCTCCTTCCATAGCCCTACACCCACACTTGGATGCAAATTTACTTGTTTGGCCTAGATACATCAAATAGAGCACAAAACCATCAATGAAACCATATCTATACTCATGTTAGTTTCATAGATACAAATTAGGACTTTAGGTGCAACTAATGGCTTCTTTGATTGCCTTAAGAAGCAACTCTCATAATTTAACTTCTTGGTTCCAAAATCTCACATGATATGAGACATATGACTCTATTAGAACTCATTGGAGCTATCATATACATAATTATACAAGCCTAATGCCAAGTTGTTTCTTTAAACCTAATTGAGCCCTAAAATTTCATCTTTCAAAATAAGGATTCTAGTGGTTTAATTAGTATCTATAATTCATATTTAGGCCACTCATAACCTTGGAAACAATAAAACAACTCTCTAGGTACTCAAAACATAGCTTGGCTAAGACCTATACCATAATGGATGGCTTTGAGATTTTTGTGATTTCTCTTGGGAATTTGATGCATGTTGAGGCTCCTTAGCTTTTTTCTAGTTTGAATATGGTCGTACATGATATGAAATATCTTCCTAGGGTTCCAAAACTCTCAAGGTGCAAAGGAAACCCTAGGTGACCTACTTTGCATTTTAAAACTTCTTAATTGATTTTCTTTGCATAATCCAATTCTCCATGCTTCAAAACCCCTTCTCTTATCAAGTTTTAGTAAAAATCAAATTCCCTTTAGCTTATGTAACACCATCATTTCTAACTCATACTCATCATGCCTTACATGCTTATATGAGGTATAGGAAGAATAAGGAAAGATCTTCCTCATTGGAATCATACACTTACTCAACGTTGTGGCATGGTCAAAATTATATTTTAGTGTCACGTGGACCGGGTGAGCTCATTCTATACATCCTCATGTCTAATTGTATTGTTACAACTCATTTCAATCCCAAAAATATGCTTTAAACCCATGGAAAGCAAAAAGGGATATGAGACATGAATATTCAATTTCGGCCATACTTGGCCTCATTTCTGGGCAAAGTTTGGAAATTCATAACTAAATACAGAAAAATAGAAAACATGATATCTTGGTCACTCTGGAAAGCTTAGACTGTCTACTTCATGGGAAAAATATGTGCAAATTATAAAATCCCACACACAACGCGTTTGACACGCGAAATCATCTGCAGGTCGGAGGGGTTCCTGATGCTGTCACAGTTTACTGATATGAACTTTAAAAATGTCTAACTAATTCCACAAAAATCCAATGCATGTAAATGATACCACTATGGAAATATGTGGATGTTAAATAGAGAAAAAAAATGTCTCCAAATCAGTTCATTGAGCCAAAATCTCAGAAATGGATGGAACAGTACCTCGAGTCTGGTAAGATGACTGATACTGGGCAGGAACTTCGAAAATGCATATCTTCCTCTCTAGACCTCTAAATGAGGTGCTTCCAGTTGCTACAGGTCACTGTGACTGTCTAGTTTCTGTCTATAAAATTTTGTAGCCATTGGATCACGTTTTCCCCTCGTATGACATAATTTCCCAACTGACCAAATGAACAGTGTTTCTAAAAATCCAAATTTCTGATACCAACTTTGAAAAATCATAGAAAATTCTACAGACCTCCAAATTATCTTATCTTTAGCTTTCCAAAAAGCTCTAGACCCACATGCCAAATTTCAAGGTAAGGAGAGGTCATTTGGTCAGATTTTGACGTAAGGAGGCAAAGTGCCACTTTTTTATGTTAAAAGGGGGTTCCAAGGACTTGAATTGGCTTCTCCTACTTCTAGGGCTCTATGAGCACATGGGATAGCATCAATATAGGCTATCAAACATGACTCAAGTGTCTAATAACCCAGATTTGCAAAACTCACTCTCCCACACTAACACATACACCCATGGGAGAATGCTAGATCTTACCATTCATTACAAAACTTACTACATCATTCACTATAAGCTCCATTCTCATACATATACATGATAAATACATTGAGTTCATCTATTTATAAATATTCATATGTGCTACATCATGTACATCATATCGTTAGATTACATCTCTTGACTTAACTACAAAATAGTGACAGAATGGCTCTTTATAGTGTCTTCACCAAACTCCCTAGCTTCAAGCTTGGTGGCTCCCATTTCTTATCTCACTTGGTCCACCTAGCATGTTAGGATGGTGGAGAGGGGGAGTGAGACTCAAAGAATCTCAATAGCTCATCTCTCATTCAAACATACATAAAGCATGCAAACAAGTCTCACAATGTATGCATGGGCATATTAGCATGTGAAATCATAAGAAAAGCATTTTCAACATTTGAGTAGGCCATACATATCATACAAAGGTTTACTAAGCTAATGGATTAGCCTCACCCATTCACTTGTGGATTTTGGACTTGCCTCACCCATTCTTTAAGAGGTCCTTAGACTCAACCCTTGCTCTTAGGAGTCAACCTCACTTTTGGGAGACTCTTTACTTTGTCTCAACCAACTTTAGAGTTCTTGGCTCATCCTCACCATGGCTAAAGGGTTGTTGGCTTTTCCATGCTCAAGCAAACCAAAGAAATCATATAAAGCATCATTGAAATTCATAAGGCATCATCATGCTAGCATACTTCTCATGGTTTAAAAATATACATACACACATATAAGACAATGTAAACACACATCTATGCATGAGAGAAGGTGGAGAGAGCTACCTTATTGGCTATTCACAAACTTTCCCTTTCAATTTGTCTCCTCCCTTGTTGGTTTCACAATCACCTTTCGATGGGAGTGCTTTTTTTGAGCCTAACCACACAAGAAGCATGGAATTATTCTCTTAACACTTTATTCATGAAGAGAAACTAGGGTTTTTCTCTCTAGAATTCTACTAACTCTCCTTCCTCTCGCAAGCTCTCAAAAAGGAAGGCAAAGAGGAAGAAGTAAGGATATATGAGTTTTGGTCTTCTTCAAGAAGGGTTTTTCCACTTTTCCTCTTTTGGACCAAGCTCAAAACCCAACTACTTCCACTAACCAAACCATAGGAAGAGAGGGCAAGGAAAGAAGATCAATATTCTAAGAGAAAAGCCATGCAAAACCTTACCTTTTCTTATTCTTCCTTCCTTCTTTAAGTTTCTCTCTCTCTCCTCTGCCCTTTTCTCTGTCTTAGAGGGAGCTTGAGTCGGTTAGAAGAAGAAAGGAGGGGTTGGGGTGCTTTAATAACTCAAATCCTCTTTTTTCATGCTTTGCCGGACTAACCCTTACTATAACGAGCCATAACCCTCGCTACGGCGAGCTCATATGAGTCCCAGACCCTTGCCTTCGCTACAACATGCGCTACGGCGAGCAATGCCCTGGTTTTTGTATGGGATGCCCACACTCGCTATAGCTAGAAGCATTCTCGCTATAGCTAGACCATTTCTCGCTATAGAGAACAGGTACATTCGCTATAACTAGACTGTAGCTAGCAGACTTAGAAAATTTTTAGCCTTTCGAAAATTTTCAGCTTTTCTCTTCTCTTTTTTTTTTCTTTTTCTTTTCTTTTCTTTTCTTCTTCTTTCTTTTTCCTGGTTGTTATAGCTTACCCTCATCTTGGCCGAGCAAGGAGGACCAAGAACACAAAGGAGAAACAAGCTTTTCACATGGTATCATATCTTGTTTTAATCATTGTCAAATGCAGAATTCTATGCCATAAATGGTTGCTTCAAATTCCTTTATTCCTCTAAGAGTTTAGCTACCAAAAAGCTTCTTTCAAGAAACCAAAACCATCAATGGAAAGAGCTCAAAGAGGAGAAGAGAGTTTCTAACTAGCATGAGGTGAAAAAGTATATGTTTTCTTACCTTTTTTGGTGTTTCTTTCCCTTCCTTCTTCCATCTCTTTGTGAGACTTTAGGAGTTGGTTTAGAGGTGCTCTAGGCCAATCATGAAGGTGCTAGCAGTGGCGTGACTTGATATAAAGAAGGGGGCATTTTAAAATGATTTACATAATTCCCATTACATCTTGCAATTTCAATTTCTCTATTTAAGCCCATTTTAAATCCTTTTTTAATATTGTCAGTTCCATATAAAAATTTAAGCTCTCTAGTTTATTAAAAATATTTACTTGAAACTTTTGGGGTTTATAACAATTTGGGATAGCTTAGTCAAAGTTTTCGGTCAATCGATATCTTAGATCCTACACAGGTAGGGTTTTGGCCATGCTAATGGTTTCTATGATTTTTATGACATTTGAAAAACCTATGAGCTCAAATTTATCATTTAAAACTTCTTTCTTTAAGTTTCTAAAATTTTGTTTGAAATTATGATTTTACCACTACAATCTCTATTCATTCTATTTAGCCATTTTAGCTTTAACTTTGGGCCATTCTTGATTTCTTAACCTCATTTCTAGATGCTCTAATATGCATTCTACCCTTAATTTGCCTCAATTCCTTTTACTTTGGCGTCTTCTTTCATCAACATAGTAGTTTTAGTTTTATGTTTTTTTTTAGCTCTGACTACCCTTCTTTTACCCGGCAACCCCATTTAAAATAATTTATTCCACTCTTTAGAGACAAATTTAGTTACCAAAATATAGGATATTACACCTTTAGGGTAGCAAAAAAGACACTTAACAGCTTACTGATGAAGATCAATAACAACACTTAGGAATTGGCTAAGTTTGTTAACCGCAAAGCATATGTCAAGCCTAGTATTTTGTCAAGTACTATAAGGCACTAACTATACTTCTATATGAGGAAGGAGTTTTCAAAAGTTCACCATCTTTAGCATAGAAGGTTCAACTAGTAACTATGGGAGTTAGACTTGAAGTGACATTGGATAGCCCAATGCAACAGATTAATAGTGTATCAGCTTTGGCTTGGATATAGCCTTGTGTCATCTTAAAAGGTTTCAATGCCAAGGAAATAATGAAGTTTGCCTAAGTCTTCAAGAGAGAACATGTTAAATAGCTTCTTAGTGAAAGTGTTCAAGCTAGTGTAATTGTTACTAGTCACCACGATATTTTTGACATAAATCAAAACAAAAATATTATGTAATTGATCCTTGGGAAAAAAAAAGGAAATATCCCATTTGGAATTATGGAAACCCTAGCAAAGTAAGGTGGTTCTCAGGCATTCAAACCATGTATGTCATGCTTGTTTTAGGCCATATAATGCTTTAGTAAGCTTGCATATACATTTGGCCTTAGCAGGATCCTTAAAGCTTTTTCATTGGGACATGTATATGTCTTCTTGGAGAAACCCATTGAAGAAAACATTATCAATATCAATCTATCAACTCTCATAATTGAACAAGACATCAATCATAAGAATGAGCTTCATGGTGGATGATTTAATTATGGGACTTAATGTTTCAACACTACCTATCCCAGGATCTTGCTAAAAGCCTGTAGCAACTAGACAGAGGACTAATCCATTAGGATTGTATTTTAGCTTGAATACCACTCACAATCAACAAGTTTTTCATTCCTACTACATGGAAAGGTCTAAATGTTGTTACGAATGAAAACACTAAACTCAATTTGCATGGCCTTCTTCCACTCTAGATTTTAAATGCAGCAATAATACTACTAGGTTCACAATTGCTTCCTCCTTTAGAAGTGGTCAGTCTAGTAGATAGAAGCTTAGGCTTATGAATATCACTCTTATTATATGTAATCATCCTGTGACCAGTGAAGCCATCAGCTAGCACTTGATCATTTATGATCAATTGGAATATTTGGTGGATCATTACTAGTACTAATGATAGAAAAAATGCGGTAGTGATGTACACAAAGCAAGTGAACTAATTGAGTGCTCAAAATGAGTGGCAATAGATGATCCCTTAGATGACACTTCATTATTCATTGGTTCTTAAGGTGAAAAGCATTTAAAAGGATGCAAGCACTCTGTGGATTGAAGAATAGTAAAAGAGTTAGCATAGTCATGATGTTCTACAATAGAAGGTAGCTTAAAGAACACTACAAGATGAACATCTTTAGTAGGTTGCTTGGTATTGACAAATCATGAAGAAAAAGGAAACTCATTGTCATTAAAAATATGCCTAGAAATGTATATGCAACCAGTGGGCTTGAGACATTTGTACCTCTTATGAGAATTACTATACCTAATGAATACACACTTAGTGGAGTGAAATTGGAGTTTGTGCGTATTATAGGGTCATAAGCATGGGAAATAAGTATATCTAAACACATTTAAGGTGCTGTAATCAGGGGCAATGTTGAATAATTTAAAGAGGGGTGAGATGCTCCTAGCACAATAGTAAGCAAATTATTAATCATAAACGTGGCCATATGGAAAACCTCTAAGTAGAATATGAAAGCCATTTTATCTTGGGCTAATAATGTGAGACCTACTTCCATAACATGATAATGCTTCCTTTCTAACTTTTCATTTTATAAGGAAGTATGTGGGGGAGGGTAGTGAAATAAAATTCCTGACTCTTTTAAAACACTAGGAGTACTTTAAGACTTGCCACCCCAATCATTTTAGAGAATTGTTATCTTATTGTCAAATTGATTCTCTACAAGCTTTTTAAACTAAAGAAAAACACTCAGAGCATCACTTTTAGATTTTAAAGGATAAATCCATAAGTAGCAAGTATAATCATCAAGAAAAAGCATATAAAATTTAAACCTATTGGTGGAAGCAAGAGGTGAAAGTCCTTAGAGATGAGTATGTATTAGTTCTAGAGGTTTTGATGCATGAGATTTAGATTGCTTAAAGGAAAGTGGATAAGCTTTCCTATACTAATATGAAAATTCAAGCTCTTCATTAGTATGAAATTTCACATTACATTCCTTTAAAATTTGATGTAAAATTCAACTAGAGGGATGGCCAAGTTTACGATACCATTCCTCTTTGATAAACATAATACTACTTAACTTGCTAGAGGACATAAATAGTAGAGCATTCCCTCATTGAGCTTGCTTAAGCTTTAACCTATGAAGTTTATAGAGACCTTTATTAACTTTCCCTTGCATCGAAACCTCCATTATGTCTTTGTCCTTCACAAAGCATTTAGAAGAGTCAAACTCAGTAATTACATTACTATCAGTAGCCAATCTAGATATACTTAAGAGATTCTTAGTGATTTTGGGAGCATACAAAACATTTTTTACTAAAAGGCTTTTATGATTGTCACATTTAAGATTATAAATGCCAATTTTATCAACCCCAATTTGCTCACCTTTCCTAATGGTAATTTTCACATTACATAGTTGTTGACAGAGGTATCAAATTAGCTTAGACCACTTTAATATGGTTGCTTACTCTGCTATGAAAGTACCAAGCATAATCACAAACAAAAGTTAAAGAGGTTATAAAGGAAAAAAGGTTGGTGTCATGGTGCCCTCCATGATCATATTTCTTGGAAAATTCTAAAAGAAAGAATAAGATTAGCCAAAATGAAAATAACAAGCAATAGTAATGTGAATGACCTTATTGCAAACTTGGTAGGTTGTTTTGTTACTCTGGTAGCTTTTGCCTTTACCTCTCACCTTTCGAAAACCTCTCTATGATGATCCTTGTCAATGACCTCTATTAAGTTTAGCATAGGAGCGTGTTTCAATTTTGGCTATAGGCACCATTGAATTTCCAAGTTGTAAGTTGGAGAAGTTGTTAAGCTATTCAAGTTGGCTTTTAAATATGCGCAATGTAGCTTGAAGATCAATTCATGATAAGCTAGGCTTCTTAAAGAGTTGAACGACTATAGGGTTGTTTTCATTGTCAAGGCTAGTAAGAGTTTGGGTAATCAAGTCAGGTAGTGATAATAGGCTTCTAGGTAAAGTTAAATGGTTGTATATGGCCTTTATTTCTAATAGGTATTCCTCCATTTTTATTGTGCCCTTTTTGGTACATTGAAACTCACTTTTATATAGAGCGATCCTTAAATGAATGTGAGCTCCTAAGAAAGCTTTAGCAGTGGTTTAGAGCTTGTAAGAAGTAGAGCAATGAATTATTTGGGGGGTGATATCTCTGGTCATTGTGTTGAGCAGCCATTCGATTAGGAGCTAGTCATTGTGTTGCTCTCTTTATGAGCAGGATTGGGTTTTGCATCATAACTATTGATTTCTATAAATTCTTAGATATGAAATGAGAAAATGAGATAGAAGATAAAAAGGAATTAGAAGCCTAGTTAAAATGAAAGAAAAGGCTAAAAGTGAGGAAAAAAAGGTAAAACAAGAGAAAGAGGGCTAGTTTAACCAAAAAGTGATAAAAATTAAAGATTTAGATAACATGAAAAGTAACACCAGAAACATATATCCCTTATCATAATATGATAAAATAAGGCTAGTAGATTAACTTAGTTAAATCTTTGACAACATACACGTTAGGATTCCTAGTAGCAATATTTTTTACCAAACTTTTCTAGACTATTTCAAGTCCTTGTAGCTTCTAAACAAATATTTTTAATAAAAAAGTGAGTCTAAAAAATTGGTATAGAGTAACTGATTTATGAAAAGATTAAAAATTGAGTTCAAATGGAGGAGTTAAAGTACAGAGACAAAATGGTTATTTTGAAAAAGTTATAAAACCCTAGATTTTTATATATTATGTATGCCATGTTCTTTTTCTTCTCATAACTAACTTTAAGCAGCAAAATTTTAACTCCATGGTGGCATGAAAAGGGAGTAGAGAAAAGGGAAAGAAAGCTAAAATAGGTAAGGAAATATGCTAAAATTTGGCATGTTATTGTTATAAAACTTCTTTTACTTGTCATGTTTTTTCTCATGGTGGGTTTGGTTTCTAAAAAAAGTGAAGTTTGTGGCTATCGTATTGAGTAAAAGAACTCATTTAAGGAAACCAAATATACCAAAAAGACTTGCATCAAGAGAGTTTCAAGACAATGTATAATTTAGTTATGGAAAAATTGTTATCTTTGGAACTCTAATACCTTGATGGTTTGGCCAAGAGAGAAAGAATGAGGATAGAATATGAATTTGATGAAAACTTGATAAAATAAAAGGTTTAAAAGAGAGAGGATTAAGAATATACAAAGAAATCAACCTTACAAGATAGCTTCACCCAAGTATCAAGACAGACCATGAGCACTTCACAACCCTAAGAAGATGATTTGAACTCTATAACACCACAATTGAACTATAAATGAACCATGGATATCCTAAAGACTTGAAATTTCTTATTAAACAAACAAAATTGTAAGAATTGGGCAAATGGATTGAGTCTTGCCCAAGAGAGGAAAAAGACAACTAAAGGAGTTTTTAATTTAGGCCAATAATTTAAAAGGCCTAAGTGAGTAATAAAAGGCTAGGTGAACCATTAGTTTGAGGAAAGGAATGAGATTTGATGCTATTAAATGTATGGTACCATAAAAACCCTAAATGTGCCCTATAAATGAAATGAGTTATACAACTAAGTTTTAGACTTGTTTTATCCATGAAAAATAAATAAGAATGAGATAATTGAATGATGGAAATGCTACATAAAGTGTCGCAAATGGGAAGAGGCATCTTCAGGTATTTAAAGTAACCTAAATTTTATGCTCTCAGTTCTAATATTTACTTATAATGATAGAATGAGATGGAATAGGTCCTAATTAATTATTTTTTATTATAATTGATGTGTTTAGGCCAAGCTAGTGCAATCACACCCTTGTGTGTGTCAAATCAAGAAAAGTATAAAGAAAAAGAAAAAGAACAAGTGGACTAATGCTTGATCAAGATTCCTAGCTTAATTAGGTAGCTTACTCCTCCTTCTTTGCATGCATTTAGATGTATTTAAATTAAGATGTATTGTGTGTATTGGTTGCTTTATGAGTTATTTGAGTTTATACTTGAATTGGCTATACTAGTATGAGTTTTATACATATATGAAATATGTTTTTGGTTCTTAGCAAAAATGGTAGGGAATTGAGTATAGTAGTTATTACCTAACCTAGAGAAGAGCCTAACTAGCATATTTTATGCAATGACTAGATGAGTTTAGATGTTTTATGCCAATTCAATGATTTATGTTGTTTTATGTGAATATGACCATGTATGCTTTCATTTCATTTTTGAATTGTCTATTGTGTGCATTAGAATGGTTGAGTATTGCCACTGAGATTCTTCCTAGAGTCTCACCCCTTGTATCATACTAACCATGTTAGGTGAAGCTAGCAAGGAGAAAGATAAAAAGAAAAAGAAAAAGAAAGAGGTAGGGTCTTGAAGCCAAAATGTATCTAGGACTCCTATACTTGTATATATTCTTTTTTATGAATATTTTGGATGTAATGTAATAGTAACTTGTACAAAAGTGTTAAGCTATGGATGTATGACCAATGGACATATGCATGATACATTGGAACATGAATTAGTCAATGATAATCCATGAAGTTTGCATGTATATATTCAAATGAAATGTAAATTTTTTGATGCAATACAAATTTCTCATGATGAATTAGTCATAGATGTTACTTGTGTGAGTCAAAATTTGTTGAGAGTAAGAAGTGGCATATTAGAGCTCAATTAAGGCACTTTGGAACCAAAAATTGTCCAATTAAACTGTAAAATTTCCCTTTGCCCCCTAACTACCTTGATGGACGAATTTGGAGCTAAAATTTGGTTAGCATTTAAAGAATATTCAAAGCTTTCTATAGAGCCAAAATTTATATTTTTTGGTGCTTTGTAGAATATTTGGTGAATTTCCAAATTTGGCCCAAAAAAGTTGTCATGGTAGTTATTGTTCACTTTATACCAAATCTAGTTTTCATGTGATTTAAGAGACTAAATAGATTCATTTTGATATGAGATTTTTATAGTAGAGATTTTATATCATAAGCTTTAAAGTGATACCTAATTTGCCTTAATCGGAGTTGTATAACACAAGTTATAAATTTTTAAACTTTATACCATATTATGTGATCATGGTTTAAAAGAGCAATTTGCTTCCTTTATGTATATAGGATTTATATACATTTTCAATTGGATGAAACTAGATATTTGAGTGTGAAATTGTGAAAGACACCATTTCTAGGTATCAAAGGTTCATTTAAGGTATTTAGTTATTAAATTTTAGTTACTAAAAGTTTTGTAGTGCATGCTTTCACATAAATGGGCACAAATTTGTACAAAGTAAATGAGGCATAGGAGAGATTGTAACATTTTGTTTCTACACCTTTAGAAATAAAAGGAGGAAGGCATGTTTTTGGTCTAATGATAGACCCTTTAAGCTTGTTACCCCTAATAATCGGTAGAGTCATAGATTGCCAAGTAAGGCACTTGTTTTGGTCCTACTCGATTGAACATAATTGGTTGAGTAAAGTGAGAAATGAACTTCCATTGTTGATGGTCGAAATAGTAGAAAAGGTAGCTTTATTGTTGAGATTCCTAGTAGAAGCATTTGTAGAAGAAGAAGGAGAGGAAACAGTGGCCTTGGCATAAGATGAATGCTTCGATACCAAGATAGAATTAAGAAAAGAAAGGATGAGAGATTCATATGAAAGGCTTAATCAAGTTACATCACTGAGCAAAAAAAATTACTATATATAACACAACTAGTTACAATAGCTACAGTTATGGCTCGTTTGGTTAGATGATGTAAAGAAGAAAAGAATGAAAAACGTGGGTATATGGGATAAGAAATAACTTTTATACTCTTAAGTTTAAAAAGATGATTTAATTATTAAAATGATGATTTGATAAATGGAATAATAAGTATAGAGTTATAATATATGTTGTACAAATTATGTAAAAGGCATATATTTACGACGTAACCAACCAAAATAGCCCTTTAGTAAAAGCCTGTAGCAAAATACAAAAGGAAAAATATACATGTAATAGAATAAATGAGTTGTATAAAATAATTCTAACTACTTCTAGATTTGAGACTACAATCTAGAAGGAGAATTTGTTTTAACATTATGTATGCATAAAAAGTTGCATGTATAATATGAAGGAAGAATAAGACATAAGCTGAAAACAATTTCGTCCAAAGCACGCTAAGATATAAAATCAAGAGCTAGGATTCATGCACCTCCTGTTGTAATACCATATTATTTCTGACATTTATCCCCTTCTTGCAAGTGGGATTATACAATTCATCAAAGAAATCCTAAGAAATTATATTAAAATCATGAATTAAATTGCGTTGTATAGTGGATAAATTTTTCATTTTGCGTCTCTGGGACTCCATGAACTCACCAATAACATTGTCTAATTATTTTCCCTTTATACAAGTCATATCATTCTCAAAACTTAGCATAAACCACAGATCAAGAGTTAAAAACCTCAAAATTCTCTTCATTCTTTGTGGTTGTACAATGACAGACTTCAGGGACAACTTTGAAAAATCATGACTAAGTGTAGAAAACTCAAAATCATACAAACCATAGCTTTCTGGAAAGCTCTAGATGTCAACTTTACACTAAAAATAATTTCTAGCCAGGAAAATCTCATCTGTGCCATGTTTAACAACAAAAAAGATGGGGAGGTTGAGCTGTTTAGAAATTTGATAAACTTACTAATATAAATTTTGAAAATTCATAATTAATTTCACAAAAATCCAATCTATACAATCTATACTAATTTAGAAAGCTACAGATGTTAACTAGAGGAAAAAATAGTTTTAAACCAATCTAAGAGCATTAAGACCCCTAAAATTAATCAAATAGTAACATGAATTTAGAGGTGCACCTAGAACATAATAGAAACTTCAAAAATTCATATCTTTTTCTTTAGACATCCAATTGAGGTGCTTCTAATTACAAGTCACTGGGAAGGTCTAGTTTCTTCTTGTAAAATTTCATTGCAATTGGACATCGTTTACCCTATAATTGACATATAACAAATTTCAAACTAGATTCTGTAGACCTCCAAATAATACCCACTTTAGCTTCTCAAAAAACTCTCAATAAGCTCTAGATGCATGCCAAATCTTAGATCAAAAAGAGCTCATTTGGACAAAAAGTGATATAACTCACCAAAATGACCATTTGTACTCCATATGAGATACCAACTTTATCCAATTGGCCTTCTTTAATGTTTGGCACCTCTTGGGCAAGTTTAAAAGTATGAATATGACTTGTGTGAACTGCTTAAGTGGTCTCAAACCCCATGCATCTTAATTTGACTATCTTACATCTAAAAATACACATGTAACTATAAGCCATCAAAGTACTAAGATCCATATTTATACTGATTTCATACCACATGTGGTTCATACAAGATTCATATATCATATTACAAGTGTTCATGGTCTTACATCACAAAAATAATATGTACAAAATAACTTTAGCATTTAATTACAATTAGGACTACATAAGGAACAAGTATGACTTTTTAAGGTTCTTGGCTTGCTTTCCCTTGATTTTGGGTATCATCTAGACATTTCAAGAGGAAAGGGGGAAGGGGGTGAGATTCCTAGAATCTTAATAGCTCATACACCCATTCACACACACATTCAAGGCATATATACATCGAGTGTATAAGTAAACTATAACACTATATATTTCTAGTATATTTCCGATCATTTCTAACTCTCACATGATCAATTGAACAAAAGGGAACAGAAAATGACATTAAAATAATGTCTTATTTCGCGTTACGTCGCGTATAAAATTTTCATTCAGTGTCACACGGACCATATGAGCTCATACAACCCGTTCTAATATTTAATTACATACATACAACTCATTTGCATAACCAAAGTGGAATTCAACTCGTGGAATTCAAAGGGGACCATCAAATTCACACTTTTATTTTCAGCCAGAATTTTAATTTTTCTGTCACAACTTCAGAAATTCATAACTAAATCCACAAAATTCAAAACCCAAAAAAATTTACCATTCCAGAAAGCTCTGGATGTCTATCCTATGTTAAAAATAATTTCAGCTCATGAATCATTAAGAGGAAAACATTTGACATCCGAAAAGACACTAGGGTTGCTGCTGTCTGGGCAACTGGTTCAGTTTACTGATAGGAAGTTTCAAAATTCGTAACTAATTCTAGAAAAATTGAAATCATTCATTCTTAGCTATTATGGAAAGCTACACATATCTAATTTATGTCAAAAATATTTCCAGGCCATGAAACATAACACAGAAAGTGTTTGACACGCGAAAAAGGGTAAAGGTTCGGACAGCTATTAGTATTGATGCAAGTGTCTACTATGAACTTCGAAAATGTCCAATTAATTCCAAAAAAATCCAATCCATACAAATAATACCAATTTGGAAATCTATGAATGTTAAAGTTATGGTAAAAATAGACTCAAACTAGAGAAAGCAGGCTTAGCTACCCAAATTAAATGGAATAGTGACTCAGGTCGTGCTGAGCTACTGCTAGTGTCCTAGAAATTCAAAAATTTATATCTCTCAGCTCAGACCTCCAAATGAGGTGCTTCCAGTTGTTACAAGTCACTGTGAATGCCTAGTTTTTAACTATAACATTTTGTAGCCATTGAAGCACTTTTTCCCCTCAGATGACACAATTTCACAACTAACCAAATGAACAGTACCAGTGCAAATCCAAAATTCTGATACCAACTTTGAAAAATCATAGAAAATTCCAAAGAACTCCAAATGACCTGATCTTTGGCTTTCCAAAAAGATCTAGGCAAGATCTACTTTCATGCAAAATTTCAAGTCAAGAAGAGGTCATTTGGTCAGACTTTACTATAGCTCAAGCTTATGGCAATTTTGGTCCCAATAAGAGGCAACTTTGGTTCAAATGAGCTATCCATGGTTCCACACACATTTGAGCAACTCAGAAAGCATAAATATAGCATAAATAAGTCTCTCATAAGGTTTGAACCCTCATGCAACTCAAATTCACCATGCCACTTCCATAAACATACATACACAAGTGGGCTCCCAAGTGGTCAAAATACATAATTCTATTCATTAAACTCTATTCTTGATACATACACTAACTTTACATAGTTTTACACTTGTTCAAAGTTTCATGGCTCAAAAATAACATTTACATATCTACTTTTACATTCTAGTCATCATAATACATCAAAATAGAAAGATTTGCCAAGAGATGGAGATTTAAGCTCCTTGGCTTCCATCCTTTGGATCTTGAACTCCACCTAGATCATATGAGATGAGAGAAAGGAGGGGGTGAGATTTATTGAATCTCAATAGCTCATACACCTATTCAAGCACATTTTTAAGGCATATACACATGTCAAGGGTACAAGTATGCAACTACTTAATCGATGAAGCATTCAATTTTCACATTTTTATGTCACAAACACATGTCAAGAATAAGAATGAGCTCTAGGGACTTTTGGGTTGGCCTCACCCCATTTCTAAGACTTTTAGATTGTCTTACTCTTGGTTCTTGGGACTTTTGACTTAGCCTCACCCATCCAAGGGACTTTTGGCCTTGTCTCACCCATGCCATGAGACTTTTGGCATCTCCTCACCCACATTAAGGGACTTTTGGCACTACCTCACCCTTATGAGCCATTTCCATCATTCAAAGACATTCAAGAAAGCATATTGGTACCAAACTAGCAACATAGCATCAAGTGGCATGTCTCAAACGTATAAACATACACAAAAGCACACAATGACACCATATGCAACAAGAAAATGCAATAAGAAAAGGTGGAGAGCTACCTTGGTGCAAATTCAAGCTTTACTTTGCTTGTTTCTTCTTATTTTCTGTTCCACAAACACAAGGAGGTGAGGTTGGATTTCTTTGGCCTATTCACAATAAACAACACTAAATTATACTGTTAGAACAAATTATGATATCTAACTCACTCTTAAGACTACACTTTAGTCTATTTGTCACAATATGGTTCCATTAAGGACCTAATGAAGCAATTACCATAATTAACATTCTTGGTTCCATTCTCTTGCCATATTTAGACCTCTTGGCCTCATTTAAGGTCCTTGAAGCCATCACACACTCACTATCACAAACCTAGGTCCATGTTGCTTTATAAGGTTACATTATGGAAGCCATTGCCTCATCTCCCAACCTAAGGCTTCTAAATTTTTTTCCAAGGGTTTTTCCTATCTTCTTTTATCATATAAAGTCCCAAATCAAGCTTGGAATCATTTAAAACATTCCCTAGCTATCTCTAAGGGTCTTAACCTAGTTATGCTTCCATTAAAGACCCATGGAGTTTATGATTTTTTCTTAATGGATGGAGCACTTGGGAGGCTCCCTAGGAGTCTTAGAAACTTAAACAAACACTCACATATGATGGGGAAGTCTTGAATCAACCCAGATTTTAACTTATGTTCAAGCATCCTACACTTTTCCAACTTGAGTTTTACTAGTTTTTCATGTATTTCTTTGGTATAATCCATCTTCCCATGGCTTAGTTTGATGGATTCTTTTGGATTATAAAACAGAAACTCTTCCCTCTTCATGGTTCTATTTGAGACATCCTACCATGGAAGAGGAGAAGGAGAAAAAGAAGCAACAAAGGGAGAGAAACTACCTTGCAATCAAGCTTCCTACAAGAGCCCTTCCTCTTCCCTCTTTCTCCTCCTTAAATTTTGAATTTCCCTCCTTTGATCTGGACCCAAATCAGCACCAAAAATTACATTAAAACCATGGAAAGATGAAGTAAGAAGGGGAGGATGAAGTTTCAAGAGGAAAGAGTGAGTAGTTTGTCGCGCAACCCTCAAAATAAAACTAGGTTGATAAAATATGCAGTTAGTGGCACAACCTAGGTCATCGCCCTTGGAATTGGAGTTCAATGTTTAATTGAGTTTTCCAAAGTATTAAAAAACTCTAAAAATTCCTAAACTAAGGGGGGTTTTTGATTTAATTAAACTCACCTAAAACTAAATTGAATTAAAATTCCTAATTGCTACCTAATTATATGGATTATGGGTGAAAGATGGACTTGTGACTAGCTTTGAATTCGTCCCTTGGTATCCACTATCCTTATCCTAATCCAATTGTGATTAATTCTGGCCTAAGAGTTCCTAATTGTGTTCATAACAAATTATCTTGGGTAACCACTCAAGATTCAAGAGATTAATGATCTAATGTTAAATTGAAACCTCAACTCCACATTAAATTGTCAATTCTTGTTTTTAAGATCAATGAACACCCAATTTAATTGATTAACTGATTAATTAGCCTTTGAATCATCATCCTAAAATGTTTAATTAACTAACTAAACACTAAGGAATCTTCAAATTAAACATTCAAGCACATAATCTCACTCATGTATTTTATCGAACACCTCCGAAGCATACATGGGAAATTAGATAACATTGGAATTAATTAATGTCTAATCAGATCAATTAATCAACAAAAAGTTCCCTAATTAGTGTCTAACCAGCTACTAATTATAATTACACAAATTCCCTATCAAATACAACCTAACCAAGATAACATATGAAAGAGAAAAGTGTACGAAAATAGAAAAGTCTTAGCCAAAATTTTAAATTTTTCTCCATGGATTCAAGCTTCTCCAAGAGCTTCCTCCTAGCTAGCCTTAAGATGGATTAGAGCTTCATTGAATGGTGGAGATGGATGGAAGATGGAATGGAGTGGGAATGGAATGGGTGAAGGATGTAGAATGAATGCCGTGGAATGAACGAACCAGGCGTGAAGTATTCGAATGGAATAGGGTATAAATGAATAAATAGGCAAATACCGTTAATGAAGTTGCGTGAATGGAATGGAATATGATGAATGGAGGGCGTCCAATGAATGAAGGAAGCGTAACGAAATGAAGCCTCCATCTCTTCATTAAAAACCATGTGCTTCTTAATTCCCCTTCACGTGTTAACAAGTCATAACCCAGCGTTCTCTCTTTGTATTACAATGTGGCTTTATCTCTGCTTAACTGCTCTTCTTTTACGTGTTCCACGTAATGCTACTTGTGTGTATTGTGCTTAGAGCTGAATTCTTCTCACTATTCACGTGTCTATGCATGTGTGTATAGGTGTGGGCCCCGCTGTGAATGGTTAATGCATTGGAATATAATATAAAAGAATTTATCCCTACTTCGTGCCATCTTCGAGTCCAGACGTAGCTTCCTCTCTACTTGATCTTCACATGCTTCTTCTTCTTCGTCTAGCTCTCCAAAACAGAGGTTGCCTCCTTCTCCTTCACCACGTAGCTTCTTCATCAATCTCAAACCCGTGGCTTGTACCGCTTCTTTTCAAACTTGTACTGCTACGGTGTACTTCGTGCAGCTCCATTCATCCTTTAACTCATGCTTCTTTCCTTCACAACCTCTTCTTCCCACACACACACTTTGCATCTTCTTCTCCACGTGTTTTCTTCGTCTTGCTTCTATTGCATGTTCTCCAGGTCATTCATATGAACTTCTTCTTAAAATCGAGCCTACTTCTTCTTCTGTTATGCTTTCATGCAGCTTTTGTACACTCGTTTTCTTGAACCCATTCTGCTACATGTTGGCGTATAGAGGTGGGACTCCCAGCTCATTCAGTTCGTGAGATGCCCTGTGAGCTACGTCCTTATTCTGTATACCTATCTCAGCTCCTTCACATTGAAGCTACACCTCCTTACATAAATTCCACGTCAACCTGTAAGTGCTTCATGCAATGAGAGCTTCTTCTTTCATGTAAACCATCACTCGAGCCTCTTCTATTGATGCCACGTATGTTTTGAATGTATTCTACACTCGAACGTGCAACCCGTGGCAAGCTCCTTTGTGTTTTCTTCATCTTGCAGCTTCAACAAGAAACTCATACTTCAGCCTCTTCAAAACCCGAAAGGGTGTGCTGACTTTTCTACATGGAGCTGCTTCTTCTCTTTCTCTTCTTTGTTCCAGCCACGTTAACTCTTGCTAACCCATTTGTATGAAGAGTGAAGTTGATCTCCTCTTTATTCTCTTATTTTTAAATTTTAGTTTCTAAGAAATGCACACTTGAAGATCCATTTCTCCCTCAATTCAATTTCCCGTTTAAGCTCCAATTTTCATTGAAAATTGTCACAAAAAGAATGGAGAGAATGAAATAGAAATATTCATAAAATTCATTTAAAAAGATTTATGCATTAAAAATCCAAGATTTTGTGATTTAATTCCTAAAGTGTAAAAGATGGCTACTAAACTTAAATTCCATCAAAGTAAATCCATTAAGCCTCATTTAACTATTAAAATGCTTAAGATAAGGAGAATAATATATATATAATTCATACTTATCAAAGAGCATGAAAACCTTACACTTTCTCACCTTTTCTTTGGCTTTTCTTCCTCCAAAATTTCCTCCCTTTGTGCGCCTAAGACAGCAGCTCCATTTCTGAGTTTTGGGCAAAAGAAAGTCGGTTTAGAGAGGGGGGAGCTGAACGTGGCTTAAAAAGGGAGTTTGGAAGCTTCTTTTGTGCACTTTGTTTCTATTTTTGCCCTTCCATAATGGCATTTCCGGTTTAGCTTCGTTTTAGCTCCTTTTTGAGAACCGTCTTTTTCATCATAAAATTAAGATTCCCAATTTAATAAAATGCCTTTGGAATCACTCAAATCGGAGCTAAAACCTTCCCGAACGAACCGGTCAAAGTTTAAGTCAACTGACATCGAAAAGAGTACACCAGAGGGGCTTTACCAGTCCCGGGGCTTCCCATGGTTTTTGGGGACTCTGCAAACATTGGGCAACTCAAAATTTTCATTTAAAAAGTCTTTCTAGGTATTTTTCTAAAATTACACTTATTTACAAAAATGCCACTAGCCTTTCGGCAAATTTTTTGAATCACTCTGACCCCGGTTTCTGGGCAACTCAAAGCTCAAATCCTCGTTTTTTATTATTTAAAATTTTATTCAAATTTTATTTGGCCTTGAATCACTCATATTAGGGGACTTGCTTTTCAAACCTGCCCCTTCCAGTGATTGTACAATGTACCAGGCGTTACATAAACAAGCTACTTGGATCATGAATGCATATTATCAAGATTTCCATGCCGCACTTTCACAATCATGTCATCAAGAAGCTCTAGGGACTTTTGGTTTTGGCTCACCTTATTTTTAGGACTTTTAGATATGCCTCACTCTTGGTCTAGGGACTTTTGACTTGGCCCCATCCATTCAAAAGATTTTTGTCTTAGTCTCATCCATGTCATGAGACTTTTGACACTTCCTCACCTATATTAAGGGGCTTTTGGCATCACCTCAACCTTATAAGCCATTCTCATAATCAATAACATTCAAGACAATATATTGGTACCAATGCAATCTCAAGATATCAAGTGGCATGTTCTCAAATTACAAGAGCACACACAAGCACACAAAGACATATATATGCACACAAGAATGCAAGGAAAATAAGGTGGAGAGCTACCTTAAATTTATGCAAGCTTTTCTTAGTCTTTCTCCTTCCCTTTTTGGGCCTCACAAGCACACCTAGGTGGGTCAGTGTTCTCTTGACCTAAACACTATAAACAATACACAATTACACACTTGAAGTAAGCTAAGACACTAAACTCACTCTTGAACACACACTTAGTTCCATAAGTGGCATAACGGCTCTATAAATAGCCTATTGAAGCAACCTTCACAATTCAAGCTCTAGGCTTCCATCTCTTTCCATTTTTAGGCTTCTTGGCCTCATTCAGAGTCATTGGAGCCCTCACACAATCATTTACACAAGCTTAAAATCAAGTTGTTTCACAAAGTACCATTATGGACACCATTATCCCATCTTCCAATCCATGGCTCCTAAATTTTTTCCAATGGCTTCTCCCATCTTTTAACATCATATAAAATCCCAAACCAAGGCTAGAACAAATTAAAATACTCCCTAGCCTATTTAACCTTGCTTGGCCAAGACATAGAGCAATAATGAGGTTCATGGAGTTT
The DNA here is from genome assembly GCA_026724425.1 of Erythrophleum ivorense. Taxonomy (NCBI): domain Eukaryota; kingdom Viridiplantae; phylum Streptophyta; class Magnoliopsida; order Fabales; family Fabaceae; genus Erythrophleum; species Erythrophleum ivorense. Next base: position 198,622 of record JAIUCV010000359.1, on the reverse strand, counting down.
CAAAATTTTCCTTGATGGGAGAGCCATTTGGGGAGGTTTCTAGGAGTCCTAGTAGCTCAAGGAAACACTCAAATAGCTAAGGAAATACTCACACAAAATCAAAATTTCCAAAACTCTAAAGAACACTACACTTTCCTAACTTGATTTCTATTTTAGTTTTTCTTGCAATTTCTTTGCATAATCTTAATCCTTACACTCTTTTTCTTAAGATTCTCCCTTGATTCTACCCAAATTCTAGCCCTTCCTACTCCTCCCTAAGTTGGCCGAAACTCAAAGCAAGAGGAAGCAAAGAAGCAACTTAAAGCATGAATTACCTTGGATTCCAACTTAGTTTCAAGAGCTTTTCTCCTTGGTTGGCCTCCTCTCAATTAATTCAAACTCCCCCTTGTGTTTTAGGTTCAAAACAAAACCTAAAAGTTCAACTAAACCATAGAAAGAAAGCATGGAAGGAGAGAAGTAAGATTGGAAGAAGATGGAGCATGAAATTCCTTAGATTTCCTTACATTTTCTTTGATTTTTCTCCTCTTTTTCTTCCTCTCTTGGTGTGCCCCAAGAAGCTGGTCATTTTCTGTATTTTGGGTAGAAGAAAGTCATGCTATATGAGGGGGAGAAGAGACAAGAAGTTTATGGAACATTCAAGAAACTCACTTTTTCAAAAATTTCAATTTCATCCTTCTGTAATGGCAATTTCGTTTTGGAATTGTTTTAGCTCCTTTTTTAGAACCGTCTTTTTCATTATAAAATTTAGATTTTCGATTTAATAAAATACCTTTGGAATCACTCAAATCAGAGTTAAAACCTTCTTGAATGAATTCATCAAAGTTTAGGTTCACCACCGTTAGAAAACGCACACCGGAGGGGCTTTACCAGTCCCAGGGCTTCTTATGATTTTCGGGGCCCCTGAGAATCCTGGGCAAGCCAAATGTTCCATTTAAAAAGTCCTTAGTGTGTTTTTTCAAGAGTTACACTTATTTATGAAAATGCTATTACGTTTCGTCAGTTTTCATCACAATTTATTTCAACGTCCTAGTTCTATTTTTTTTTCTATCTAAGCCTGAAATTATCATTTTTAGGAGTCTAGGACTCTACCCACATTTTTTGGGATATTATCTAACTCATTTCAGAAGACTTACTTTTATGCAGCTTATTTCATTGTTTTACAGAAATTTCATTTGTTATACCTGCCACACTGCAATTCTTCCATTTGGTGATACTTACCTCCACTAACCACCCAAGCACTTGGCCATATCAAGTAGATATCCAACACACCTCATGCTTCCTTCATTTCTATTACACCCATAATATCCATCCACTATCTCATTCTTTCTCCACTTTATCTTTTCCTTCACTCCATCTTCTTGTCAGAGGAGAGAGAGAGAGAGAGAGAGAGAGAGAGGGTCAAATAGTTCTCTGCACTTTTGAGAAAGAAAAGCAAAACGAAGCTTGCATGTTCAAAATTTCAAAATATTTTAGACTTGTGGTTGAAGAGTTAATTTGGAAGCTTTGAGGGGCTGATTGACATTAAGAAGGGGTGGAGTTTACCCTGAATTTGGAAGCTATCAAGGGGAAAAGGGAGACGTTCTAAGGAGGAAGCAAAAACTAGCGAAGTTATAAGACTGTTTTCTAAAACTGGGAGACTCACATTCGGATAGAAATATACCGCAAAAGTTGCTACCTATTGAAATTATGCTTCTCATAAAATGTTGCATTTGTCTTACTAACTTCCAGGTTGAGCATCGCATGTAGCAGAAGAATGAAGCAAGTTAAATTACTATTAACATTTGTTTAAGGGATGTAATCTTTTTGCTATATGTAAATTAAGAAGTTTTGTAATCACTTGTAAATTGTGATGGTCAAATATTCTTGTATACACATATATGTATGTATATATGTATACACGTATATACATATATATATATATATATATAGATATATATGTGTGTGTGTGTGTGTGTTTGTTTCAATGGCCAAATAGCACATCTGTTTCAGCATAAACATGCTTTTTATAGTACAAGTATCTGCCTCAATCACGCTAGTTTCATTTTCGCAATACATATCACCCTTCAACTTATATAATTTGGCTCAAGCATGTCAGGAGGCCAATTTATTAAACCCATTAATTTTATTATGAAATATGCATTTAAAAGACACAAGAATTTCACATTTCTCAAATTTCTGAGAACAATAATAGATTTTCCTTTTTTTATCTTTTCAATAAATTCATAGTATTATCAATCTTCTAAGAATGGGGGAAAGACCAAATAGGAAATTAAACTCATGCATCAGGACCAGTGGCAGAGCTAGGACGTTAGGTTCGAGGCCAACCAAAATTTTCCTTAGGAATTTTTCTATTTTTTTTGTTTAAAAAATTTATATTTTTATAACATATTGTTTTAAAAATACTTCCCTTTCAACTTTTGTATTAAGCTAAATGAGATTAACTTACTAATAATATTTTGACTTTCCATCTCCTAAATTTATAAACAAATTTGAATTTAAATAAATAATATATCCAGAATTGCTCCTCATATTAATATCAACAATTTAATTACTTATACATGAGGATATAATTCTATACCTATTCAGTATTTATATAATGCACAAACGAGGATATGCTAAAAAGTACATTATTATTAAACAATATCATAATAATTTAATGAATAGCTTAGAATACCATTTTGAAGAAAAAAAATTTATCTGATAAAGTATAAAAATTTATTACTATTAATTTGCAAAAATCTATATTTACAAAATACAACAAATATTATTCTATCTAACAATATTTCAAATAAGTTTTCAAGTACTTTTAGATATAATTGTTTTACGTGTAACTACAAACAACATATTGACATTTAAACATAGTTACATTTTATTCAATTATTATTATAGAACCACTAATTACAAAAATATATAAAAAAATATACGTAGATTAAATATAAATTAAAAAATATAAAAAATATTGGACATGGACTATAGGAGGAGAAAGCATAAGTATGTAAAGTGTAACCAACTAAGAACAATTTGAAATATATTTTAAAAAAAAAAGGAAATGTGAAGGAGAAATGAGAAAAGAGGAAAAAAAAGAAGAAAATGGAAAAATGAGAAAAAAATGAAAGAAAATAGGAATATATATATGTGTGTGTGTGTATGGATTTAATGGATTCATTTAAGATGTCAAATAATAAAAAAGATATGAGTTCAGTGAGTTTAATAAATTCAATGAATTCAAAATTTTAAAAGATATAAAGATATATTTATTACTATATACATATATTTTTTACAAAATTGATGCCTCCGTCGGAACAAGCTAGCTCCACTGGTGCTTATGACTCTTACATATAAAAATGCCCTCTTTGAGTAAAAGCTGTTAAGCCACGGCCAGCTAATATTTATTAAATTATATATAATTCTTAACAAATTTTTAAAATATTTCTTTTAAGTGTAGACTATAATGGTAGTATTACAAAAAATATATATATGAATTTAGCGAAAAAATCCAATGAAAAACAGTTTTATTTACTAATATCCTGCTAAATAGTGAGAAATTAGGGAGACAATATAAATTTTTCGTTAAATAGTGAGAATTTTAAAAAAATGCACACACAGCAAATCATGTGATTAATTAACGAGAAAATTTTTCTCATTAAACGAAATCCTGCCTTATGATAATTGCACCAAGAGTCATGACAATATATTCAGTCCATTCAAAACTGAAGAGCTCCACGTTGAGTTAAATATTGGTCGTTGGTGACAACGTACAAAATGCATAGATAATTGGCGGAGAGAACGGTCAATTAAAATGGCGGGGGAAAAAAATCAATCAAATGAGAAAAGCCAATTTAAAGTCATGTGCGTGCCAACTGGTTTTCCAAATTGAGCAAAAAAGGAAAATTGGATTATCTTCTTCGGTTACAAAGTCATGGCCAATTATTATCTATTAAATTATATAATATATTATTCTTTTATAATTTTAATATTATATATTTACTTTATAATACCTATTTACTATAATTTTAAGTATTTACAATGATTTTTAACCATATTTATCAAACATTAATGTTATTGTTCAAAATGTAATTCCCCAAAGCGTTCCCCCCTTTTTTATAAAATACAGTTTTCGATGTTCTCTTGCAATAATTTGTCTTAAATTATCAGAGTATACCATGGACCTCTGTTCCTGTCCGATAAAGATGTCCTCGTTCTACTTTCTCGTGATTGAACAAAACTAAAGTGACAACGAGAAGAAACATTAATTAAGAACACACTTATGTTTTATGGAATATTAATCAATTTTGTTTAAAATTTTAAAAAGTAAATTTAAATAATTGTTTTAAAAAAATTCAGATAAAATTTTAAAAAAATATTAAAAGTATTTTTAAAATCATATTTTAATTTATTTATTATTTAAATTTATATAAAATTTGTTATATTATAAAGAAAAAAATTTATTTATATTTGGAAGAGTATAATGTTTTAAGTTGTATATATAATTTATTTAATGTTGTAGTTGTGAGAAATTGATATTTTGAGAAATATTAATTAATTTTATTTAAATTTCTAGAAACTAAATTATAAATAATTGTTATAAAAATCATTCGGATAACAATTAAAAAGATTAGTAAAGTAATTTTTAAATTATTTATTTATTTATTATTTAAATTTGTATAAAATTTGTTCAACTCAAAAAATTTTATTTACATTATGAAAAATATAATATCTTATTTTTTTTAATATTGTAATTGTAAAATATTAATGTTTTGAGAAATATTAATTAATTTTTACCAAAATTATAGATATTAAATTTTAAGTAATTATTTTAAAAAAAATTTATAAAAACATTTTAAAATCATTTTTAATTTTTAAAATTCATCCTATGAAAAACAATCGATCAATTAAAACTGACCCTCAAAGGTGAATTTTATTGATCCCCAAGAGTCAGTCTTTGGACTGCCCTTAGATTGACCCTTGGGGTCAAATTCTTTTAAAAAAATTAAAAAAAAAAAAGAGTATATTACTTGTACTGCTACATCTTATAAAATAAAAAAATTAATTTTGAAATGGGCATCTCATATTAATTTTTTTTTAAAAAATTTATATATAAAAAATTATTTTTAAAGTTATATATATATTGTTTTTTATTTCTTTTATATTTAGGTTAAAAAGCCCCATTTAACCTCCAAATTGATCGTAGAAATACCTGTTCCCTTCATCATTGCTCATGTCGACGCCATGGAAAACGTCATAAAAGTAAGACGTCTCGACTCAAATCACGGTCGTTCCACAGTCCGTTGTTTCCCTTGCAGGTCAAGTCTGGCAGGCGCTTAACTTGTGGGGTGGACAAAGTGTGACGCGTAAAAGAATTTTGCAAAAATTATAATCCAAATAATATATTTATATTAAAAAATTTTAAGACAAAAAATATAAATTAAAAAAAATTATAATTTAAAACCCTATATTATAATTTTTTGATTTTAATGTCTATTAAAATATTTTTAAAATTTAAAATTTTTAATATAAACATACTTAACTAAAACATTTAAACTACAATTTTTTCAAGAAAAAGTAATGTTTCGACCAGAAAAAATGTTGATACGAAAGGAAGAGACTTAGGCCCTGTTTGATTTAATTCAGTAAAATAATTTTTTTGTTTTCAAAAATAAAAAAATAAAAAAATTTATTTGATAATATATTTTTAATGAAGTGTTTTGTAAAATAAAAAAATAAAATTTTGTTTTCAAAAACAAAAAACTCAGAACACTTTTTAAGTGTTCTATAATTTTTGTTCTACAGAATCAAGTAAAAAATAAAAAATAATTATTTTTTAAAATAATAATTCAAATAAATTTTTTAATTTTTTTGTTCTCAAAAATTTGTTCTTAAAAACATATGTTTTGAAAACATTAAAACAATTTCAAATTGAAATTGTTTTTGTTTTAATGTTTTCAAAACATATGTTTTCAAGAACAAGTTTTTTAGAACAAAAAAATTAAAAAATTTGTTTGAATCATTATTTTGAAAAGTAATTGTTTTCTGTTTTTTACCTGATTCTGTAGAACAAAAATTACAGAATACTTAAAAAGTGTTCTGAGTTTTTTGTTTTTGGAAACAAAATTTTGTTTTTTTGTTTTACAAAACACTTCATTAAAAACACATTATCAAACAGGTTTTTTTATTTTTTTGTTCTTGAAAATAAAAAAATTGTTCTGCAGAATCAAATCAAACAGGCCCTTCTCACAACAACAAAATTAAATAAATTATATATGTAAATTAAGATGTTATACTTTTTGCTATAAAAATAAATATTTTTTAATAGTTGAACATTTTTATATAAATATAAACAATAAATAAATTAAAATATGATTTCAAAATTACTTTTACTAATCTTTTTAAATTCTTACCTAAATTTTTTTCACTAATTATTTAAAATTGGTGAAAAATAATTTTTAAATTCTTACCTAAATCCTCAAGTTCAACCCGATGCTTGACTCAATCCGTTAGATGACCTAGTCCTTTTTTTATTAATTCTTTTTTGCCCAACCTGAAATGGCTGGGTGGTCAAGCCAAGTGTGCAGCCCTACCACCTTCCGTTAGAAAAGAACAAGCTCTTTCAAACTCTAAGTTCTCAATTGTCAAGTCATTTCAAAATTTTAATAAATAATATTTTATTATGTATGAATCTCAAAACATAATTTAACCACTAAAAAGCTTGCACCCCACTAGGACAAAAAACGCTTGTGAAAATTACAAATTAGAATCTCAAGTTGAAGATTTTCATACTGAAGGTCCTTAAATTTTAAAAACATGTCAAAGGACTATAAGATCAAACATTTTAATTTAGGGTCATAAACTGTAATTTTGTTATGTAATTTAAATTTCTGGTCTTAAGATTCTTTAAAATAATTTTAAAATTTAAAATTTTCTAATATAAATATATTTAATTTGAGATCTTAAAATATAATTTTTGTAAAATACTATTATGGGTCATCCTTTGTCCACCCCACAAGTCAAGCGCCTACCAGACTTGACCTGCAAAGGGAAACAAGTAGTATGAAATGATCATGATTTGAGTCGAGATGTCTTACTTTAATGGCGTTTTCTATGGTGTCAACATGTGCAACGATTAAGGGAACAAGAATTTCTAGGATGAAGAGAACAAGAATTTCTATAATCAAATTAGAAATTAAATGAAGCACTTGAAACAAATTAACTTCAGTTGATTTTCCACCAGCACTCTTAAGACTCCATTGTCCATAATTCCACAAGTCAAGCCTGCCAGATTTAACTTGCGAAGGGGATGACACATACCTTTAAGACGTCACACTACATCTTTTTACTTTTTTAGATTCAATTGTGATCGCAACTTAGATATCTTCAAATTATTGTACGCATCACTTATCTAGAAAAATTATAAATGCTATTCTCTTTCTTGTTATTCATTGTTCAGTGCTTGCAGCTTTGACAAGTCTGATCAATATGTTAAGCATGGAGAAACTTCATTTCTCTATTTTTGTTCTTTCACTGCATTGCTTCATGGCCTCCTTAGCTCTGAGTAAGACAGACATCATTACTGATAAATCTGCTCTTCTTGCTTTCAAGTCCTCAATCTTGGATCCATACAATCTCCTAGATAATTGGTCTATCTCTTCTTCTCCATGCAATTGGGTTGGTGTCAGTTGCAATATTCGTCATGGAAGGGCCCATGCCTTGAATCTTAATGACATGGCTCTAAAGGGCAACATATCTCCACAACTAGGAAATCTCTCATTTCTTGTTGAACTTCACCTTGGTAACAACTTTTTTCATGGCCACTTGCCAAAAGAGTTATTCCATCTGCGGAGATTGAAATTACTTAACTTGAGCTACAATGAATTTGATGGAGAAGTTCCCACACAGCTTGGAGATTTATCTACACTTCAACACATGTATCTTAGCAATAATAACTTTAGTGGATTTATTCCACCATCTATATCCAACCTATCAATGTTGGAGACTTTAGATTGGAATGATAATCTTGTTGAAGGGATAATTCCACTTGAGATGGAAAGACTTGAGCACTTAAAGATTTTACGAATTGCGGGTAACAAGCTTTCAGGAATCATACCCCAAACAATTTCTAATTTATCTTCACTCAGACTAATGAGTTTGTCTTATAACATTTTATCAGGTATGTCTTCGATATGATTTATGGTATTTGTTTTTCTTCCCCTATGCATATGTCTATTTGGCTAGTATGATACAATCATTTAGGTAACCCAAGCCAAGTTAAACACTAGTTATCTTAGATTTAGCTTTTTCAACAAATGACATTTAATATTAACATAAATTTTAGTTATAAATTTAAACTCAAATAAATCCTTATAAAAATAAGTTCAAGTTTAAATGAGCTTGCAAGTATTAGTAAATTGATAATATATATAACCTTATTTTATATTTTATAAGTATTTTATACCTTATATTAGTTATGTAAATGCATTGACATGGATTTTATTTCATAGTAATTTGTTTATATTAATTAAAAAGCTATGGTAATTGAATTATAAGTTAATTAAGAAGAGGTGCTGCCTCCTAAGAGGCTACTAATTAAGAAAAGGTGTCTCTTAAGAGGCAACTCATTATGAGGGTGCCTCTTTCTAAGAGACAACTAATTAAGTAGAGGTGCCTTTTATTAAGAGGCAACTAATTAAGAAGAGGTTTCACTTAGTCAATGAGAGGTGCCCCTGACTAGGCTTGCTAAAATTTACTCACACAATGTTTAGTAATGAGATTAGCAATGACATTATGTATCCCTAATTTTTTATTAGCAATGGAATTTTGCCATTTAGCAATGAATTTGTTTATTGCTAAATGGCTTTTTCCTAATATTGAATTATGTGCCTCCTATTAAGCTTTCAACGTTTAGCATTGGGTGTCTCCTTCTAAACTTTCTATATTTAGCCATGGGTACTTTCATCTAGGAGGCAACTACTTAACTGAACATGCTTCCAACTAGTTAAGAAGAGTAGAGAAGTTGCACCTCTTTAAGAGTACCTAGCACATCCATTCACTAGGCAGTATATGTAAGCAAAGATTTCTTAGATTTTCATGTACAATAACACCTTCAGCTTCCTCATACTAGCTTAAACTTGAGCCTCTCCCTAACATTGAGTCACCATTGGCATCTAGTCCTTATATAGATTCTAATGAAATTCTTTGCTATGCAAAGTACTTCAAAGTGCCCAATGGACTCATCTTCTGAACAATAACCTAAGATTACCTCACTCTTCCCTTCTTTAGAAGTTCAGGTGAAGGAAAGTGTCATAGGGCTATACCCTCCTTCAAAGTCAACATAGTGTTGGCTTGAGAAGCACTACACCAAGGTTAATTTGATTTCACGAGAAAGCAATTCTCTCAAAATTGGTTTGGTGTAGGTCGAGTGCCACCTATAATACCTAACTTAAAAAAGGTTAGGATTTTTACAATGGAGTGATCTTTATTATCTTTTTCATAAGAATAATCCTTAAGAGTGCTTTGGTAGGACTAAAGTGAAGGTGTCTTTATGCTAAACACAAGCACTCTAATAAATTAAGGAAGAGCTTGATACTTAGTAAGTCAAGTAGTTGTTGTAGTTAAGCTAGTTTCACTTTCCCTAGCTTTACCTTCCTTGAGGAGTAAGCACTTAGAGTTGACTACTCTCCAACCTACCCTATCTAGACATGTCATCTCTAACTATCAGCTCCATGATCAAGCATGCATGTCTCCCATGTGTTTAAACCCTCCATGATCTAACATGTCGCACCCCAAAAATCAGAGATATGACCAACATGAGATATAAGAGTAAACTTGCTTTTGTAAGCCTACAAACTCAACCATACATCTATGCAAAGGTTCCAACTATCAGGATAATTTAAATTTTCATCCAAATAATTTCCAAAAATTTATTGCCAATCAAAATAGTCACATCTTGAATAAATCAATTAAGAGCTCTACTCTTATACACAATAACCAATTAGAAGGTGTAGAAAAACCAAAACATATCACTACTCTCTATGTATGGTTTATATGGAGCTACCAATTATATTATAAATTTTATAACAAGAAAATAAACAACATGACATATTCTACCCACACGAACAAGCACTAGGCTCACCACTGGGAAGGTGACTCAATATATACTATTGAAGTAGGAACTATTGAGTTACAAGAACCCATTGAGTAAATAACATACCATAATAACTAAAAGGAAACAAGCAGGGCATGAGTGCTTTTATAGATAATTCATAAAAATATTACAAGTAAAAGTTGCTAAGATTAAACATAACAATAAATCCACAAAAGAGATTTACAACAAAAATTCACAACAAGGAATAAAATAACATATGAAAATTTTGAAGAAAAGTTAGAATTTCAAATAATACTTCATAATAATAAGGAACAAAATTTAAAGATTTCAACTACCAAATAAATAATTAATTCCAAAAATTGAGTAATTCAAGATCAATAGAGATAATGCCAAAATAGATTAAACAAGTTGAAAGAAATATATAACAAGAAAATTTCAAATCTAATTCTTTTAAAATTTCACTATTGGGAGGACTTCAATCAAAACAGTGTATCCATTGTGAGCACATAGCTTAAGTAAGTAACTAACAAAATTTGTTTTGCGCACATCACTCATAGGGCAAATTACAATTAGTGAGCACCCCGCTCAATATTATTCCATGTGTGTTGATTGGCATATGGGGCTAGCATCAACTTTACTCCTATTAACTCAGGTTTAGGCCAAAGCACACTAAGGTTTAATAGTACTATCATTAGCATTTAGTGTTCTACAACCATGTTTCTTCCAATAAAACTTACATACATGTATAGAAATACACAAATTTCATTTCATTATTTATCTAAGCACTAACTATAACACATAACTCCTTAACTTTAGGCTTAGTGAAAGTAAGATATAAAGGTTAACAAAATTTACCAATAATTGTTAGATTTCAATTTGTTTAAGATACTTATTATTAATCCCTTTGTTCTCTTCTAAATCAATCAACGTTAATCATAAATCATTATTGTGCATTCTCAAATCGAGGTTCTAAATGGAGTTAAACTTTGATTGCCATAATTTATGGGCTTAGTTTAGGTGAACTATGGAATATTAACAAGTTCCTCATTCATACACAACATTAGTAAACAAGCTAGGGGACCTCTATCATAGAAAAGAGAGAAAAACTTGCCAGTGTTCTGTTTTACCTCATTTATCATAGGTACACTTTCTCTATGTTAATATCATAGCTCCTTTTCTAGAAAAAGTATCAAACTTTCCAATCCATAGTATTTATATGTTAGGCATCTTGTGACAACATTCTAACTCAAAACAAGTCCATTTGATTCACCAACCAACTCAGTTTTTGATATTTCCCACTATTAACCCTTATTTTGTTAATATAAAATTAGGTAGAAGCCTTCACAATTATTGTGAATTTTCATATATAATCTTAAGGTATCCAACTACTTGCCAATCAAATTTCAAGGGCTAATGACTTCATTTGGTACTTGAACTAAACATAAAAATTCAAAACACCTTCAACTATCTTATATAATTTTCTAGATTCTACCTAGCCACAAAACTAAATTTGTTAACCCAATTGTACTCGTCCATTTGCCATGAAATTTTACACACAATTTCCTAGCATTTTAGGATTATCATATAAAAATTTTAGCATGAAAATCATATGATAGAGCCACTAAATTACTAAAAATTTCAAAGTACATCCAATAGGATTCTATTTTTCCCCAAACAAAACATTTAGCACTTCCTAAAATCTTTAAGCATATTTACATACAAAATTTGACAACCACAATTTACTAGTGATTACAACACCTCTTAATTTACATAAACAAAAGCATTACAACTCTTCAACACAAAAGAAAAAAAGTGAGGGAAGGTGTAATATGTAACAACCCAGAAAAAGAAAATAGAAAAGAAATGAGAAAAGAAAAAGAAAAGAGAAAGCTGGAAAATTTTCGAAGAGCTGAGAATTTTCTAAGTCTTCTCGCCATAGCGAGAAATGGAATCGCCATAGCGAGAATGCCTCCTCGCAATCGCGAAGATGTTCCTAGCTATAGCGAGTGTGGCATTCCATATAAAAACCAATGAGTTGCTCGCTGTAGCGACGCCATAGCGAAGGCAGAGGTCTGGAACAGACACGATCTCGCCACAGCGACGCCATAGTGAAGGTCGAGAATAGACACGATCTCGCCGTAGTGACACCATAGCGAAGGCAGAGGTCTGGAACAGACACGAGCTCGCCGTAGCGAGGGCACTAACTCGCTGTAGCGAGAGCGGTCCAGAAAAGCGAGAAAAAGAGAATTTGACTTTTTAAAAGCTTCCAAATCTCTTCTTTCTTCTTCTAACCGACTCAAACTCGTCTTAGGAGAGAGAAAAGGGCGAGGGAGAGAGAGAGAAGCTGAAGAGAAGAGGAAAGCACAAGAAAGGTATGACTTTTCATGGCTTCCTCTTAGTAAGTTGCCCTTCTTCCCTTTTCCCTTATTTCCTACGGTTTAGATGATAGAAATAGTTAGGTCTTGAGTCTGGTTCAGAGGAGAGAGAGTGGGAAACCATTCTTGAGAGAGATTAAAAGTAGATAGTCTTCTCTTTCTTGCTTTTCCCTTTTTCTTAAGAGTTGAGAAAAGAGAAGGATAGCTCATGGGCCCTAGAGTGAGGAAAGACCTAGAGTGAGAAGCTCAGTAGAGCTGATTAGAAGTGATCCTTAGCTTAAGAATTGAGTATTGAAGTATTGATTCCATGCTTCTGTGTGGTTAGGCTCAAGAGGAACTCTCCCATCTAGGAATTGTTGTGAAATCCAACAAGGGAGGAGACAATTGACAGAGCAAGTGGGAAATAGCCAACAAAGGTAGTTCTCTCCACTTTCTCTCATGCATAATTGTGTGTTTACATTGTCTTGCTTGTGTGTATGAATGATATGAGCTATGAGAAGTGTGTTAGCATGATTATGTGATATGATTGAGATGATGTTTTAAATGCTTGATTGGTTTGCTTGAGGAAATGGAAAAGCCAATAACCCTATAGCCAATGTGAGGATGAGCCGAAGCCCTAAGTTGGTTGAGCCATGTCTCCCAAAAGTGAGGTTGACTCCCAAAGAGTAAGGGTGAGTCTAAGTACCTCTAAAGTATGGGAAGGCAAATCCAAAAGCCATAAGGGAAGGGGTGAGGCCGATCCAAGTACTCAACGAACTCTTGAATGTTATCCATGGCCATTCTACATGTTTTAAATGTTTTTCATCATGTTTTATATGCTAACATGCCATACATACATAAGGAGACTTGTTGCATGCAATATATGTATGTTTGAATGAGAGTTGAACTACTGAGATTCTCCGAATCTCACCCTCCCTCTCCACCATCCAACCATGTCAGGTGGCCCAAGTGAGATTAGGGATGGGAGCAACCACCAACAAGCATGAGGCTAGGGATAGAGATGAAGAAGAATGTAAAGACCTTTTGTAATACATTGTATATGAGAATTGTACATGAGATGTGAAATGTAAATGATGTATATGATGTAGCATGTACAAATGTTGTAAGAAAATGTATGTATTTATGATGCATGTATGAGAAGGAGGTTTATGATGAATGAAAGAGCATGGTTGAATGAGAAAGAATCAATGATAGCCTAGTATGCATGGGTGCATAAGTGGGCATGGGATAGTGAGTTTCCCCAATCTAAGTTATGAGACACTTGAGGCATGATTGATAGCTCCTAAAGATGCTTTCTCATGTGCTCAAAGAGTCATAGAAGTAGAAAACTTAAGATTGGACCCCATTAGCCACACTTTTGGCCAAGAAAGGGCCATTTTTCCCATGATGTCATAGAATAGCCATATGACCTCTTCTAGCTATGAGATTTGACATGTAGCTAGATTATGTTTAGAGCTTTCTAGGAAGCTAGAGTTCATGTCATTTAGAGGTCTATAGCATTTTCTATGAGCATCCAAAGTTGACATCAGAAATTCGGATTTCAGAAAATCACTGTTCATTTGGTCAGTTTGAGAAACATGTCATCCGAGGGGCAAATGTAGTCCAATGGCTACGAAATTTTATACACAGAAACTAGATGGTCACAGTGACTTGTAGGAACTGGAATCACCTCATTTAGAGGTCTATAGAGGAAGTTATGCAATTTCGAAGTTCCTGCCCAGAATCAGACCCCCAACCAGACCCGAAGTACTGTTTCATCGGTTTCTGGGGAATTGGCTTGGTGGACTGATCTGGAGATATTTTTATCCTCTAGCTAACATCCACATCCTTCCATAGAGACAGAGTTTATGAGCATTGGATTTTTGTGGAATTAGTTAGACATTTTCAAAGTCCATATCAGTAAACTGTGACAGCAAAGAAGCCCCCTCTGACCAGTGAACTATTTCGATGTCAAACGCAGAATGAGTGAGAGATTGAGACTTCTAAGTATTTTTAGCATGAAGTAGACGTCTCAATATTTCTAGAATGACCCAGATCATGCAGATACGATTTTTCTGCATTTAGTTATGAATTTCCAAATTTAGTCCAGAAAAGAAGCAAAATCTGCCCATAGCGAAAATGCATGTCTCCAATCCCTTTTTGCTTTCCATAAGTTTGAAGCATATAGTTGGGATTGGAATAAGTCTCAATAGTGTAATTGAGCATGAGGGAGCATAGAGAGAGCTCAACCGGTCCATATTACTTCAAAGTGGAGCTCTACCCACACATAGTGCCAAAAGAGAGAGTAAGCATAAGGTAGAGAAAGTGTCTCCCTTATGAGTTCCGCATTGCCATATGGGCTAGAGGGCACCTTGGGTATGAGCTAGAGGTGAAGGTGTCACATAATATATTTTTCTCCCATTACCAATTACTTTAATCCCCATGAACTAAGTTAAAAATTAGGGTTTTGATCTTCTTAAATTTTCTCTATAACCCTAGAATCTTCATTTCTGTTGCAAATTTATCCTGCATAGCACAAAACACAATTAAACCTAATTAGAAGTGTAAATAAAAACAATTAACAACTAAACTTCCTGATAATTATTCTTACTTACTTTTATTCACAAGAATGAAGCAAAGATGAATTTTCATACTCAAAACCAACCAAATACTAGATCTCCAATCAACACTTAGTTCAATCACACCAAATAAGACCTATATAATTGGGAGTTTTAAACACAAATACACCTAATTACACTTTAAATCCATAAAACCAAAAATATCTCTAGAACAAGTGTAAATATAGGCAAAAACCCTTAAAAATATTCAATAAGTCTCTAGAAATGAGCACGAAAATATAGAACAAATAGGAACTTAATAGTGCTCTCTTTGTGCATTGTCATTAGGTGCAAATTTGGTGCTAAGTGACCTTCTGATTATAAGAAAAATCATCATTTAGTTGCTTTACTACTTGCCATTCTTTTTCTAGCTCATAATTATTTTCTTGTCTCCTTTTTTCCTTTATCTCTTCTATCTCATCAAGAGAACTGATTCTTCTATTGGAACATTCAGAAGCTATGTGACCAAATCCTAGGCACTTTAAACATTTTCAACCAAGGCTAGAAGATGAATCGTTTGTCTTAGAAAAGGCTTAGAAGTTGCCAATTTTGACTTTAATGGAGAAATCTTTGGAAAGGATCTACCTTTAGTGCTTGAAGGAGTTGTATTTCCCTTGTTGAAAGAGGAACCAACTTTGTTCATAGATTTAGAAGCATAACTTCTTTATTATATAAGTTCTTTGCCTCCTTTGTTGCCTTTCAATCTTGTGAGCCAACATGCACAAATCATTAAAAGATAAATAATGTTCCACTTCAGCATGATTGGTAATAGTTTTGTTTAATCCACTAATAAAACACACAATGATTAGTTCTTCAGGTTCATTTATATCACATAATATCATTAATTATTCAGATTCTCTGGTGTGCTCTTTTACATTCATATCATCTTGTTTTGGACTATGGAGCTTAAAAAAATTAGCATGACAATATGTTTTAGGAAGGAAACTTTTTTTAGGTTTTTTTTCTCATTCTTTCCCATTTTCTAATCTTATCTTTTCCTTCATTCCTTCTGCATGTATTCAATTTTTTCCATTTGAATGAATCATATTTTCTAAGTCTCAAAGCAACTATTTTTACCTTCTTGTGAGCAAGGTATTCTTTGTATTCAAATACCTTGTAGCCAATCAATGAAACCTTTTGGATTTAGCTTTCCCATAAATTCTAGGATTTCAATTTTAACCTTAACCCCCTTTCTACTTCAATTGGATTATCATCATTTGAGAAAATTTCACTTTCTTCTTAAGCAAAAGGATTGGAGTTCTCTTTGTCACTAGAATAGGACAATAAGGGATGTTCTTCCTTTTCTTTCTTCCATTAGTTTTTGCACTTGCAACCTTAATTCATCAATCTCATTACATATTTAGGCTTGAATTACTTTGTTTCCTGCCATTCTTTTGGTTTGAACACTCATTATTGGGAAACAACAAGATGACCTGGAGCTATAATACTACATATGATGTGGGGCTGTAAGGAAAACCAAAATGATAGGGGAAAATAATGTATTTTTAGCTCACCATAGTTAAATATAGCAAAGCACTACCAATTGATACAAAGTGAACACCACGTAAAGCAAAACACAAGCCAAGTGATACAACAAAATAAAAGGAAGAAGATTAACTTTGAAAGTATTCTAAAAGATTTAAAATAAGGTTTAAGGCATAACTTTTATAGTATAAGCTAAGATCTATTCAGATTACATCTTCTAGGAAAATAAAATACATTTAACAAATACAATTTTTGAAATTAAAATGCTATTAATTCCAAGTTTCCAGATAATACTTTCAAGAGTGAAAATTATAATAAACAACTACTTAAATGCAACTTTTTTTTTTAAAGTGCTCTTCAACTCTTAAAAGGCATATTTGAGAAGAGTCATTATACATATGCCATTTGAATAGTTGAGTTGGTCATTTATTACTTTTACTATTGTACCATTAAACTCAAGTCACTAATTGAAGATGTATCAATTACTGCTTCATTAATTATGCTTGTATAAGTGCTTACAAAAAAAAAGTTGCTAGTGACTTACACATCATGGCCATTGTCTTGACATCCCACAAATTTAGAGGGAATTATTACATTGCTAAGAATATATGATACATAAAACACTATTATGATTACAAATTGATACATGTATTATTGTCATTAAACATTTGAAGGGGACATTCCAAAAGAGATTGGTGATCTTCCACAACTAAAGGTGGTGTATCTTTCAAGTAATCAGTTTTCTGGCTCTATACCATCAACAATATTTAATAGCTCAATGCTACAAGAGCTTGATCTTTCTTTTAATAATTTTTCTGGTAGTCTTCCATCAAATATATGCCATGGCCTTCCAAGCCTTGAATTACTTTATCTTAATGATAATGACTTTATTGGTGAGATACCATTTATTTGGCATCAATGCATAGAATTGTCTATTTTAGATTTATCTAATAACAGATTCAATAGAGGATACATACCACATGACATTGGAAATTTGACCAACCTCCAAGTCTTATATCTCGTCAATAACAACTTGGAAGGTAATTTTCAATTATACTCACCTAATATGCATGTTAATTGTTTAGACTAATTAAGGTTGCACACATATTCTTTTATGGTTTTATGCTTGCTATTATTGATAATATATGCTAAATAATTAGTATTACACAGGTGAAATCCCATCATCTCTCTTTAACATTACTTCTTTAAGTAATATCCGTCTAAAGAGAAACAATTTACATGGTAATCTCCCAAGATCTATTGGCAATTGCAAATTGATGGAAGAATTAGAGGTACAAGAGAACTCCTTCACAGGTGTGCTTGATCGATGTGCCCATCTATTATTAATTTAGTTTATTTTTTTATCAATTGAAGATGAACTTTCATGCTTTAACAATTCTATTTCATTATTAACACTTGAAAGAATGGAACCAATGTTATGGGAGGGATAAAATTCATATGTTAACCAAAAAGGAAATATGACATTTTTATAATTTCATAAACCCCCAAGAAGCAAATAAACAAAAGGCAATTAGATTCTTGCTAAAATGTTTTGAATTATTTTACATTTTTGTTGGTTTTATGTAATACAAGGACTGATGATATAGTAAACTAACTTTATTTACTTTTAAGGTGAAATTCCATCTTATCTTTTCAACATGTCTTCTTTAATATTGGTTGGCTTTGATTTCAACAATTTACATGGTAATTTGCCACAAGATATGTGTCATCAACTTCCACTACTTGAAGTTTTCGGTTTATATGGTAATCAATTTGAGGGAAGCATTCCAAAATCAATTGGCAATTGCATGTCCATGGAAGAGTTGTATTTAACTGATAACTCATTCACAGGTATACCCTTGTTCATCAATATGTTTACCCCTATTTTTTATTTTCATTAAAATATAAGCTAAGTAATCATTAAGCTCTATGCCAATCCTTGATTCTATGAAATTTGGGTATATCTAGCCATAATCTTGAATAGCATAACTTTTTTTTTTTGGCCAAAATTATGAATAGCATAACTCAAACATGCAAATATGGTAATAAAAGAATCATAACCATCCAAATTTATTTTTCAAAGACCTAATTATACTTAATTCATAACCTATTATTGATAAACATTGTATCTTGCAAAAGCTAGTTGAATGAAGGAAACCAAAGCATTCATTATACAAATGCATGTGATGTAGATTAGACTGAGTCATTAGCTAGTAAGTACACTAGTTGTTCAAGCATATAATGAAATCAAGTAACAAGTGTCGATTGCACAATAATTAGTTACTTATAATACTAGAGGTTTTTATTAGGTATTATGAGTTAGTTGTCATATACTTACAACTATAGACAAATGTACAAATTAGTAGCCTAGGTTTCCCTAATTACAAGGAACTAAATAGTAGAGATTTAAGCTAATCTAATCTAATATACACAAGTGCATAACTCTAGATTCAAGTTAATGACTCCTAGACTTAGAATTGGAATAGTGGACTAGGTCTTGTTCCCTCACATGGTTCATAACTCTATTAATTTCTTGTTAGACTAAGGCTACTTAATTCCTAACTCATTGATGCTTAAAATGGTTGCAATAATCTTTTTATTTCTTAACTTAGCCTAGGGCATCTAAGCAGTTAACCTAAGTTCCATTAGTTAATAGAAGTATTAGGTTTAGTGAATTATAGGTTAATTAAGAAAAGTAGCTCCAAACGGATGCACTCACTCATTAATTTCCCTAAGTCACATTTTTTCAAACATGTAATGGTCAAGATAATCAATGTTAACAAATCATTAGTTTATCTTGTCAAATATGGCATCAAAATGGATTAGTACATTTGTAAGACTTGAGTTCACAAATTCAATCCATCAATCTAATCAAATTTAGCATCTAAACAGATCAATACATTTGTAAGACACAATATCAAAGTTTATGTAAAGCGTTAAGAACATGTATACACTCCTCAAATCTAATAAAAAAATTCAATATATCATCATAATGAATTAAAGTTCCTAATTACAAAGTATAGATCTACTTAACCAAAATTAAAGTAACAGATCAAATGCCAATCAAAACCTAATGAGGAAGAAGAAAGGTCAAAGGAAGATCTCTCGCAAGATTGAAATCTTGGGTGAGTTGCCAATAGGAGTGAAACATTGCAGCTCCAAATCTTCCTTCCTTTATCATATCAAAACTTTAAAACTCCTCTCTTAAAGCTCTTGTAGCTTTAAAATGATACCCTTTTATCTTCTCTTAAAGCACTCAAATTGTTAGATTTTTTAGCACCTATAATGAGTTGACCCAATATATAACTCAACCAAACTTATTAATTTAATTAATTAGATTAATTAAATTATTGGGATAATTATCATTTGAAATTATTGAAATAATTAACATTGGAATAATTATTTATTATTTTGAAATGTTAAGAAAATAGGTTATTATCAGATAATCACTTTAGATCTAGAATTTTTTTAGAATTCAAGATGGGCTATCATATCCTATTAGTTTAAAGATAGGTTATCAAAATGGGTTATCAAGATTCTATCCTATCAATTGGTTATCTAATCTCTTCTTAAGAGAGATGAAGAGAATATACACATAAATAACAATGTATCTGAATATAACCAAAAAAGAAAAAAGAAACCACACAAAGTGAGAAAATGACTATCCCATTTAGAGATTTAGATGCACTTATTATGGAAAAAGAGATTGTGCTTGAGATATTTAAGGATTATCTAAGTTTCCTCAATTTTAGTCATAAACATTTTTAAAAAAACTATGAAATCAATTATATTCTTATATTAGGCCAAGCATTGCTAAACTGGCTCTAATTTCAAAAATGTCATGTCTAGTCTCTTAGATTAAGGTTCTTAGTGTTGAGTATCATATCTCTCACTTGCTTAAGTGTAGGAATTAGATAACAAGGTTAAACACCATAAGTATTTGGCATATAATATGATTAACTTAAACTTACTTTCTATTCAAACCCTAGAGATGAGGGAACTAATATTCATTATTTTAGTCTTATGTTAACCTCAATCATTAGATGCATGTAGGGTAATTAAACCAACTGAATTAAACTCCTTAAACCTTTTTGAATATGCATAGAATAAACCTACAGAACCTTAACTTCATACAAGCTAAGACATGAGATAAACTTAAAATTATTTTCCTTGAAGGAGTCTTGGCACATGACCTTGCATCCTAGTACGTGGCATTGCCTATTATGTCCAAAGTTGAAGACTTAGACAGAAGTGAACTGGGCTGCAACCTTAAAATTGGAATTGTGACCTCCATGACCTCTTATTCAAGTTTGTAACACCATAATTTCTAGCTCATCTTATAACATTCTTATGCATCACATTCTTAAATCCATGAAGGAAGTAGAAAAAGTCTATTAAAATAATGCATTTACTTGCACTGCGCCGTGTATAAAAATTTCATTCAATGTCATGTGGACTGTGTGAGCTCATACCATACTTTCCCATATTTAATTACATGAATAAAATCTATTTGGATCATAAAATATGGCCCATAACTTATGGAAATCAAAGGAAAGCTCAAAATAATCAAGCACATTTGCGGCTAGAATTTGGCTCTTTTTCTGACTAAACTTTGAAAAATCATAACTAATCCTAAAAAAACTGAAATCATACATTCTTAGCCATTTTGGAGAGCTACAGATTTCTACTTCACACTAAAAATATTCCCAGACCATAAAATCCATCACAAAGGGCGTTTGACGTCTGAAAGAGTCCAGAGGTCAAACTGCCTTCTGATGCTATCACAGATTTCTACAGCAAAATTTGAAAATGTTCAATTAATTTCAAAAAAATCTAATTCATGCAAATGATACCAATCTAGAAATCTGTGGATGTTAACTAGAGGGAAAAAATATTTCTAGACTAGCTTAGGCAACCTAGACCTCAGAATTTAATGGAACAGTAACTCAAGTCGAGTAAAACTCTTGATACTGGACAGAATGTTTAAAAATTCATATCTCCCTCTCTAGACCTCCAAATGAGGTGCTTTTAGTTGGAACGAGTCATTGTGAATACCTAGTTTCTTTGTATAAAATGTCATGGCAATTGAATATCATTTGGGCCCTGTGTGACAGATTTCATTTTCGGACCAAATAAATAGTGTAGCAAACCAAAACAAAAAAAAATTGCCAAATTTGAAAATTCATCAAATATTCTGTAAACCTCTAAAAATTATGCTCTTTAGCTTCCTAAAAATCTCTCAACAAGTTCTAAATGTCGATTAAAAAGAGCTCATTTGGCCAAAAAGTGACATAAGGTTCCATTATGGTCAATTTTGGCTCCATATAGAGTACCAAAATTGCCAAATGGCTTTCCTTTAATTTTGGCACCTTTTGGGAAACTCTAAAAGCACATTTAGGACTTGTGTGAGCTGCCCAAATGGTTCCAAACTTTATGCATATCATTTTGGCCTTTTCATCCACACATATACACATTACATCAAACTTTCCAAAATGCATACCTTGGCATTACATACCCAAATCATGTTCTAGGGTTCATACATCATATTCATTCATTTACACATCACATATGATCACAATTACACATGTCTAAGAAGTCATAGACCATATACATCATTGGATTATATTACTTGACACAAATATGGCCTTAAAGTGACAAAACTCAAGCATTTGGTTGTCAATCTCTTTCTTTCAAGGTGGTTGGCTTCCATTACCTTGTCCACTTGGTCCACCTAGCATGTTAGAACATTAGAGAGGAGGGAATGAGATTCAAAGAATCCTAATAGTTCATTTCCCATTCAATCATACATAATGGATGCAAACAAGTCTCACAAATGCATGTATAGTCATGTAGACATATTCTAACATTCAAGAGACATTTTCATCATTCGAGAAAGTCATACATAACATACAAAAGCTTACCAAGCAAGTAGATTTGCCTCACCCAATTTCTTGTGGATATTGGACTTTTCTCACCCATTCTTTAAGAGATTCTTGAACTCAACCATACTTTTGGGAGCCCATCTTACTTTTGGGAGACTCTTTGCTTTGTCTTGACCAATCTCAAGGGTTCTTGGCTCATCCTCACCATGGCTAAGGATTCTTGGTCTCACCATACTAAAGCAAATTCAAACAAACATCATAGCATCATTTGAAAACATAATATGGCATCATGAATCATGGCATATGAAATCATGCTAGCATACTTTTCATGGCTTGAAAATACACATACACACATTCTAAGACAAGCTAAACACACATCCATACATGAAAGAAGGTGGAGAGAGCTACCTTGCATACAATCACACACTTTTTCTCTTGAAAATTCCTCCCTTGCTTCGGCTACACACCCAAAAAAGTGTGGGGAAGGTTTCTCTTGGCCTAAACACAATTTATGGAAGCCAATTAGATTCATGAGAAAATTTCTAAGGCCACACAACTAACTTAGGCACTAGGTTGTTCTATAAACCCCATTATGGTCCATAAATACACTTAATGAAGTAACACCCCTCAAATAATTTCTAGGCTCTATTTTTTCCTTTCAAATATGATTTTTGACTCCTTTTAAGCCTCTTGGAGCCATCACACAATTAAAATAAAGAGCCTAACTACATGTTGCTTCTTTAGGTCATAATATGAAACCTAAAGCACCAACTCACTTTCTATGAGTTCTAAATTTTTTCTAAGACCTCTCCTCATATTTATTCATCATATATGAAACAAAAATAGGCTTGTAAAAATTTAAAACTCTCCCTAGCTACTCCATCCATGCTTGGCCGAGACTATAGGGGTTTTTGGCTTCTTTGGAATTCTCTTTATTTTCTTGAAGGAGGAAGCATGTGGAGAGCATCTTAGGGATCTTAAGAACTCATACTCTTATTTATGCTTAGGAATCATCATACAAAATCAGATTTTACAAGGTGCAATTGAAACCTTCGAAATTGCATCTTGAAATCTAATGGCTTTTTGTTAATTCCCTTTGCATATTCTTAATCTCCACACCCTTTTTCCTTAGAATCATCATTGGTTCTACCTAGAAATCAAATCCTCTTAGGTCTTCTCTAGTGGGGCAAAATGGAAAAGAAGGGAACCAAATATGACAACCATAAGAAGAGAAATTACCTTGTTTTCATAGCTTTTCTCACTTGAATCTTGTCTTCTTTGAGCTCCTCTCTTCAAATCCGAATTTTTCTCTCAATTTCTCCCTTAAAATAGATTTATAAACTTTATTATAATCATGGGAAACAAAGAAGAATGGAGGAGAAGAGGTTTAGAATGAAGAAAGCATGAAAAACCACGAAAATCTATACCTTTCTACCTTAAATTTCTCCTCCTTTTCTTCCTTCATCCTCTAAGGTTTTCCTCTAGTTTTGGGCAGAACATGGTCATGCATAATGAAGGGAGAAGAAGGGCACATCAAATATATAAGTGGGAGGAAGTTACACTTTTCAAAAATTCCTATTTTGCCCTTTGTTCTTGGCATTTTCGTTTTTCCTTTATTTTAGCTCCTTTTTTAAAACCGTATTTTCCATTATGAAATTTAGATTCCCAATTTAGTAAAATGCCTTTAGAATCACTCAAATTGGAGCAAAAATCTTCTCAAATGAATTTGTTAAAGTTCAGATACACTGACATTGAAAAACATCGATCAGAGGGGATTTTACTGTCTCGGGGCTTTCCATGGTTTTTAAGGCCTCTGAAAACTCTGGGGAACTCAAAAATCTCAATTAGAAAGCCCTCTTGTGTGAATTCCAAAATTTGCTCAAAATTACGAAAATGCCATTATGTTTTGTAAGCTTTTCGTAAAAAATTATTTCTTCATTCTAGCTCTATTTTTCTTTCTGTTTGAGCCTGTGATTCTGATTTTTAGGAGTTTAGAATGCTTCCCAAATTTTTTGGGACCTTAACTATCTCATTTCAGGGGACTTCCTTTTGTATCTGGTGAATTTTGTTTATTTACAGAGAAACCGTACATTACATTTTTCACATTTTCTCTCGTTTTAAGAAAACTGGATGTTACAAAGTTACAGTCCCAAATTATGCCCTACATTTTAGATAAGCTTAAAATTAAGTACACTAGTCCAAAAACCACTAAATTTGGCATACAACACCCATTATATGTCAACTAATTGCTATAAAAATTTTAGAGTCAAATGATGTAGTTTGATCCATTAACTTGTCTAATTTGTAAAACTGCCTAGTTTTCCCCTGCTAAAGAGAATTGCACTATTTTTTCCTAATTTAGGCAACCAAACCTACCCAAAATGTTTTGAAATTTAACATGCTATTTTCCATACCTATTATCTAAGACAAGGTATGGCCCTTGTGCTTACCCACTTTCTATTATTGCTTTATTTTAGGTACAATTGCCATAAACTAAATGTTTGGCAACTTTTTGAGTGGCTTACACACCTTGTAATGAGGTGAAATTTTCTATACACATTACCTAATAAGCTCACTATATGATATAAGTGTCTTAAGCCAAGAATCCCTTATTCCATGCATCATCACTTTACAAATAACTAAACTGCTCTAAACCATTTCCAAGTATATTTGTACACTTGTTTTTCCTTAAAGTAAATCAAGTTCTTCTAACCATACAAACATAAGGTTTTTACCGCTAGCCTCACATAGTCAACATACAATACCTATTCTGTAGCCACAAACTTAGCAGATAAATACCAATTCCATAATAGTTGACTAGATTTGCCAATATCCAATCTCAACACCATAACACCATTCTTAATTACACAACATGTTTATACAAGAACCACTCACTGTTTATATAAAAGTACCCTTATATTGATGGAAATTCCATTATACAAGTATACTAAACAATAATCTAGGTGTCACAATCTATCTAATCAATAACTTGTTACGCCTTGGCTTGCTCAGAACTCCACCTAGACAAATTAGTTAACAACAAGGTGAGATAATAATCATAGTAGCCAGTAATGTATTCTAGTCACATTTGCATTGAATTCAAATTAACAAGTACATAACTAACTTTACAAGTTATGTAACTATCGCTTCTGTGGATATAAATTTGGTTACAACTTAACTACAACCCCATATAACTTGCAATTACATAAACTTAGTTGATAGCCAACAACTAAGAAAGAGTGGTTTTGTAACTCAGCTTCTTATCTGATGAGACCAAGTGCTTTGCTGGCTCTAAGGTCACATATATCATATAAGCAATCAAATGAAACTGTGTGCTTTTATGACTCTAACTCATGCATGATCACATAATAGTTACCAAATCCATGCATAGCAAAAAAACCTATCATTTCCATTAATTAAATTCAAAAGAAAATGCAATAGGAATAAGAATACTAGCTACTTGTATCAATTATTAGGGCTCTAATTCCACTATACAAGTTCCAATACAAAATTCTGTCTATGTTAACCAAATATCTAAGACATAAATACATTTTAATTTCTAAACAAGTTGTTCAAAGCTAATTTACCAATCTTTAATTAAATTAAAAGTACCTCTAATTTCTTCCTTTTCCAAAATACTACTCAATTTGCCATATCAAAATAAAGTGAAGGAAAATGAATTCTTACCTAAAGGATCTTTCTTCTTTCTTCCTTTTTAAGTCCACAACGCCAAAATTAGCCACACACAAAACACTTTATAAGCCCTTAGCTATGACTAAAAGGAGGAAATATTACCATGTATTATCTTGAGTATTTCATAGCTTTTCTGAAAACAAAGTGATGAGAATTTACCCTAAATCTTTTCCTTTTATCTTCTTTCCTAATTTCCACTATACAAACTTCAAACTTCAAAAGCAAAATCTAGAATTTAGAAGTGAAATTAATACCATTAGGTTGCTTACAAAATTTCCTACAAATTTCCCTTTTAGAGCAATTGGAAATAAGGCTTCTACCTACCTCATGCAAAAGAATATACTTTTCCCCTCTCTAGAACTCCATGGCCAATAGCTTTCTTCTTCTCTCTCTATGCTTGTGGTTGGCTAACATGATGCAAGTGGAAGAAGTTGAATTGAGCTAATAGAGGTTTTCATTACTTGACCAAATTACACTAGAAATGGGTAGATATGGATCATATTGGCATTGACCGAGTCAATGTCTTTAGTTTTTCTCACTACAATCGACTGCGCATGAGATAGATGAGTTAAATTTACCTAAGGCTAAGTTTGTAAGGCAAAATGGCGTTAGGTTATCGCAATAGGACAAATTGAGTTAATGGGATATAGTATCTCAGAAGCTTTGACCAAATACAATGCTTAATGGATCAGTTAATATGCCATTAGTTTATGCTTCATATGGCTGGTCATGCACATACTAGAAGGATGAACTAAATCGCTCCAGCGTCAATTTTTAGCTCTAGGCATGTTTTGGTTAGCCATAACCCTAAATGCCAACTAAGATGCATTTATTGAATGACCTTAAAGATACCATTTGAAATATTTAATTATGATACTTAATAAATTAAATTTAAGATATAAAGGTATATTATATCCAATTAAATTCCCTAATCCCCATAATTTAATCCTTATAAGATCTCTCTTATATTATTGATTAATTAAACTAATCAAAATACAATTAAATGCATATTTACTACAATTTTCTCAACCTAATCCCCAACCTTTTTCTCAATTAACACATCTTACAACTATATTTACTACAATCTAGATCCTTTACATTCACAAATTAAATGCATATAGTACATTCAAAAAGAGATAAAAATAAAAAAAGAATGGGTGTAAAATGTAACACCATGAATTTTTAGCCTTTCTAATGCAAATTCTATGCCTTATGCCATGCACTTCTCAAGGATCATAAGAAAATGGCATATAAAATATGAGTTTTCTTGCATTGTGTTATGCATAATTTTTTTTTTGAAGTCTTGTGGGCCATATGGACTCATGTATCACATTATCATATTTAATTACATAGATGCAACTCATTTCCATTATCAAAAGTGGCCTACAACTCATGAAAAGCAAGGGAACACATAAAATCCATGGTAGCTATTTTGGCTAGAATTTTCTCTTTTCTGTTACAAATTTTGAAAAATCATAACTAATTCTAAAAAAAATCAAAATCACGCATTCTTTGTCATTCTGGAAAGCTATTCATGTCTACTTTATACTACAAATATAACCAGGCCATGAAACACTATATAGAGGATGTTTGACATTTGAAAAGGTGCAGAGGTCTGACTGGCTACTAATACTGATACAACTTTTCTACTGTGAACTTCAAAAATGCCCAATTAATTTCATAAAAATTCAATCTATGCAAATGATACCAATCTAAAAAGCTACAGATGTTAGCTAGAGGGAAAAAATAATTCCATACCAGGCATCGAAAACCAATCAAGAAATACCTATGGTCTGTTTGGACACCTGACATCGGGTAGAAACTTCAAAAATTCATATCTCCCTCTAGACATGCAAATGAGGTGAATGTATAGTTTATCCCTATAAAATTTCGTGGTAATTGGACATCATTTGCCCCCTAAGTGACAAAATTCGTTTTTGGACCTGAGTGAACAGTAACATGACCAAAACTAGAATTTTTGCCAATTTTAAAAATTTATCAAATATTCTTTAAATCTCTAAAAATTCTGTTCTTTAGCTTCCCAAAAAGCTCTCAATAAACTCTAATTGTATACCAAATCTTAGATGAAGAAAAGCTCATTTAGATAAAAAGTGACATAGGGTTCCATTATAGTTAATTTTGGTCTCATATAGGATATCAAGATATCCACATGGCTTTCCTTGGGGTTTGGCATCTATTGGGCAAGCCTAAAAGCATGATTATGACTTGTATAAGCTGCTCAAATGGTCTCAAACCTCATGCATCTTATTTTGGCTACTCCACCTCCATTTATATACATACTTCTATAATGCAAATTTGTCATTACATAACCAAAATGTGCATATCCATACATACAACCTTAGCTCTCATTCATATATAATACATTAGTATAATTACATATGTTTATGAGGTCATTGGTCATATACAACATTAGCTTACAACCTATACCACTTGTGTGGCCTTAAAGAATCAAAAATCATGCACTTGAATGTCATACTTTTATCTTCAAGATGGTTGGCTTCCATTACCTTGCTCTTTTAGTTCACCTAGCATGTTAGAATATTGGAGAAGAGGAGATGAGATTCAAAGAATCCTAATAGCTCATCTCCCATTTCAACCATACATAAAGTATGCAAAACCATGTCTTACAAATACATGCATGGGCATATTAACATGTGCAATCATTCAAGAAGTATTCTTGGTATGTGAAAAAGTCACACATAGCATATATACGCTTGCCAAGAAAGTAGATTAGCCTCACCTATTCACTTATGGATTTTAGACTTGCCTCACCCATTCTTTAAGATGTTTTTGGACTCAACCTTACTCTTGGGAGTCAACCTCACTTTTGGGAGACTCTTTACTTTGTTTTAACTAATTTTAAGGGTTCTTGGCTCATCCTTATCATGGCTAGAGGGTTCTTGGCTTCTCCACACTCAAGCAAACTAAGACAAGCATATAAAACATCATTATGGTACCATGGAATAAAAGCTCATGCTAAAATACTTTTCATAACTCAAAATATATATACACACATTCAAAGACAATGTAAGCACACATCCATGCATGAAAGAAGGTGGAGAGAGCTACCTTGCTTGTATTTACATACTTTTTCCTTGAGTCTTGAATCCTCTCCCTTGACCTCACACACTCAAGAAGGTGGAGATAATTTCTCTTAGCCTAAACACATTATATGGAAGCTAATTATACTCTTGAATCAATTTCTAAGGCCACACAATCACCAAAAAAGCTAGGTAACTCATAAGGCTCTTTTATGGTCCTATAATGCACTTAATGAAGCAACCTTTGAAAAACATCATCTTGGCTCTATTCTCTCCATCTATTTATGATTTTTGACTCCATTTAAACCTCTTGGAATCATCACATAATTAAAACAAAGAGCCTAATTACATGTTACTTCTTTAGGTCATATTATGGAACATATAAAGCCATCTCAATATCTACGGTTTTTAACATTTTTCCAAGGCTTTCTCTCATACTCTTCCATCACACATGATACAAAACTAAGCTTAGAAGGAATTAAAACACTCCTTAGATGCATGAACTCTCATTGGCTGAAGTTATGCTTTCATATGGCACCAGTGGAGTTGTTTTAATTTCTTTGATGGGAGAAGCATGTGGGAGGCTCTCTTGGTGTTTTAGAAACGCATATATACTCTTAGACAAATTAAATTACTGCTAGGAAGCTTCATCTTAGTCTAAGTGCAACCAAATCCTTAAATTCTATAACTTGCATTCTAAAGCTCCTTTTTCAATTCTAGTTATATCTTCTTAATTCTCACACTCCATAACCTTTGGTTCCATCAAGAACACATAAAGAAAAACTTTCCTCCTCACTTTCTTTCTCTAGACCTAAGTTTAAATGACTTAAAAATATAAGATTTTGCAAGTGTTTCAAGTGAAGTCTTACCTTAAAACAGAGCTCTCTTCGCGTAGATTATTTTTCACCGATTGATTTTTTGAAAAGAGTTCCTTTTTAGCTTGGGTTAGACCTGAATCTTTAGGTTTTCAAAAAAAAAAACCACAATTAGAGAGCTTTTAGAGAGAGGAACAACTTTCTTAACTGGCATGGGATGAAATAGGGCTATTTACTTACCTAAACGCAGCTTAAACTTCTTTTCTCTCTCCCCTCTTAATGTCATGCCATTGTTGCCCATTTTTCTATAGATGGAAGCTTGGAAAAGATGATGAGGTGTAATCTTACTTAAAAAGCCTCTTTTATAATTTTTCAAAATGACCATTTTGGCCCTACGTGCCTGTTTGCTCTGTTTAGGCTCATTTTAACTCCTTTTTGAGAACCGTCTTTTCCATCATAAAATTTAGATCCTCTAATTCATAAAGTGCCTTTGGTTTTATCCAAATTGGATTTAAAACTTTTCCAAACAAATTGGACAAAGTTCGAGTCAACCAACATTATAAAACATCCACCAGAGGGGTTTTAACTATCCCGGGGCTTCCCATGATTTTAAGAGCCTCTGAGAACCTTGAAGAACTCAAAACTTTCATTTAAAATTTCTATGTGAATTCTATAATTTACTCAAAATGACAAAAATGCCTTTATGTTTCGTCAGTTTTTTGTCACAATTCATTTCTTCATTCTAACTTTATTTTTCTTTCTGTCTAAATTTGGGATTATCATTTTTAGGAGTCTAGAATGCTTCCCAAATTTTTTGGGACCCTAACTAAGCCATTGTGAGGGACTTGCTTTTGTATCCAGTGAATTTTATTTGTTTACAGAGAAACCATATTTTACGTTTCTCGCATTTTCTCTTATTTTTAGAAAACCAGATATTACATAAAAAGAGGAAGTAGGCCCCATACACACTCCCATCCTTTTGTGTCACTCTCTCTCTCTCTCTGAATGCATGAATGTAAAGGATCCAATTTGGTATTTATTATGGTGTGACAACACTCGGTATGAAATCCGAGAAGAGAGATGTATAAATTTTCTTTTCAAGGAAAACTCTATATGAAATTATTCCATTATAGGTAAGTGGGAGATGTTGGATTTTAGGACGCCTATAATAGGCTAACCCAATCTATGATCTAACCCAACTTATTAATTTGATTAATTATATTAATTAAATTATTAAGATAATTATCATTTGAAATTGTTAAAATGATTAATTAATGAGATAATCAATTATTATTCGAAAAGGTTGAGATAATTAGTTATTATCTAATAATTAATTTAGATCTTGAACTTTTTAAAATTCATGATGGGTTATTATATCCTATCAGTTTGAAGATAAGTTATTGATATTGGTCATCAAGATTCTATCCTACAAGTTGATTATTTGATCTTTTCCTAAGAGAGAGGAAGAGAATATACACAAAGATAACAATTTATCTAAATATAGTTAAAAAAGAAAAAAGAAAAACCACATAGAGTGAGAAAGTGACTATCTCCTTTAGGGATTTAGGTGCACTTATTGTGGAAAAAGATG
This sequence comes from Erythrophleum ivorense, assembly GCA_026724425.1. Classification (NCBI taxonomy): domain Eukaryota; kingdom Viridiplantae; phylum Streptophyta; class Magnoliopsida; order Fabales; family Fabaceae; genus Erythrophleum; species Erythrophleum ivorense. The sequence continues at coordinate 167,023 of JAIUCV010000359.1, read as the reverse complement.
CCACAGTTCCCATGGTGATCATGATACAAACCATGTGAAATAGTAAAATTGAAGATCTACGTTAGCTACATAGATTAGTACTCAAAACCTTCACAACCAAAGGTGTTCAAAACATTAAGTTTCCTTCCAAGTTCGGGTGCTTATAAAAGATCTGCAACTTAACACCATAACCAAGTCTATAAGTGAGCAGGGATGTTAGAGACTCTTGAATTATTATCAGAGTTTCACTATACTAGGTCCTAGCTCCATAATTGTTGGTTGTGACAAGGCTAATTTTTAGCCCTCCAAATGAACTAAGTCATAAATTATGCCTTTAAACTCTTCAATACTCTATTTTAAGCCCTAAAAACTCTATAGAAACATAAAACATAATTAAAAACTACTCAAAAGCATAAACCAAGGTTAAAAAAAAGCTAGATTAACATTTAAACTACAAATTAACTAAACCTAAGAAACCTAACTACAATAATGAACTAAAGCATGATTTATCAACTCAAAACCATCTAAATACTTAAGAATCAAAGTTTAACTCAACAAGTAACATAATCAAAGTACATAAGACCTAAATTTAGGAGTTTTACAAATAAATCCACTTAATTACACTTGAAATCCATGAAACTTGTAATACCATAATTTCTTAGCTCATTCCATGCTATCTTTATATCTCATATCAATCAATTCATATGAGAGGCAAAGAAATAGCATTAAAATATTGATTATTTTTGCATTGCATCGTGTATAAAAATTCCGTTCGATGTCACGTGAATTATGTGAGCTCATACAACATATTCCCATATTTAATTACATGGATACAAATCATTTGGATCATCAAAAGTGGCCTACATCTTAAGAAACTCAAAATGAAGCATAAAATATGGACATTCATTTTCAGCCAGCTTTGACTCATTTCTGTCACAAACTTTGAAAAATCATAACTAATTCTAGAAAAATTGAAATCATGCATTAATGGTCATTTTGGAAAGCTACGGATGTCTACTTTATATAAAAATATTTTCCAATCATAACATCCATCACAGAGGACTTTTGACATCCAAAAATGTCCAGAGGTCAAGCTGTCCACTAGTGTTGTCACAGATTCCTGTAGCAAATTTTGAAAATATCCAATTAATTCCAAAACAATCCAATCCAGGAAAATGATACTAATATGGAAAGCCATGGATGTTAGATAAAGGTTTAAAATAACTCCAAACTAGCTTAGGCATGCCCAAAGCTCGAAATTCGATCAAACAATAACTAAGGTCAGGTGAAATTCCTGATACTGGACAGAATATTTAAAAATTCATATCTCCCTCTTAGACCTCTAAATAAGGTGCTTCTAGTTGACACAAGTCACTGAGAATGCATAGTTTCTTTGTATAAAATTTTATGAAAATTGAACATCATTTGCCCCATGAGTGACAGAATTTAATTTTGGACCAGTGCTACAGTACCAAGGACAAAAACCAAAAAAATTTTCAACTTCAACAATTCAACAAATATTCTATAAACCTTCAAAAAGTACCAACTTTAGCTTCCTAAAAAGCTCTCAATAAGTTCTAGATGCATGCCAAAATTCAGACCAAGAAGAGTTCATTTGGATAAAAAGTGACATAGCCTCATGAAATGGTCATTTTTGCTCCCTATCAAGAGTCACTTTAGTCCAAATGGCCTCCTCTTGGGCAAGTTTAAAAGCATAATTATGATTTGTGGGAGCTACCCAAATGGTCTCAAATCCTATGCATCTAGATTTGGTCATTCCACATGTAAGAATGCATAGTTGCATTAAGCCATCTAAGAACCAATTTGCATAATTCCATGGATTTAGTGTCACATAAGGTCTATATCATATTCATCCATCATTTTATATTTTTTCATGGTCTTACATTACAAAAATAATATGTACAAGCTCACTTTGACATTCAAATACACATTAGGTTACATAATATACAAAATGCAATCTCTCAAGATCTTTGGCTTGCACTCCTTGCTTCTTGAACATCATCTAGACATTTCAAGATAATGGAGGGAAGGGGAGTGAGATTCTTAGAATCTCAATAGCTCACACACCCATTCACACATACATTCAAAATATACATATATTAAAATCTCAAGTGTGCAAACATAAAGTGTATAATACTACATTTCCATGCCACATTTTCACATCAAGCCATTTTCATGCTCTTGGGACTTTTAGTTTTGCCTCACCCAATTTCTAGGACTTTTGGATTTGCCTCACTTTTAGTCTTGAGACTTTTGACCTAGCCTCACCCATCCAAGGGACTTTTAGTTTAGTCTTACCTATGCTTTGAGACTTTTGGCACATTCTCACCCACTTTAAAGGACTTTTGGCATCACCTCACCCTTGAGAGTCATTCTCACAATCAATGGCATTCAAGACAACACATTGGTACCCATGCAACCTCAAGACATCAAGTGGCATGTTCTCAAATCATAAGAGCATACACAAGCACATGAAATATACATATGCACATAAGAATGCAAGAGAATGAGGTGGAGAGCTACCTTTCAATTAATGCAAGGTTTACTTTGCTAATTCCTTCCCCTCCTTGATTTCACAAGAGCACTTAAGTGGTTGATTGTTCTCTAGGCCTAGACATTACAAGGGTTACACAATCACATAATTAAAGCAAGCTAAGACATTAAACTAAAGCTTGAACATACGCTTGGTTTCATACTTGGCATTATGGGTCCATAATTGGCCTAATGAAGCAACGCTTGCATTTCAATTTATAGGTTCCATTCTCTTATTATTTCTAGGCTTCTTGGACTCATTTAAGGTCTTTGGGGCCATCACACATTCAATTGCACAATTGGAAAACTAAGTTACTTCACAAAACACCATTATGGATACCATTATCCCATCTCCCAATCTATGGCTCCTAAATTTTTTTCCAATGGTTTCTCCCATCTTCTAACATCATATGAAGTCCTAAACCAAGGCTAGAACAAATTAAAACATCCCCTAGCCTAATGAACCAAGCTTGGCCAAAATATACACCATAATAGAGGTTCATGGACTTTGTGATTTTTTCTTGATAGGAAAGCTACTTTTGAGACTTTCTAGAGGTCTTAGGAGCTCAAGGAAACATTCAAATAGCCAAGGAAACATTCATACAAAATCAGATTTTGCAAAACCCTAGAAAACACTATACTTTTCTAACTTGTTTTCTATTAGTTTTTCTTGGAATTTCTTGCCATATTCCATCTCTCCATGCCCTAAAACCCTTGTTCCTTCATTGTATTTGAACAGAACATCCTTCCCTCCTTTGGTTATGTTCTTGGCCAAAATGCACACAAAGGGAGGGGGAAGAGAAGATGCAACAAAAAGCAAATATTACCTAGGATTCAAGTGAACTTTCAAGTGTCTTTCTCCTTGATTCCCTTCTCCTTGGCAAATTCAAAATTCTCCCCTTAGTTCTGGACCCTTTCCTTGATTTTTCTCCTCCTTTTCTTCCCCTTTTTGGTTCACCTAAGAGAGCAAATCAACTTTTGTATTTTGGGCAAAAAATTTCGTGCTTAAGAAGGTGGAAGAAGAAAGGAGAAGTGTGTGGGAGTTTCTAGAAGCATACTTTTCTAAAATTTTCAATTTTGTCCTTTCTTAATGGCAATTTCATTTCGGCTTCGTTTTAGCTCCTTTTTTAGAACCGTCTTTTCTATTATAAAATTTAGGTTCCTAATTTAATAAAATGCTTTTGGAATCACTCAATTTAGAGCCAAAACCTTACCGAACGAACCGATCAAAGTTTGGATTAACCGACATTAAAAAACATACTCCGGAGGGACTTTACTAGTCCCAAGGCTTCCCATAGTTTTTGGGGCCTCTAAGAACCTTGGATAACTCAAAATTTTCATTTAAAAAGCCCTCTTACGTGGTTTTCCAAAAGCTGCATTTATTTACAAAAATGTCATTACATTTCCTCAGTTTTCGTCGTAAATTGTTTCTCCATTCTAACTCTATTTTTCTTTCCTCTTAAGCCTAAAATTATCATTTTTAGGAGTCTATGACTCTAGCCAAATTTTTTGGGACATTATCTAGGTCATTTTGAAGGACTTACATAAATACGGCTCATTTCGTCATTTTACAGAAATTATGTTCATTACAAAACCTAAAATAATATCAAAACAAGTGTAAAAAAGGTAGAAACAATTAAAAATACATGATAAGTCCTTAGAAAAAGTCATAAATATACATATCCAATTGAGACTTATCAATGTGTCTTACCCCGTGGCATGATTATAAAATGACCAAAAAAAATTTGAACATTCTCTAAATAGATATCCAACAGAAAAGTGTATGCCCTAAGAAGCATAAAAGGCCTAATAATTAGATTGCATTGCCTTAAGCCACTAAAATATGAAGATATGACCCCAAGAACCTTTTCCCTAGATATTGGCAAACAATAAATCCCTACAGTTCATGAGTCCATAGCATCCATAATTTTAGGTAGCTTTGAAGAAGGATCCATTTTAGTAACACTAGCAAAGGATTGACCTCAAGTAACTCTAGGGAAAAAGAGAGAGAGAGAGAGAGAGAGAAAGAGAGGAGAGAAAAGAGAAAGAAAAGGGAAAAGAGTTTATAAATTTTCAAACACTTCTTTTAAGTTCATCTAACTAGTAACCTTGCTAGCAAACTTAGGTTCAAATGTTATGAGTGGCTTATAAGCCTTAAGTCCCCATAGGCTCAAAGATAGCCCTATTCACATTACTAAGGTCCAAAAACTATAGTCACAAGACTTCAAGTCCTATCAAGCCATATACAATATACTAAGATAGCAAGTTAATTTGCTCCACTGATAGCAATTTGCTCTTAGTAGCATGACTTAGTTAAAAGAATGATGCAAGCTTGACCAAAGTCATGATTAACTTACCTTTTCCCTTAGAATAAATAGGCCCCAACGCATTTCATAGGACATGGTCCTTCATGGTTAACACTTCCTCTGTATCACTTAACACTCTGATCTTGGCACTCTTGTTGTAACATTTAGTTCTTTGAGTAATATCACTTTCCTTTTCTTTTTTAAGCCACCTATTCCTTGTTGATGCCCTTTCACATTCTCAACAACTATGTTAGAAAATTAATAAAGTAAGATATGCTATTATAATATGTTATATCTATAATATTAGAATTTGAAATATGGATTGCTTTCCTAACTCATAATAAAATCTATTCTTTGTTTACATGCAACACATATGCCACTTTTATGTTCACTTAAGCTTAACAAAAAAAAAGTTTTCAGTAAATATGCATCAAATACTTTGTCAATTACATATTGAGTAAGTTTAGAAATGACTTATAATTGTTCTAATTTTTTTAGACAAATGAAATCTTGTTTATTGAAATTCTAAGTCACATTGTAGTAGAAAAAATATTCATACTAAATTATATAGTCTAGCAAAACCCATCCATTTCCTATCACTTGCTTACTATCGGTACCAGCACCTAAGTATTATTCTTGTTTATCATGTTTAACTCCTTTATGGTAGCTTTCTGCTCAAGTAATTGCAAGGCATGTTTACCACTTATGAGTTCTAACAAGGCAACATGAAATCTAATATAAATGTCATCTAATGACTTTGTTCCTCTTGCAACAAAGTCTTCATTAGAATCATATTCTTCCAAGAATAAAGCTAAATCTTAAGTCATGTCTTTATAATTTGAGACTTGGTTAGAGGAAGTAATAGCCATCTTCTTCCAATCCCAATCTCCACTGTCATCAACCTTTCACGCTCCTGTTTACATAAACTTACTATGTAACAAGATTTAAAGCCCCTATACCTCTTGGAAGCATTGTTGTAGACTACAAAAATACCCATTTTGGTTCTTTGATCAAGCTTATTTTTCCTAGCCTGAGGAACATAGGCATAGACTTCCAAAGACCCTTAAATGAGACATAGAAGGCTCATACCCAGTCCAAACTTTACATGGAGTCTTTTCTTTCAAGGCTTTAGTTAGTAGATTATTCTATAAATGGACAAAGTTATTTATAGCCTCTACCTATAGAATTTTTGGTAATCCCTTCGCCAACATAAGACACCTAACCATATTCATAAACAAATTATTTTTTCTCACACCATTTTCTTAGGGTGATAAGTCACTATGAGCTGATGATTTAAGCCTATCCCTTAAAGAAATTCCTTGAATTGGTTGGAGTTATACTTAGTCCAATTATTAGTCCTTAACATCTTGATCTAAATTGAGCACTAGTTCTCTAGTGTTAACTTAAAATTTTGGAACTTAGAAAATATTTTAGACTTTTATTTGAGGAAATAAACCTAATAATAAACAAGGGAAAACCTTTACTATCATTGTAGGATGGGAGACTCATTAGTGTACACATATCTAAATGGATGAGCTCTAACCTACTAGTTGCTCTCAAGGCTTGATTGATAGAAAAGGGTGATTTGGCTATTTTTTTCCAATCAACACACTTTATGCACATCAATGCAGTTTTTATAAAAGCCAAATCTATCATCAACTCTTTTTCTTAAAGCATTTTTAGAGAAAAATTGATATTCCCATGTCTTTAATGCTAAATGTTAGTTTTATCCTTTACACTAGTATAGGCAAAACCTTATTATCTTTCAACTCATGGGGAAGCTTCTATTATTCATTCTTATTGAGAAACGCCTTTTACACCAATAGAGTCCAAATTTTCACAAATTTTACTTTCAAATAACAAGGTAAAATTTTCGTTAAGAAGATATCCAAAACTTAAAAGATTTTGACTAATCCCAAGGACAATATATTAACATTATACCAAAGACAACTCTTTTTCTCTTAATATCCACAAGCTTGATATTTACACGTTGGACTTTAAAAGAGTGACTTCTATCCAATGTTGTGAAATTCTTCAAATTTCTTATCATGTGAACAGTGCATCCACTATTAATGAGCCACACATTAGGTTTTAGAGTTGCTTTACTATATTCTTCAATGACAGTCAAGCAAGAAACTTTTATTCATAAGCTTCATTGCTGTCAACAACTTGTGTAGGTTAAACTTGAGCTAGACATTGGTTATTTTATATACCTTATCAACTTGTCCAAATTACTTACAAAACCTACACTAAACTTCAAGTCTGTACCTGTAGTACTTCTCTGTATGGTTTCTCTTTTTATAATAGATATAAGGTGGAAACTTGTCCTTTTTAAGCTTATTACTTCTATTATTTTACTATTTTGCTGCTCCTTTTACTTGCCTCTTTTTCCATTATTTTGTTTCTTTGAACCACTATCACTTTGAGTTTTTGGCTTCTAAGCAACCACTTATATAGCCTCACTATCACTTTCTTCTTTTCTAAAGGCTTTTCTTTGCTCCACGGCTTGCTATGCATTTGCAAGCTTTATCATTATGAGTTGTCACATGTCCCATATGTTTTCAAATAAAGAGATGTTGGCTTCATATCTCTTAGGGAATGTCACTATCACTTTCTCTACAATTCTCTTCTCCTCTAACTTATCCTTGAATAGCCTCATTTAGTTTACAATGGCCTTAATTCTGTTAATGTAGTCATTCACTTTTTCTATTTCTTTCATTCTCAGCACCTCAAATTCCTTCCTTAAGTTAAAGATTTGCACATGCCTAATCTTATCACTCTATTACTTTAGCTCCTCTTAAACTTCTTTGGTAGTTTCACAAGCCATGATCCTTATGAAGATGGCCTCATCAACACTTAAGTGAGTGCATGAAAGAGATTTATACTTTTTGGATACTTCCTTTGACTAATCTTTGATTTAGTTTATAGTTAGGTTGGCTAATAAAAGTCTAACCTCTTTCCTTAATTCAATATAATCCTAAAGATCAAATGATCTAAGGTAGGTTCATCTTGATAGCTCATATTTGGTAGTTTTAGCCATTGAAAATAGGTGGATAACTTTGGAAGAAATAACTGAGACCATGATAGGAAGATTCAAGTGTTTGAAGGCAAGTATAGTAGGTGATCTTTTGATTTTCTCTCACATAGGCCAACAAAAGGCTAATCTTATACTTTGATACTAAATGTTGGAAGAAAAGAGAAATGAGGAAGAAAAACAAACTTTAATTATGTTTTTTTGACACACACACACATATAAGTGTTACAAGCCAAAACAAGCAACATTAAGTGTCATGGAAGTTTATCTTTCCAAGACTTTAATGTTGAGTTAGCTCAACAACTAAAAGTATTAAGCATACCAAAAAATCATGCCCTAAATAATTGAAAAGTTTTATAACTTTTGCTAAACACTAGGGATACTTGGTTAATTGGCACTTAGCATCACATTAAGGCACAAAGACTAAAAAACAATGTGTTATAGCAATAGCCAACATCAAATCTTTTCCTTGCCTAATTGATGCAACTAAAATGAATCTTATGCCAACAATTGCACTCCTCATATAAGTAATATAATGGATTATGAGCCTAAGTATTAATTCTACAAGGAATTTTACCTTTTTCACAATTAGCATTTAGTATCATAGGGATATTTATTCTTTTTCTTATGTTGGATTGGGTAGATATATTTACAACTAGTAGCCTAGGTCTCCTTAGTTACTAGAAAATGTTGGATAAAAGTAAGGGACACTAAACAGTTTAACTAAAGACATGACTCCAAACTTCTTAACTTAGCACCTAGACTCCGAAATTGAATTAATTAGCTAATTAGACATTGTTCCCTTAATTAGACCTTGATTCAATAATAATGACCTTGCTTGATTATGTTCAGCAAATTCCTAAGTTATCCAAATAAATGCAACAAGCTATTTAAATCTTAACTTCTCTTAGGGCATTTGATTGAATCAACCTAAGTTCCTATAGCTATCTAAAAGCATTAAGATATGTGAATTCTAGATTAACTAAGAAGGAAGGGTTTAATTGAATGCATCCACTCTTAATTACTCTAAGCCATAATTCATCAAATACCTAGTTGGCATCAACAAACCAATATTTATAGTTAATGAATTAATCCTAACAATTGAGGCTCCAATCAAATGCAACAACATTAAGATCAATTTGGATAATTAAAGAATTCACTCAATTAATTGCCCAATCTAATAATCCAATTGGATGTAGAGATTCAATAATCAATCAAGATCACATTCAATTGCTAAAACATAAAATTTCTCAAAGTATTCCATAGATCAATCAAGAATTGCCATTATACCACAATGAAAATCAAAATGATCTCATTAACAACATACAATCACTAAACCAAAATCAAACAAGAACTTGAAAATACAAAGCAAAGAAAGAATCTGGAAGATGAAGTAAGAGAAAAGAAGACTAGAATAGAAATCATTACAAAACACTACTTAATCTCCATACTTTGATTAAGATTTAGAATCCCAATCTTCTTTATCTTTTTCAAGTCTCTCCTCCATAATTGCCTAGAAACCCTAGTAAAGCTAAGAGAGTTCATAGAAGAATCTAAAAAATGAAAAATGATATCAAAAGCTATGTAATCCTCAAAGGCTAAGCTTTTAAAAACATCTTAGTATCATCTCATTGTGGTGACATGTTGCACCTATTGTGGTTTTATTCTCTTTAGATTTTGTATGAGATTTCACCCTTGCTTGTTGTAGTGTGATATACTTTTTAAGCTTCCCATTTGTGCTAGGTTGCAAATATGTGCCAAAACTCTTGGAAATTAAACTATAGCCCTAGAGTACTTATTTTCTTCACAATCTAACACTAAAGGCATAAAACACAAGCAAAACTAATATGATTTACTACACCTAATTAACTTAACTACAATAATGAGTTGAGGCTTGATTAAAACACAAAAAATGCATTAAATTAATTAAGGAATAAGGTCTTCAATCATAATTAAATTAGAAGTTTAAGGCTCAAAGGTACCTATTCATACATGAAAACTATTAAACTCAAAATATTATGAATATGAGTGTAAAATAGGATAAAGACCTTTAAAACACTTGATAAAACCTTAGAAACAAGCAAGGAAAAATGATACAATTAAAAACTCATTACAAACACCTTGAGGCCCTAGAATAGTGTTGTTATTGGCAACTAGAGACTATAGAAACCTTTTAACCATCACTTGCAAATTATAAACAAAATCATGATATTCTTATATGACCCTCTCAATCTAATTTAGTCGCAAATCCACACATCTATGACATTTCTTCAACTTTGAAATTTCTGCTTAGCCTTTTATTCTCTCTGCTATTAAAAAAAAAAACTCTCAATGAAATCTCAAAATTGGTAACCTTAAAAGCTATCAATGATAAACTTCCATTTTTTGAGTAAAGGGAGAAAATCATCAAATATATTACATCAAAATAAAATTTAGCATAACAAATATTCAATGGATTAAGCCACTATATTGCATGGAATGCAAGAAAAGTACAATAATATAATACACTTTGCCACAACTAACTACTTTGCCAGCTTAGCTTTCATAATCTCTTATCATCCCATGCAATAATCACATGTTTGAATGGAGTTTTTTTTTTCCCACATTTTTCTTCATAATATTTTCAACATTCTCTGACTTGTTGATTATTTGATTCATTGCTCTATTATCCAATTGTATGTTATTCTTGGCCGTATTTGTATCAAAACATTTGCTCTTTCTATCCAAGTCTTTTACCATTCCCACTTTATCATTATAAGGAATAAACCTACAAAACTTTACCTCCTCTATATTTTTAAGTTATTTAGCTTTTTTTTCACTACCACTTTACTTCATTATTACATATAATAATTTTTTATTTTCATTTGCACCCTTAATTCTTTAAGATGCAAAACCCTTATCAACTTTATCAAATTTTATCATGTTTATATTACATGCATATGTATTCCAAGAATATTATCTTTGTTATCATTTTACAAATCCATGCACATATAAATTCTTTTTTTTTTTAACCATTGGCTTGTGATTTCAGGTTCTATATCTAAGGAGATAGGCAATCTTGAAAACCTTCGAATATTAGAGTTGGGATCTAACAATTTCAGTGGACATATTCCTTCAAATGTATTCAACATTTCAACATTGACTATCTTGAATCTTGCATTTAATTCCCTCACAGGGCTTCTTCCCTCAAATTTAGGATGTGGCCTTCCTAATCTCGTGGAACTACATCTGTCAAACAATGAACTTGTTGGAAATATTCCAAAGAATATATGCAATGCTTCTAAGCTCAACATTTTGGCGCTAGATTTTAATCAATTTAGCGGAGCTATACCTCATACACTTGGGAATTTAACCAACTTGTTTGAAATGAAATTTGGAGGGAATGATTTGAATGGGCCAATTCCAACTACAATTAATAGATTACAAAAACTTCAATATTTGGATCTTAGTTACAACAAATTGGAAGGCTCTGTCATAGATGAACTTTGCCAAATAGAAAGTTTGAATGTGTTATATCTAGCCAACAACAAACTTTTTGGATTGGTTCCATCATGCCTTGGAAATATTACTTTTCTACAAAAGCTTGGCTTGGGCTCTAACAAATTGATTTCTAAGATACCCTCTTCTCTTTGGAGTCTCAAAGATATATTGGAGGTAAACTTATCCTTCAATGCATTAAGCGGATTTCTTCCACCTGAGATTTCAAATTTGAGAGCACTTACAGTATTGGATTTGTCAAGAAACCATATTTTAGGAAATATTCCTACAACTATTGGTGACTTGCAAACTTTGCTAAGGTTATCTTTAGCTCATAACAAATTACAAGGGCCTATTCCTGAATCACTTGGCCGCATAATAAGCTTAGAGTTCTTGGACTTTTCCCAAAATCACTTGTCGGGAGTGATTCCAAAATCCTTAGAGTTACTTGTTTATCTTAAATATCTTAATCTCTCGTATAATGTCTTACATGGAGAGATTCCAAATGGAGGGCCTTTTGCAAATTTTACATATAAATCTTTTATGATGAATGAAGCTCTTTGTGGGAGTCCCCAACTCCAAGTTCAACAATGTAGTAAAGGAGGCAAGAAGAGGTTTAAAAAAGAGATGATTATGATCAAGTTCTTATTGCCTATCATGTTGGTAGCTATTTTGGTTGTTTTATGCATAGTCATTCTAAAACGTAAGAAACATTATGATGATTCAACCTATGAAGGTTTGATAAATATGGGAGCACCAATTAGGATATCTTACTATGAAATTCTACAAGGAACAAATGGATTTGATGAAAGTAATTTGCTTGGTAGAGGCCATTTTGGATCAGTATTTAAAGGAGTGCTTTCAAGTGGAAAGATAGTTGCAATTAAAATATTTAATTTAGACTTGGAAGAAGCATCAAGAAGTTTTGATACTGAATGTGCTGCTATGTGCAATTTGCGTCATCGCAATCTCATTAAGATCATTAGTAGTTGTTCGAATATTGAATTTAAATCTCTAATTATGGAATTTATGCCAAATGGAAGCCTTGAAAGGTGGTTGTATTCTCATAACCATTGCTTAGATTTTATGCAAAGATTGAACATAATGATTGATGTGGCATCTGCATTAGAATATCTTCATCATGGTTCTTTAACATCAGTTGTTCATTGTGATGTAAAGCCAAGTAATGTTTTGTTAGATGAAGATATGGTGGCCCACGTCACTGATTTTGGCATTGCCAAACTATTGGGAGAAAGGCAACTTGAGACTCATACTAATACCTTGGCTACTCTTGGCTATATTGCACCAGGTGATAATTTCATTATCCTATTGTGGTTTATTAAATTTTATGTCCTTATGTTTTTACATACATATAGCCACTTCTGCATGTTGTTATGAGATGAAACCAATGTCTAATGTTAGATATAATATTAGATCATTCAATTAATTTTTAGTCACATTAACAAAGAAAACTTCCATCATAAAAATTATACTCAAGTTGATGTATTTGCATTTTGACACTTAGAGTATGGATCCCAAGGAGTTGTTTCCATAAAAGGAGATGTGTATAGCTATGGTATTATGCTGGTTGAAGTATTTACAAGGAAGAAGCCAACAGATGGCTTGTTTATTCAAGGACTAAGTTTGAAAGGTTGGGTTAGCAAGTCAATACCACATTCAATAATCCATATTTTGGATTCCAATCTTTTGCAAGTAGACTATCAAAATATTGATGTTATATTACCACATATATCATCAATTCTGGAATTGGCGTTGAATTGTTGCACTGATTTACCTGAAACACGAACTAATATGGTAGATGTTGTAGTGGCATTAAACAAAATCAAGGACATCTTTATGAAAAATGGTGGAAGTGCCACAAGGTTGAATAATCATTAAATCAGTTTGTATTTGTTATTTTCAGTACCTATCATTTTATTTTCTTTGTTATCATCAATTTGCTGTAATATGCATAAAATGAATTTTCAAAATCTGAACATGTACTTGGCTAATGTGGAATGATTGTTTTAATTTATGATGTATTTGAAGTTTGAGAATTTAGGGCTTTGTTGTTTAGGTCTTGGATATCTTTTATTTTGATTTTAATGTTTTAGTAAAATTATGTTTACTTGAATTGTTTCTATATGGCATATTATTTCTCTTGCGATATATGTTATAACTGAATTTGAAGAATAAAAACTTAGAGTTCTGTTTTTTTTTTCCTCCAAAGAAAAATGGCGGTTTTGGAATTTCTTTACCACTTTCCAATGTTAACGAAAGAAAATGTTTTATTTTTTCAATCAACCAAAAATTGCCCTGCATTTTTCCTCCCTCACTCCATCTATGTTGACTTATAGGTCATTAAAATAGTATCAATATATAGCTCTAAGTAAATACACACATATATCAAATCAGATGAATGATATATATTAGGTGATAGGTTAAAAATAATAATCATCATCATTAGATAATTAAGTTAATAGTTGAAAATAATTTAAAAATCATCATAAATGTGTAATATAGATCTTTTTTAATATTTTGTGTTAATAATTTTTTTATTAATCTCGATCATATTTATTAAAAATGGACGAATGATTGACTCTGCCAACCAGGCCACTAATCCAACAGTTGTATCACTAATTAAACTAATTGAATTGGTAAGATAATTATATATATAATTTAAATATTAAAAATAATTATTTTTCATGTCAAAAAGTGATAAATCCGTAAAACTTTCAACTCTTAAACAAAGTAACAAGTCAAATATTTAATACAGCTAACAACTTCTGGTCCATGTTTCAAAGTTTAAAAATTCCCAAGTATTACAAGCAAGGTAATAACAGACTAGACAATATTGACACTAGGTTCCTTTTAAGTAACATTGACATAAAGAAAAATGGGTACCGTAATTTTTTTTTAAAATGGTATTTTTATCATATCTTAGTATAACCAGATATACCAATTTAGCTCAGGTCACCGGCTTAAAAAAAAAAAAGATGAACAAACAATTCAATCCTATCCAAGATGGGATTGCATAAGACAATCCGTTCATCTATTCGCATTGGCCTAGCTTGACTTCCATTTGCCAGGTCATTGAGTTGACGAGTTGGTTTGAGTTTAATGACTATAATTTCAACTATTGATTTGCAATTTGTTAATAATCATTTCCTTCTCACACACGTGCACGTGCCAAGGAAACTCTCCATCAACGTCGGACTAAATTCTTCCCCCTGCTCCAAGCAAATTAACTTGGCGTGACCTTTTAAATGGATACGTTCTTGCAGAAAAATGTATCTTACCTTTACTGCTTTCCAATGTTAACGAAAGAAAATTTGTTTTTTTTTTTCTTTGGTTTTTCAATCAACGCAAAAATTGCCCCACAGTTTTCCTTTCTCCCTCTCTCCATCTATGCTAACTTAGGTTATTAAAATAGTATCAATATGTAGCTCCACGTAAATACACACGCATATATCCAATCAGATGAATAATGTTAGGTGAGAGGTTAAAAAAATAATCATCATCATTAGATGATTGGATTAATAGTTGAAAATAATGCAAAAAAATCATAAATGTGTAATATATATTTTTAAATTTTGCATTAATCTGACTATATTTATTAAAAATGGACCAGTTATTGACCTGGCTAAGGTCTAGGGACACCAGATCACTAATCCAACCATTCTATCACTAATTAAACCAATTGAACCAATAATATATATATATATGTATATGTATATATATAATTCAAATAATAAAAATAATTATTCTTAACGTTAAAAAGTGATAAATCTATAAGCTTTCAACTCTCAAACAAAGTAACAAAGTCAAATATTTAAAAAAGATGACAACATCTTGTCCATGTTTCAAAGTTTAAAAATCCCAAGTATTACAAGCAAGGTAGCAACAGACTAGACAATATAATATCATTGATACTAGGTTTCTTTTGTATAAAATATTGACAAAAAGAAAAATGGGCCCCCTAATTCTTCTTCTTCTTTTGTTTCTTTTGAAAATTGTTTTTTAAATATCTTAATATAACAGGATCAACCAGTTTAGCTCGGGTCACCAGGTCAGAAAAAACAATTCAATCTATTCCAAAACGGGTCACTTGCACAAGACAATTCGCTCACCTGTCCGCACTAGCCTCGACTTCGATTCGTCAAGTTATCGAGTTGGTTCGAGTTTAATAACTATGCTCTCGACTATTGACTTGTGATCTATTAATAATTATTTCTTTCTTCTACTTGATATGCCCCAGCACGTGCCAAGGAAACTCCTCATACTCTCTTCTCAACAACGTGGGCCTAAATTCTTCCCTATGCTCCAAGCAAACTTGCACGTGACTTTTGAATGGATGCCTTCTTGCAATAAAAAGTATCTGACCTTTGTCTCAAAGCTGAAACAACATTAGCCTTTGGAACGTTGGAGCTAAGTAGGGACGTTCCTTTGATGATATATTAAATGTCTGTCTTTTCTCTTATGACCTCTAGAAATCAAGGCTCTATTATTAGTTTTATAAATTTTGGCCACAAGTTCGAACTCCACTTGGGTATTGAGGTGATGACATTAATTTTTAGTTAGAAATTAGCATAAAAATTATAAGTGTTTAATTAATAAATGTAGTTAAGAAGTTGTAATTAACTTATTGAGGTATGAATTCTAATTTCCTTTCTCAAAACAAATAATTTAGATACAACCACATCTTGCGACTTTCTATCACTTTCAAACCCAAAAGTTTTCCAAATCTAAGAAGTGGTCACCTATAAGTGAAGCAATGTAAAATGAACAATTTTAGAATTCCAAAATTCCCTCTTTTTCCTTCCTTATATATGATTTATTCGCAAAGTAATTTTTAATGAATTTTTTGCAATCTCTATATAAACCAATCAAGGTCGAAAACTTTTGGAAAACCAAAAAAAATCTCAATTTAGAACTCAATCTAAACTTCGATTCTTTGGGATATATATATATATATATATCTTGAATCAAAATGGGGCATTTTTTCTTACTATTATGCCTTAAAAAAAATAGATAGTAAAATATAAAGACTTGAGTTGTCCTGTCTACCTAAAGACCTATCTACCCCTTTGAAAATATCTTCTCTTTCCTTCATTATTTCTTTCTGTTCTTTATGGCTTCTACAAATTTATACGTGTCTTCCCTTCACCCCATCACCAATTTTCTCCATTTTTAGTGACACCCACCACTTCCGACCACCTTATAATTCCTTTTTGGTGTCTAGATTGTCATTTTAGTAGCTTCTTGGACTAGTTGCAATTTGGGAGCTCAGAATACGAACTCCTGGTCCTTCCTTTGATCTTTGACTCTCTAATCTTAACGATGAGTTTGGGCATACCAAATGGAAAGCATTTAGGTTATACACACTGTGAATAGTATCTATGGAGCTAGAAACTTGGGGCACCAGGTGATAGTTTTGGAATCTTGGCTAAATTTAAGATATAAATTGTCTATTAGGTTGCTAATATATTGTGTATGTGTTGTTTATGCTTATGAGCAACTCAGAGGTTACCCACACGGTTGAGGGTTTAGTTTTCGGCTAGTGGCATAAAGGACTTATTGTCTCTACCCTTTTCATAATTGTTCTAGCTTTTCACTCAATCATGTGTTCTCATTTGCACTGTTTTGTTTTTAAAACTATTATTATTCTCGGGACAAGCTCCACGATTTACCTTCCATCGGGAATAAAATTATTCAAGAAATGAAAAATGATTTAAGTTCTTTTAAATGTTTTGCACATGTCTATATGACCAACGAACTCAATGTATTGGAATTGCATCATGGAAAGACAATATGCACAAGTCTTGTTCAGAATATTGCAGAAATTGATGAAAAGATTATATTGTTTTATCATAATATCACTGAGATTGATATGAAAATTACATTGCTCGGAGGTGATTGATTATGGTTTCTATTTTTCTTTTCATTGTAAACTTTATAATTCTTTTACTTATATTTAACTTTACATAAAACTAGTTTTATTGAAAGGATTTTTATTTACTATACATAACTATGTTGTTAACCATGACGCAACATTACAAGGTCCGACTCATTACCCCTTTTCAAAATCCTCATTTTTTTTCTTAACTCTAAAGCTCCGTTTGGTTGAGGGTTTTTGGAGTGGAGAGGAGGAGAAGAAGATAAGATGTTTGATTGAATAAAATTGAAAAGAAGAGGAGGGGAGGGAAGGGGAAGGAGGCAAATTTCCCTCCCCTCCAAATTGGAGGGTTTTGGAGGGGAGGGGAAGGGTATTTTGTAAGTTATAATTTACTTTATTGTTTCTTAATTTTTTTAATATTTTAATATATTAATATTTAATAAAAATTAAGATAATTTTTTTTATCAGAAATTAAAAATAAAAAAGATTAGAATTTATAATTCTTTTTTAAAAAATATTGATATAAATAACTTTTTTAATAAAAAATAAAATTAAAATAATATAAAGAGTAAATTTATCTAAATATAATTACTTCCCCTCCTCTCCCAAACCAAACAATAATCTCTCATCCTCTCTCTTTCCTTCCAACCAAACAGAATTCATTGAACCTCTTCTCCTCTCCTCCCCTCCCCTCCATTAAACCAAACGGACCCTCAGATAAGACTACACTAAAAGTATAAAAAAATAATCAAACAAAACAAAACATTATTAAAAAAAAATTTATAGCTCTGTTACAATTGCGTCAGCGCGTCCTGCTTGCATTGCCTAAACAAAATCTCCCGTACTAAATCTTCTTTACATACAAATTTGTAGAGAGACAAATTTCGCAATCTTAATGCGAATGTCTCCTCGTTAACTTTTGCAAATTTAAGGCCCATTTTAAATACTTTTGTCAATAAATTATAGTGGCTATAAGCGGGCATTGCAGAATGGTTAGTGGACTTGGATTTGGAAGCTTCAGATACGCAGGAACGGTTATCTAAACTATGTTTGAGCAATAATATTATTCCTCTCCCTGTGTTTTGGAGATGAACCACTCAGGGCTTCTTTTCTCTTTTTATTTTGAGCTGTTCGTGTTTAATGTTAGGCTTGTTAATATAGACACTGGCAAAAAAAAAAAAATCTGACTCTGGTTTATTTTTGGTGGGCCTTCTTGAGGCTATTTAATCTAAAGAGGCAACGAGATTTTTTAGACGCAGAAAATATTTTGTTCTTTAAATTTGGAAAAAAAAAGAAAGAAAGAAAGAAAGAGAAAGCTATACTTATAACTTGGATTTGAAAGCCAGAATTTCATAGTGTGGAAGAGAAAATGATGCTGAACTGTTAATATTATTGCTCAAACGAAAACCTTGGGCTCTATGCACAAGTTTAGGCCACATCATACAGCAAAATATCAGCATTATTTTAATTGAACTATTATGCCAATGATTAAATATATTGGGTCAATGCTCCAGATGCAACACCTACAGCTTGCGAGGGAGGTTTGGAACAACCTCGGTACTTTCATGCAAATGACAAAGATAGCTTGAGTTAGCTGCAGTGGTTCTCTGCTAATCCAAAGGAAGTTCTCACAAGTATTGCTGTTTTTGCTTATTTGTATGGTTTGATGGCTTTGGAGAGGTAGGAAGTTCTCACAAATCAAATGGGTGCTATTAGCTTTGAGGAGTTGACCTCCCTACCCTCCATGGTGATGTTAGGTGATTATTTTTCTTTTGTCTAAAAAAAATCACTAGACATTGATTTTAAAATTCATTTGATACACTATATTAAACTAACAATAGAAGCTAACATAATTTATTATAAATTTATCACTTATTTAGTACAAGTAATATGTTATATAAGTTTATATATCATATTTATTTTATATATCAAAATGATGTATAATTTAATCAAACCTTAAAATATGAGATTATATCTTGTCGAATTTTGAAGTATAAGACCTTATCAATATTTTTCTATTTCAACCCTTACTCATTAGGAGTGTTCGCAGGTCGACTTGATTTAGCTTTTGGCCTAACTTGATCCCTAACTCGATTTTGTATCGAAATATCTTTTTAAAGCTCAGTGCCCAAGTTAATTCAGTTTGGTTAGTGTTAGATCATGTTGGTTTCTTAGGCCTTTTTCTTTTCTTGAAGTTATAAAATGACTTCTAAAAAATAAAATTTTGCTCTCAACCTTTTTATCTAAACTCGGTACTCAATCCAATTCGATTTAATACTAGATCAACAAAGCTAGTTTCCTAAGTTAATCAAGCTACTTTTTATTTTTTAAATTTTTGGTAAAAATTCAAAAGTAACATCTAAAA
Organism: Erythrophleum ivorense; assembly: GCA_026724425.1. Lineage (NCBI taxonomy): Eukaryota > Viridiplantae > Streptophyta > Magnoliopsida > Fabales > Fabaceae > Erythrophleum > Erythrophleum ivorense. The sequence goes on along the minus strand of JAIUCV010000359.1, from coordinate 147,413 downwards.
AAAGATAAGATTTTTATATAAATCTTTATAAAATTATATTTTATCCCTAAAAAATTAAAATTTTCATATAAATCATTAAAAAATTAAAAATATTACTCTTAAAAAGATTCATTGGACTGGGTCAAGTCAAGGATCAAAAGGCCTATCTTGACCTACTCAAAATCTTTCTAGGTCTAGCCTAACCCAAGTTGGTTGGGCATTAAAAGTTTTCATGAGTTGGGTATTGGCCTAACTTAATATTGGCCTAATTTTGAACTAAGTTTTTTTTTATCTAACTCAGTGCTCGACCAATCTAGCTTCGTATTGGGACAAGCCGGGTTGGTTTCTTAGGTTGGTTACGCTACTTCTTCTTTTTAAATTTTTTATAACCCTAAAAAGATTCATTTAAATCCTTGAAAAATTATATGTTGCATAAAAAAATAAAATTTTCATATAAATCTCTATGAAATAATTTTTTAAAAAATTAATAAAACTAGACCAATTTTTTTAATTTCTCTTTTCCTTTTTTTAATGATTAAATGATGTATTTATTAAAAAATTAATATAATATAATAAATTTAGATAAATATAATATATTTTTAAGCAAAAGATATTTTTGTCAAAAGATTAATTTTATCTTATTTATAATGCATCACCAGATATAAGATAACATGATTTTCATATGATACATTATTTTATCCAGTGTTACATCAAACATTATATAGTTTTAAAATTTTATCAAATTTTATCTTATATAATATACCACATAAATCCTTAGCAACGTTTTAAAAACTAAACGGCTCACTTAATCAAAGTCAAATTAGTTATATATATATATATATATATATAAGCATAAATATATATGATATTTTACAATTCAATTAATACATATATTATAAAACAATATTTAAAATAAATAAATACATATATATTGGTTAAAATATTTTATATATAACAATAAATTCATATAAAATGAATTAGATAGAGTATGTTGAATATTATAAATCTCCATCATAGAATACCAAAATTTTAATTTAAACAAAAAATCAAAAATTGATTTTTAATCAATTTAGTACCAAACCAAATTTTATCAAATTTTATGATTTTCAACTAATTCAACCAATTTTTTAGCCAATTAATTTTTTAGTCAATGATCAAAATCACGAACAATTCAACGATTTTTCAATCCAACTAATTGGTTTGATGCAACTTTCTAAACCATGGATTTTAGAACTTACGAGGAATAATTTTGTGATTCTTCCTTATTTTAATTTCAGTTCTTCATTTTTCTTTTTTCTTTTTCCTAAAGAAGTTTTGCATATAAAAAAACCTTACCTATATCTTAATTTTCTATTTATATTAAAGTCGTGTGAGTTAAGTTAAAAGAATCATATGAATTCAATTATAGATACAATGTATTCATGTGACCTAATATTTTCTTCAAGCCATAACATCCTGAGATAACATTTTAATTAAACTACAGTGAATCCGTTGTTCATTAAACAGCAAAAAGATACGGAAAGCCAACCCACAGGACATGCAGTCTACAAAGAAAGCTGGAAAACCACATATCCACCAACCCCTCTTGTTTTCCTGTTCTAGCTCCCTCAATCAATTGCAACTATGAGATGTATAACATTCTGTCCAGAAAGCAAATATACTCAGGATTTCCTGGCGAGTAATTCACAGGTTACTATGTCCTCCATGGACGAAGCAAACCTCCCGGCACCTATGACAGGAACTATGTTGAAGATTGGCTCCTCACCACTTACGACCTGACTTATTTCGGCAAGTTCTGAAAGTGCATTGCTGAACATGGGCACCAATTCCTCCAACGACACCTGAAGGCTTGCCGGGATGTAGAATCGCAAATTCTGCACGAGCAAGGATATGCTAGATTGTAAGAGCATGACTAGGATCTAAAAAAGAAGAGAATAGAATAATGCAGATGTTTCCTTAAAGTAAGGCCTTATTACAAAATTGGTATATCAACTTTAAAACATAATTAAACACCACCCTAAACTTTAAAATGTAACAAAATACCTCTTAATGCAGTGTCTGGTATTTAGGGGTGTTTAATATTTTGTTACATTTTCAGGGGAATAATTATCACGTTTTAAAGTTTATGTATCAATTTTGTTTAAACCTTACTTCAGAGGAGTTAAATGTTGTTTCCCCCTCATATAATTTCTGGTGCTCCTCTGCTAAATCATCTATTCCTATGTGTGTACATTCTACTTGGTTCTGTTTTCCCGTAAGAAAGAACCGAGTCCCAACGTGTAAATTAAGGTTAAAGTTCTGTGCATATTAAATGTTAAAATTTCATATTTTTTGTAAACAAACATGTGAAATCACATAAAATATCTAGATGTGAAAAACAATTGTTAAGTGAAGAATGCGCAAGATCTTTTAAACTGCAGAAGTTATAATTTCTACCTGATTATCATATAATCCATATATTTATAGTCACTAATTAGTGAAGGTTTAGGGAGCCAGTATAATTTTACTAGGTAATACTATTGAGGGGAAGAACAAAATGCACAACTTTAAAATATGATCAGGTGTTCAGGACAATGGATGAATCAAAGTTTAACTGGTATGTTAGATTTAAACGAGGAAACGGACCACTATATCCTCCCAGGCAAAAGCATTATCTGTCATAACTTTGTCAAGTAGATAGATCGAAAACTTCGAAAGTTTCTCCATATGCGCCTTAGGGAGAGAAAATTGACCATCATTGACATAATCAGTTGGAAGGGAATCAGAACATATCTTCACAGCCATCTCACTTGTAATATACAACATAATGGCACATATCTTTCCATGAACCACACATTTCTGAATGCAAGAATCATGCCAACTTTCATGCTCGAAACCCCAATAACACCGTGGATTCAAACAAGATCTTTCCCTTGTGGTCTCAATTGATGCTTCTGTGTCTTCTTCAACATAAAGAATAGGCTTTACTTCTACACAAGCTCTGCAAAGCCAAAGAGTAAAACCAACTAAATGCAAGGATTATGTGATGTGGTTAGCACAAAGGATTGGGCGATGCAAGAATTCAATGGATAGTCCATTCCCAGACCCATTCCCTGAAAAAGGAATTAAATCAAGACCCCAGACTAGATCATAATTTGAGTCTCAAATTACAAAAACCAAGTAGATGTCATCATCCATTTCTTCTTTTTTCTTTACACCTCAAAGCAACTTTATTTTCAATGATATTGAGAACACTAAGCCAGTACAAGACACCAAAAAACCTTAAGGGCGCCTTTTTCTTTTTTTGGGGATAAAAGAAGAAATTTTATTAGTAAGAGAAGAATATACAACTAGCTAGAGGATAAGAATTCCTCAAGCCAGAAAATACAAGAAAAGCTGAAAACAATACACAGTAACAAAATCCCTAGAGAGCCTAATAAAGGATCTGACCGGTTTCTTTGCAAATCAGATAAAAGAGTTCCCCCTAGAAAGATCATGTGCTAAGCACCAAATGGAAGCCCTATACACAATTCTATCTATAAAACAATTAAAGGAGAAGATACACCCTTGAAGATACGCGTATTCCTCTACAAACCAAACTAACCACAAAATCCCATAAACCACACCTATTATTAATGGTAAAGAGAGCTACAGGATTCCGTACCTCTTAGGAAGATCAGGAACAAGGACATAAAGGAAAACAGGATCTGATGCTTTGTACATATTTCCTTCTTGTAAATGGGAAATCTTCATCTCCCTGAGGAAAGTCTCCTGTTTCCTCATAATTTCATGTCTCTCCGATGATGAGACATGTTTAGAACAGTAAATAACAAACACAATTGCAGATGTAGATATTGAACAATTAAAGCACTTTGCCACTGCCTCACTGTTTTTTAGTGCTTGCACCAGTTCAACACTTGAGCCTCCACTGCAAAGATTCATTGTAGGAGGGTCAAGCCCCAGTTGCCCAGCCATGTGAAGTATACCCTCATGCAAGGTTGCCTGACCAAAAGAATTAGAAAGAACTGAAGTTTAACAAGATAACATTCAAAATGTGATAGTATGAATCACACAATAAAATATGAAGGAGAATGAAAGCAAAGCCATCACTTCTCAATGCACTTACATTATTTAAATGTAAAATTGCTATTCAACTTTTTTCTGTTATATAAATAAGAGCATCTAGAAATTAGTCCTAACTTTCCAGTCCTGTCACCCTAAAATAATCAAAGATGTGGCCAAAAAAAAAAATCCATGTTCAAGTATTTAAAGAATAAAGAAGGCAGAGATTTATCTAATTTTAATTAAGCACAGACTCCAGCTAAAATAAAAGTAGTAGTCCATATATTAGAGGTCAACAAAAAATTATTTGGAAAACTTCACATATATTTGCCTTGAGCATTTCCTACATAGAGCTGCTGTAACACCTAATTCCCCATTGGATTATAGTTAACATTTCATCAACCAACTTTAGAGTTCTAGCGATGCGGAAGCTTAGATTATTTACCTGAGAATGAAAAATATGGATCAATTTGAACCTTTTTAAATCTTGCTAAGTGACTTCTTCCAAGTATTAAACTTCATAATGTTACTCCCATCATGATTATCTAGAGTATTAGTTAACAAAGCTCACATAGAGTTAACTACAAATTCCAACTATACCCTTTTCACTTCTATGTGAACATCATAACCACAAATTCAAACATCTCATTATAACAAAGCTATGCTCAGATATGAGTTCCATTGCATACCAACTCCATAAGTTCATGAGTATTCCATCTAACCAATATCAATACACCCAAGATATATACATCATTTTACTCTATTGTTTAACCCTAGTACCTGGCAATTCACATTATTTATGAGATAAGCTACCAAAGTAATATCCATAAAAGTTGCATACATAACTCTATTTACAATTTCCAAAAACATAAACAGCTACTAAAATAACTATCATTAGTTCTCAAGTTGCTTTTTCTTTTCCTTTCCAAAAGCCTCACCTAGAAAAGTATAGCCCACAACGAGGTGAGATATAAAATCTCAGTAACTAGTAGCACATTCTCAACATATAAACCATAATTTAGAATTACTAGCAAACATACAATTTAGCAGGTACGCTATGAAAAATGAGACAAGGGATACAAATACAATCATCAATAAAGTTAGTGGCCAAAAAGTACAGGTGTTGTTAGGTTGCAGTCTCCACCCATTAGAGGTGCATTTCAGCCGCTGTCTCCCTACATATAGTCTCATTCTCAGAGGAGGTGGCCATAAGCTGCATCTCAATTCAACATACTTTGGAGATGCCCGTAGGCTACTGTCTCCCTTCCTCATGCAATATATGTATCTATGGGTATTTGCATCAGATCTGGAGCCTTTCCCCAGCTTCTCCAATGGCTAGTTTCCTAATTTAGGTGAGTCAAATATTCCTTTCTTTATGGTGCTTTATTTTCTATCCATTGCTTATTTAATCTTATCTTTAGTCTAGGTTTCCTTTCTTTCTGGGAGCCTATGGACCATTGCAGAGCTCCCCTTTTATTTGGTTGCTGTTCTCTCTATTGGAGTGAATTCAATCAATGAAATATCAGTATTTTCACATGGTATCAGAGCTTTACCATGCTTGACCATGCTTTCATAATATTTGGCCAAGGATTGGCCTCCAATACAGAAGCCCAAGATGGTCTAACACCTTTGAAACCTCCCACTTTATGCTCAGAACTCATCAAACAATGTTAGAAGGCTCAAACACTGTGATTGCAGTTCTATAGCCACAGATTCTGAGAACACACACCAGCCAGCCTTACTCAAAAGGCTCTAATTGGCCAAACCCAGAAGTCCAGCCTCTGTCCACTTCTCCATGCACTACCATGTGCCATTGCATCCAGTTGATTGTCATTCCACGTGTTGGCATGTGAAGGCACGAGACCCACCATCTTCCACTATCGTCTGTCCAAATCTGATCAACTTGGCCTCCTCTACTAATCTATGGTGTCTGTTGGTCCTACATGAGACCATATAGATGAAGCCACCACACTTGATACAACTTCAAGAGCAAATTTTTTCACCCATGACCTAAAAAGCTGCTCCAAAGGCTGTTTGAAGAGCAAAACATGACCTCCAATGACTCTAAGGGTAATTTAAGGGCTGGGAACATAGCCCAATCAGGTAAATTTTCTATTGCACTAAATACTCAAGTTCTTGAAAATCAGGGGGCAGTGGATTCAGAAGCCTTTGACCACATGACTCACAATACTATTCTATTTGATAAAACAAATCTTTGCAACTCACCTTCAAAAGTCAAAATTGCTGATGGGACTTTAGCTCAAGTTTCTAGAGTTCGAACCATCTCCATATCAAAAAATTTAATTCCCAAAGATGTGTTGCTTGCTCCAAAACTTGTTTGTAATCTCTTTTTGATAGTAAGCTTGTAAAAGATAACTAACACTTGCAAAGTTAATTTCTTTGATGGTGGTTGTGAGTTTGAAGACATGACATTCAAGAAGATGATTGATGATGCTAAAGAGACAGATGGTCTTTATCTCATTGGTGCTAAAGGTTCAAATAAATGGAGTCTTAATGCTAATTCTGATTTAGATGTGATCTTATGGCATAATAGACTAGGTCATGCTAATTTTTAGTACATGAAAAGAATGTATCCTAGTCTCTTTAATAAAGATGCTACTATTAAAAATTGTGAAACATGCCAACTTGCCAAACAAACCAAGGCTAATTACCCCACACACACCTACAAACCATCACATCCCTTCCATCTCATTTATAGTGATATTTGGGAACCTTCCAAAATTAAAGGCATTACAAGTAGTAGGTGGCTTGTGACTTTTGTTGATGATCATACAGGGATCACTTGGGTGTTTTTGATGACAGAAAAATCTAAGTTGCCTACCATATTCAAAAATTTCTACCAACTGATTAAAACGAAATTTCAAACTAATATAAAAGTCTTAAGGAGTAATAATAGAAGAGAGTATATTAACACATCTCTAGGAACCTACCATATTGAACAAGGTATCCAATATCCATCACCAAACATTTTTCTCCCACACACCCCAACAAAATGGTATAACTAATCAAAAAAATAGAGACATTCTTGAAATAGCTAGACCATTATGTACACTATGAATGTGCCCTACAAATTTTAGGGATAAGTTGTCATCACATCTGCCTACTTTCTTAATAGAATGCCCTCTAAAGCTCTTAGTTTTTGATGGAACTCTCGTAGATTGTATTATTGAAAAAAAAAAAAGAAACAACAGCTATATGTCACGGGGTCAGTCTTCTCACCCCAAAAGCCGGCTGATGTGGCAAGGACCTCCCCGCTTTATAAGCCCAGGACCCTCCCCTCGTCCATTCGATGTGGGGCGTAACAGCTCCCCCGGCCAATCCGTGACGCCCTCGTCACGGCTGGCCCACCGGACCACCATTCCATCCACGGTGGGGCCCACCTCTGAGCCGTGGAACGCGGGTCAGGCTCTGATACCAATTGCCACGGGGTCAGTCTTCTCACCCCAAAAGCCGGCTGATGTGGCAAGGACCTCCTCGCTTTATAAGCCCAGGACCCTCCCCTCGTCCATCCGATGTGGGGCGTAACATATAGCTCCCTTGATATAAGGAGATAGCCGATTACAGAGTAATGAACACAGAAAAAAATGCAAAACAAAGAAACGTAGCACTCCTGACTCTCGAGAGGTCGGGTCCTCTCCTCTAGACTAGTGACTTTTCTCCTTGACTCCCTCCTAGATCCTCTCCACCAGAAATATACCTCCAGCACACACTCACGTGCCCCACCCCACAACACAACAAAGTTAGTTAGAATCTACTCCTACATTCCCTTCCTCCCTTTCCCCAGCTGCCAGCTCACCTCTCATTTTATTTCTTTTGGTTTCTTCTAACATAAACCTTTCCCCACCTATTAATTTGTTTCGGTTGAGCTATTTTGGGCCTTCTTTCATACACTTGACAACCCATAGGTCCATTAGTTTTCAAACTCCTTATGACACATTCCTCAAAACTTACCCTATCACCTATTTTATCTCCAACATAACCATGAAAGTATTTGGATGCATTACTTCTGTTCACCTCCATCACGATAGCAAGCTTGATCTAAATGCCACTAAATGTATTTTTGTTGGGCACTCATCATCTAAAAAAGGCTACAATTGTTACTCTCCATCTCTCAAAAAAATTTGTCTCCATGAATGTCACCTTCTTTGAGAGACAACCATATTACCCCAAATTCTCCATTCAGGGGAAGACTTACCATGATGAATGGACTTTTTGTGTTTCGCCATGTTCTTCCCCTACTATCACTGCCACTGACCCTGAACCAAAGAATCATACTACTTGTGAGCTTGAAACTGAAAATAGTAGTACTATTCTTGAAATCAATGCAGTACCATCCCTTGAAATTAATAATAATCTTCTTGAAAACAAGCACTGGTTTTGATATTGACCAGCCTCGGCAACATATTCAACCTAATGATGAGTCTCATTAGCTAAAAGAAAATTACCACTACCCTCAAGTTTCCTTAAGGAAACATAAAACCCAAGAGATAACAGTCTTTATTCTTCTTGAGCAGCACCAAGAAGCCTTTTGCCCAAGTCCAAGAATTGATAAGAACTCAAGATTAAATTGGCCCATTGCCTTAAAGAAAGGAACTAGATCTTGCACTCAGCATTCTATTGGGAAGTATGTATCTTATGAAAAACTTTCTACTCGTTATAAAACTTTTGCTACTAACATTTCTAATGAGAAAACTCCCCACAATAGTCATTAAGCCTTAAAACACAAGGAGTGGAGGAATGCTATGCAAGAAGAAATGGAGGCACTCAAAAAAATAAAAACACACACACACACATGGGAGCTGGTCACCCTTCCTCATGGAATATGTCCCATTCAGTGCAAGTGGATATTCAGCATCAAGAACAACTCAAATGGAAGCATCAATAGACATAAGGTGAGACTTGTTAGGGCATTCACCCAAATTCAAGGGATAGATTATCAAGAGACGTTTGCTCCAATGGCATAACTCAATTCCATCAAAGTTCTTCTTTCGCTCGCTGCCAATCTCGATTGGCCTCTTCACCAATTAGACATGAAAAATGCCTTTTTAAACAATGACTTAGAGAAAGAAGTTTACATGTCTATGCCTCCCGACTTCGAGGATGAAAGTGATGGCAAAGAGTGCAAGCTACAAAAATCACTCAATAGGCTCAAGCAATCCCCTAGAGCTTGGTTTGAAAGGTTTACCAAAGCAATTAAAAGGCAAGGGTACCCCCAAGGCCAAGTCGATCACGCTATCTTCACAAAGGTCTCTCCTAAAGGAAAAATTGCTATTCTAATTATGTATGTAGATGACATCATCATCATTGGAAACTACACAAAAAATTATCGATCTTTAAAAGGCTTTGGCTAAAGAATTTGAAACCAAGAACTTCGGGCTTCTAAAATATTTTTTGGGTATAGAAATAACGAGAGTAGCTAAAGGCATTATTATCTCTCATCGGAAATACACCATTGATTTACTCACAAAAATTGGGATGCTTGGATGTATGCCCACTAATACTCTTATGGAAGCTGATTACAAACTTAAATCTAGTAACAAAAGTCCTCTTGTTAACACAGAGCTTCCAAAGATTCGTAGGCAACTTGTCTCACAGTCAACTTGACATGCGTTCCAATTAATGTCATAAGTTAATTTATGAACAAGCCTTGTGAGGTTCACCTTGATTCTGCCTATAGAATTCTAAGGTACCTTAATGAATGAACAAGCCTTGTGAAGGGCTATGGCTCAGGCATCTCCTAAATGAATTTAAGATCGAGTGCTAAGGTCCTATGAAAGTTCCAAGTCATAACATGATGACTATCAGTATTGCAAAAAAATCTGGTCTAATATGACTTAACTAAACATGTGGAGATTAACTACCATTTCATCAAACAGGAAGTGGATTTTGGGATTCTTGACCTATCCTATACCCCAACTAAAATTCATGTCACAGGTGTGTTAACAAAATCTCTATCTAGAATTAGAGTTGCAAAACTTTGGTGCAAGCATGGATGATTAACATCTACTCCTTGGCTTAAGAAGGAGTATTGGTAATTGCATCAAATCTTGAGCCTTTCCCCAACTTCTCCAAAGAATAGTTTCCTAATTTAAAAGAGTCAAATCTTCCTTTTTTAATATTGGTTTCCTTTCTTTTTGGGAGCCTCTAGACTGTTGCAGAACTTCCCCTTTATTTGATCCCTGTTCTTTGTATTGCAATGAATTCAATCAATGAAACATCAGCATTTTCACAGTATCAATAACATATTTCAGTGATAGCAAAAAGATGATATTTCCACCATCTCAATATCAAGCATATTAATTCAAAACCATATCATATATAAAGAGAATCGTAATTCTAGTTACCTGACTCAATTACAAGCTTCCAATCCCACTTAAGCAACTAATAACTCTTAAGTACTGAATCTAAGCCTAATTCCAATCTTCAAATTATCAAGCTTTGAACGCAAAATTCAAGATTCAGATTTTATCACCCTAGAATTTGGCCAACAAAAGGACTAACATCTAACCCAATACCAAATTTTTCTTTAAGCAATTAGTAGAAGATAATTACCAATAAATATAACTTTCTTCTTGTCTACATCCACCACAACACCCAAAATCGATCACAACTCAGCTCAAATAGCCCCCTTGTTTTGGCCAAAGGAAGAAAACAACATCATATAATCTCTTAACCTTAACATGTAAACAGCAACAATGAAGAGGAGAATTTACCTATTAAGATGCTCCTTACTCCTCCTTCCTCTTCTTTCCACGAATAACCCCAAATCAGAACGTCTTTCCACTTTCATCAAAATAAAACCATAACCATATCAAAATCTATCCAGTTCAAAGTGTAAAGGGAAGAGTGCAGATCATTATTCATAAAACTCACCTTGGCTAAAAATGTCTCTTTCCCCACATGCAAGAGCTCGAAACACTGCAATGAAGTCTCCCTCTCTCTATTGCTATGTCTCTTCTCTCTCTCTATCTCTATGTCGTTCTGTTGTTGGACCGAGAATGAGGAAATGGGTTACTTGTGGAGTATTTATAGAATGAAAAGTGTCAAGTGATTGGTCCAAATTATGGCAAAATCTCAACCGTTGATTTGGTGGCAAGATCTCAACCATCCACTTCATGTCACATGATTGGTCTAAATTTCTTGATGATTATGTAATAATTGCTTGATGGGTGAGCGGCGGCACTTGGAAGGTCCCACTTAGCAAGATATCCAAGCATAAGATAATATAATCATTAGATGGATAAGGGTGCCACTTAGAAGATTTTGATAGGTAGGATATCTAAATAGAAGATTTCACTCATAATTATTTATTCCCTTCATAACTTATTACTTAATTAGGAAAATTATAAATAAAGGCTAATTTACCTAGTTACTAATTAATTAAATAAAACTCCTAATTAATTCATTCTTCTACTAATTTCCTTCAATAGTTCTCTTTTCCTTGTGACCATAACCAGTCAATTTCTGTGGTGCAACATTTCTTTACCTCTTTTAGAAATTTTTCCTTTAAAATTCAGTGACCTTATCCAAAAAGTGACAAGTACATCTTCCTCATTTGTATTTCTATCTCCGATGTGGCTTCCTCTAAGAATAGCCTTTTTTAAAAATACTCTAGCCATCGAAACTCTGCCTATGCTATACTTTAATGTAAATCATTTTCATAGCCGGTCCCAAGCTTGGAAAAAAGAGAAGGGTTGTGTTAGGCAATCAACAGCTAATGTAAAACTTTGTCGAATCTGTATGACGTGTCGTCCAACGGTTAGGATGTCTGGCTTTCACCCAGGAGACACGAGTTCGTTTCCCGACAACGAAACCACCACCTAATGGGAAAAGACTTATTGTTGTTGTTGTACTTTAGCCATCAAGATGCTTTTATTACATAGCTGTTTGACCTATGCTTTCTTTTATATAGAGCCTCAAATGGAGCTATCTAAATACAAGAGTGGTAATTATTGTTAGAGACAACCCCATCAAGGACAAGAATACATTCTAGTTCCCTTCCATCTATAAGATGCCACCTTTTAACATATCTTCCATAATCTGAATGGTTCACTTGGTCTAACCATTAGACAGATAGTGATAAGCTGTACTAAAATTAAGTTGGTACCTCAAGCTTCATGAAAGATCCTCCAAAATTGGGAAGTGAATCTTGGGTTTCTATTTGTCGTACTACAAACAAGTACTCCATGAAGTTTCCCAATCTCACTAATGTATAGTTGGACCAACCTGGCACAAATTTAATTGGTGAAAGAAATTGGTCTACTCTAATTAGTCTATCCAATACAACCATATAACATAAAACTTTGAGAAGTTCTTAGTAAACTCATTACAGGGTCCATGGAAATGCTATCACCTTTCCATTCATGTATTTGTCATTATTCTGGAGGTTTCAAGGGTATTCTACCTTACCCTTTAACATACGAGGCACTGAGGAACATATGTTTATCAACATCTATTTTCATCCCAGGCCACCAGAACTATTTCTCAAGATTTTGATACATCTTGGTAGATCCCAAATAAATATTCTTATAAGTTCTAGTTAAGACAATGTCTCTCATGTTTCCACTCTGAGGTACTCACATTTTGTTTTTGTATGTCACTAATCCATCCTTAGATATGATGAACTTCCTAGCTTTTCTTTATGAAATTTAATTTCTATTTTCACCACAGACCTATGTTTTACTAATTTAATCTCCCAAGTTACATAGAGTTTTTGCTCATTTACACACAGGGTACTAGGAAGTCAAGACACTGAGAGATTAAAATTCCTGTGATCTTCTATCAATATTCCTTGATCATCATTATGGTTATACGTAGGGATATTTTACAAAGATTTCAACTATCACATCAGTCTTACTCAAATGGTACTTAAAGGTGAAACCATAATCTTTAAGGAGTTCTATCTATCTTCTATATCTCGTGTTCACTTATTTTGCAATTAACAAAGATCTCAAATTCTTGTCCTGTAAAAATAACATCTCTAAAAGTAATCACAACAATTGATAATCCTAAGCCATGGGAAGGATAGCCCTCTTTATGTGACCTAAACTATCTAAAGGCATGCACTATTACTCTAACTTGTTGTATGGACACACATCTCAACCCTTTCTTACAAGCAACACTATAAATCACAAAACTTCTTGAGAGTTAGGGATGATTAAAATTGGGATAGATGTCAGCCTAACTTTCATCTCTTAGAGACTAGCCTCATAATCATTATTACTGCACAACTTACATGCAATTTTAGGCTTAAGCTATCATACCAAGCAGACTTGCTCCCGGCTACTAACTTATCTATTACTTCCTGCCTTACAAAATGTTAAATAATTACGTACACTAAAGGGATTGAAAATAACTTCTGTCCACTACTTCATTGCTATCACTTGGAAGTTATAGGAAGCATTACAAGTTCTGGTGAGATAACCATACCTCAGTAGTAAGCACATTTCATAATGAGTGCTTTGAGTTTTTCTTACACAACAAATACATCAAAATTTTGACTTTTGGCTTAAATATGAAATCCATGATATAATCATATTGGCTGGCATTGAATGTGGTAGCCCAAAAACCCATCTAGCACATAAAGTGCATCACATGATTGGTTTAAACTTCCTAATGATTGCATAATAATTGATTGATGATTGTGTAATAATTGCTTGATGGGTGAGTGGTGGCACTGGGAAGGTCCTAATTGGTGGATATCTAAGCATAAGATAATATAATCATTAGATGGATAGGGGTGCTACTTGGAAGATTTTGATAGGTAGGATATCTAACTAGGAGATTTCACTCATAATTATTTATTCCCTTCATAACTTATTAGTTAATTAGCAAAATTCTAAATAAAGGCTAATCTACCTAGTTACTAATTAACTAAATAAAACTCCTCATTCTTCTACTAATTTTTTTCAATAGTTCTCTTTTCTCTATGACCTTAACTAGTCAATTTCTGGGGTGTAAAAGCTGCATTCTCTAATTCATCCACATGAATCATGATGCTTCAGCAGTATAGTCACTTGACAGAAAAGTAAGCGTGACACATTTAGGCCCAATGCCAGAATATTTGACATTGATTTGACCCAAATTGAACGTCTTATATTACCAAGAGCACAAATATTGACAAGAAAAAACTTCTCTTTAAAGGAAAAAAAATTCATTTAATCAAACTTAAGGAACAAAAAGTAAAGGCTGGTCCTAAATTAACTCGAATCTACAATATAGAGTTATTGCCATTGAATACAAAAAATAAAATGTCCTTTAATTTTTTCTTTTAAATATACTTTTTTTTTTTACACAGCTGTCAAGCTTCAACTGTTTTCAGTTTGGTCTCAAAAGTCAATTTTAACATTAATATACTAAAATGGAATAAACACGTGCATTCTTGCTGCTCTGAAAATACATGACTGCTGCTGAGGGCAATAATTTTACCTGGCTGTATGGCCCAATGCAACTAGGTGCCCAACAGGAAATGCTCTGCACATGTAAAACCTTCTTTGTTTGTTTGTTTGTCACCAGAACTTCAACGTATGCTCTGCCTAAACCCACTTGTATTAAAGGCATTTCAACTGTACTACGGGATGGAACACCAAAAGGGCAATTTTCATGTGTTATGAACTTCACATAGGTCTCATTTGCCACAGAGAACTGAGTCATGTCATCAATGTAAAGATGAACATAGAGGACATTCTCCCAGCCAAAACCAAAACTCACTAATTGTGATTCAATTCTCCTCAGAACAGCCATAAGATCTTCCTGCAAACCTGCCCCAAAGAAATTAGCCAACAAATATTACTTCCATAAAAGAACAAATTGAAGTGGAAGTGGAAGTGAAGAGGCTACTGAAATCATTAAAAACAAAATGAAAAAGATGAAGAATTAAGACCACTGCATGAATCTTGCAACCAGCAACATAAGGAGAATGTACTCTTGTTTTTTGTTCTTGAAAATTGAAATTTATGTTTTGAGCCATCAACTAGATCAGCTATGTAATCTACAGGCTTGCATGTGGCTTCACATCTTTCTAGGCAGTCATGCACTTCAAATACATTTCCTAGTTTCTCCATCTTCTGTTTATTGTCTTGCGATCTTAAAGATTGAGTATCTTCCTTATTTTCCAAATGGAATGCCGAGGGGTGAAGAATTCCAACAGGAGCGATGGAATCTGAAGAGTGCATCACGACTTGATATTCATCAAGCATAATGCGAGCATTCTGAAATTTTAAAAATCACATTGTTGACAGAAGAAATTTGCAGAAAAATAATTCTCATAAATTTAAACCAAGTAACAAGATTGAACAGTTTTTTTATCAAAAAGTCCAGATAAATTCTCAAGATCACTCGGATCAAATGCTTTTTGAGAATGAAAGCTCCAATTAAGATCTTATTAACAGCAGCAGATTCACAATATAACATAGACTCCTCCATAGATGTATAGTGGATTTCAATAGACAAGGCAAGAAAAAGGTATAGGACAACAACAGACAGAAAGCTCAAATACTTACAAGAAAGAGTGGGCAATCAAGTGTTAATGTTTCATATTCCCCTCCTTCCCCACAAACATTAATTCCATACAACCTGCAAAGGACACAAAAATGGGGGTTGGGAAACAAAAACATGAAGACATTTTAGAAAGAAGAATTTTACAATTTTGGGGGAACTCTGACATACTCTTTCAATTTATGCAAATATGAATTTAAGAAGGTTATTTCTTTGCCCAGATGCTTTGCAGGGTCCAAACCCATGGCAGCAACCTAGTAATATATATAAAGCATTAAGTTTCAGAACAATAGTTATGAAATACAAGTTTCATATAGTAAATAAAAAATAGCAGAAAATGGTTTTGCTTTCTTTTCTTGGCTGCATATCACTTTTATAAGTGGCTGCCTAATAAACAAAGCTAAAACCAGCATCACTTTTATGCCACTATATGGTAGTATCATCAACCCTTTGAACGTTGTAAATTGATATCAGACAAAATGTTCAATGATATCAAACAATTGTAAGATCCCTCTAAGAAGCTGACAAGTAAGAACATCAAAATAAGAAGAACACAAAGTAATTGTCTCCCGTTTAAGAAGGAACAGATAAAACTTCAGAAGCAAAGTTAAGCAAGAAGTTATACCTTCACTGTTATAGCCACAATTCCATTAGCAATCTGGTAAGGACAAAATTGGAATTACAGTTGTATGGATAATAAGGCAAAATTAAATACATAATTGAATACATGCAGGTGTAACAATTGCATTGCCAAAACACAATTTACCATTTCCTGGAGAAGCAACGACTGATCTTGTCTCCACAAGTATGCCAGAGAAACAAGGCCTAACCTTGAACAAACACTTTCCACCCGCAACCTCTGATAGTTGGACGCAATGGCTCCAGAGGACACAGCTGTAACTGAGGGTATCTGTCTTTTTACTTCACTTAACAAAATAAACATGTCTTCAACTTCATCACCTGGAGTTGGTCTGTAACCAAGCTCCTGATGCCTATCCACAAAATATCATTTTTAGATCAAGCACTATATAAATCCATATATTTCAGGAGACTTGAACAATACAATGTAAAGAACATTCTGCTCTACGAAAAAAAAAAACAGTTAGGTACAATGTTGGATAAAGATCTTTGATTTAATGTTATCCACCCACCCACACTTGGTCATACAGATTACAGACTCCACAATAGACATATGAGCTGACAATGAGTACAATATTTTTGTTTTTCTTCCCTCACTTTTTAAAATTAGTAAACTATATGATAGCACATGAATGATTATAGCCTTTCTAATATTATGAGACCAGACCAGCCAGTTCAATAGGTAATTTGACCCTAGTCCAATTCAGTTCTGAGATGCCAATGAGCCAACCAATTTTTTTAGCACAGATGATGTGGCACTTTCACAAGCTGCCACATTATCTGCATTACTCAACTATTTTTTAAAGAATACTAAAAAAAACTAATCGATAAAAAAATACTTAAAAACTTAATTTGTATACTGATATAAAAATTATCATATGCAAAAATTTTAACTAATTTCATATTATTAACTTGATTGTAAAATGTTATATATTGTGAAGTTGGGATAAAAACATAAATATGGTGAATGAGGAGACTTGCATACATATGGCATTCCCCACTCCCCTTTTCTTTTATTTATAATAATACTTTTAAGGTAGAGATTAACTACAAGATAATGATAATGGATAATCAAGACTCCTAAACATAAGACTCTTGATAATTAAAAACTCAGACCCTAGATAATAGTAAACTCCTAAATCCTAATCCATTATGAGTTCCACTTTAATAGGGTTTCTCAACACACCCCTCAAGCTGAAGATTATTCTATGTTCAGCTTGTTACAAATAAGACCCAATTGACAAAAACTCAAATAAAAGAACTTGATAATCAAAACTAGCTAATAGTAGCCTCATCGGCACTCCCCTGATGACAATTCTGTAAGCATCATGTTGACTTTTTGGACAGAAGGCAGACCAAGAGATGACCCAGAAAACACAGGACTGAAAATGGCAGGACCACACAAAAAGTCACCACATGCCAGTTTGAGAGAATCTGGAATATTGCAAACCAACAAGAAAGTTTTGCCAGTAAGACATGCAGCAAAAATCTGGAAAGGCGTAAATAGACAAGACCTGAATTGGAATATCACCAAGAAGCTTGAATCAGTGCAAAATAAAGACCTAGGATAGGATAGAGACACATGGTCATGGGAAAAGGCCAAAACGGAGCACCACTAAAAAGCAAGCAAAGTGATAAAAGGAAATGCTGAAAAACTGCTATTTAAGAAAAAAAAAAACCACTGAAAAACCAGGTAAGTGATCAACACACTGGTTTAAGGCATGGCAGAAACAGCAGCTGGAATGACATGCAGTTAGAGAAAAGAACCATGATGGACCCATGACCATTAGTTCATGGCCTACTAGGGCTATAACAAGAAGATCAAAAAGAATACAGGAGAAAGGGAGAACCACTGAAAGAAAGCCCCATGGTGAGGTGTCTCTTGTTAACTAACTGTAGCATGCTAAATGGTAAGGGGCTGAACTGCAAGGGAGTGTGCAGGTTGCTAGAGGGGTATATTGTGGGTGAGAGAGGATCAAAAGGAGGTAGGCAAGAATTTGTTGTGAGAGGAGAGTGCTCTGGTCTCTCAAATACCAGAGGAGTTTTCTTCTTTCTGTTTTGCTATTTTCTTGTTCTTTTCTTCAATTCTATATACTGGCCGAACCATCTTCCTATTTTACTTCGTGGGAAGAGGATTTCAGACCTCAAACACATAAATAACACAAAATTGTTTTAAGCCCATCAATTTGGTATCAAAGTGGTACAATTCAAGGGAATGGAGGATCCTAAGTTGGAAGAGAGAGTTTGTAAACTGGAGCAAGATATGGCTGCCATCACAAAAAATGTTACAACTGTGAAGGAAGTGGGCTTAAAGATGCTAGAAACTTTGAATTGTTCAAAAGGTAGGAGTAAGACTGTAAATACTCCACCCACATTACAAATGAAGAATAATAGAGTAGGAATCTTCTGTGTAAATTTTGAAAGAGTGATTGCTAGGTCGAAAATGGAGTTCAGAAAAGAAAAAGAGGAGGAACCTTTCAAAGACTGTCGAACAAAACTTCCACCCTTTTAAGAAAACTTGGCTGAATCAAAGGCCAAAAAAGACAAAGTTGAAGAAGAAGAAATCAAGAAGGAACCTACTAGAGATTGTGGAACAGAGCTTTCACCAATTTTTAACCAAAAACTCAGCAAAATCAAAGACTATAGAAGAGACGAGCGAGATCAAAGAAGAAAGACTCGAATTGCTACTTGTGTCACAAAACATAGCTATCCATAAATTGTTGAATAATGATGAGACAAAGGAGCTTGAGGATTTGTCATTCACTCCCAATGCAATCTCAGACAGGGTGCTGAACAAGACTCTCAAAGTCAACATAAGGGAGCATTGTTTCAATGGGGAGCAAATGCTCTAGACATGCAAACAATTGCAGCAATGTTGGATAGTAGAGGAAGTCAACAATAACAGCAAAGTGAAGGGGAAAAGATGGGCTAAGGATTGAGTCAAGAAAATTAGTTGAGGAAGAAGCCCAAAACATTTATGGGAGGGGAAATTTTCTAAGCCTTATTGAATAATACCCTCCAGTAACAACAATAGTTTGACCTAACGATTCAATAACAATAGTAGCTTGCCCCAATAGTTCAACCATTCTAAACCCACCCATTTTTTTACCCAACACGTAAAACCATTAGAGCACACTAAAATGCAATGTCCGACAAGGGAGAGGGTGACTTCGTTCTTGTCTATATTGCTAAACAAGCCAGGGAAATTTCCTCATATGCCC
Organism: Erythrophleum ivorense; assembly: GCA_026724425.1. NCBI lineage: Eukaryota > Viridiplantae > Streptophyta > Magnoliopsida > Fabales > Fabaceae > Erythrophleum > Erythrophleum ivorense. Next base: position 128,016 of record JAIUCV010000359.1, on the reverse strand, counting down.
TCGACAAAAGAGGAGATGAGTTGGCCGATGCTGGCACAGTAGGAGAAGATGAGCAAGGGGTTGCTCTTTGGTCCGATGAGACATATGGGATGTTGTTGCATGCTCCATCAATTGATGATTGGTTGGGCTTCGATTTGTATGTTGTGTCCACAATTGTCACTCTGTCTTTTAAGTTTGCATGTGTTAGGTTAGCAAGGAAGGTGTTTGATAAAATGCCCAATTAAGATACTGTCTTGTGGAAAATAGTGATCATTGGGTTAGTAAGGAATTGTTGTTATGGTGATTCAATTGAAGTTTTTGGGAATAAGATCATAGAAGGAGTGTAATTGGATTCAATGGTAGTGGAAACTGTGCTGCCTCCCATAGTAGAGAAAGAGTCGATGGTTGTGATCGAGATTCAATGCTTAACTTTGAAATTGGGTTCCCATTTTATAGCTTATGTTATAACAGGTTTGATTTCATTATATTCCAAATGTGGGCAGCTCAACACAGCAAGGTCTTTGTTTAGGCAGATTAGTCAGCCAAATTTGATAGCTTACAATGCAATAATTTCTGGGCTTACTTGCATCAGTGAGATTGAACCTTCAATGAGGATTTTCAAAGAAATACTTGCTTCTAGCAAGAGAGTTGAGTCAAGCATAATTGCCAATTTGATTCCACTATCTTCTTCATATGGTCATTTGCATATGACTTGCAATATCCATGGTTTTTATGAGACCAATGCAGAACTCTTCGAAAAATCAATTTTGTATCTTCCATATGATACAAAGAGCAAGACATTTTCAGCCAAGGGCTTCAAAGTTTTGTGTCTCTGCTACATTGGTCTCTCATTAATTGATACAAATCAAACATATCATGGTAGAAGTCAAGAGAGTGTGAAGGCTGTGCACTAAAATCAACATATTTGTTTCATTTCTTGAGTTTGGAGAAGTCTCATCTGTGCATATAAAGAATATTCAACTTACATTGTTTGACTTGATGACCTACAATTCTGAAGGTGAGGTTAATGCAGAGCATAATCATAAATGTTTTGGTTCTGCTATATTTGCTACAGGGCCAGAGAAGGTTGTTGCAGTTATACCTATCTCTCTTGATGAGATGAAGAGCCTCAAGAACTCTCCATTCTTGGAGATGCTAAAGAGGAAAGGGTATTGGGTATTTGCCATCAATGGGAGTTTGTATGGAGTCTTGTGTCAAACACTAGGATCTTTTAAGCTTCCTGTAGGACAAAGAAATTAGTAATGGGTTGACCATCCCTTGTTTTCAATGATTAAAACTTGGCTCTCAATTACAGATTGTATTCCTTCTTCAATGTTGTTTATAGCTTCATTCCTTCTCCTATCTATTGTTCATGTTGCTATTATTGATTTCCATGATAGGCTAGGAGATGTCTATTTCAAGTATCTGGTTCGACCTAAGCAATGGGTTAGGTGGTTGCAAGTGGCTGAATTGAAGGAGCATTGGGAGTAGGTGCAAGGGTATATGAAGGTATAGGCATACAACAATTTGGAACTTGCTGTTCTTGGGAAATATATTGTGGATGCACTAGTGGCAACATTTGCATCATTTGCACGTCAGCTTCTTGTTATAAAATCTTAGCAACAACCCAAGAAATTGAGCATTCATGGGAGTGATGTGATGATTATGCCTTCTTATTGAAGGGATATGAGGACTTATGCCGAGATGAACATGTCATGCAACCTTTCAGTTTGTGAACACTTAGCTCAAGAATTTGGAGAGACTTTGAAGTTATTAAAGTGCAGTTTTCCAAATTCTCACCTTGAGGACAAGGTGACTCTTGTTAGGGTTGGTAATTGACAAATCTAAGGAATATTTTCTCTGATCTGTGTTTCTTGTTCACATATAACATATATATACAAGTGTATATTAACAACTTCTTAAACTCCAAGTCCTATAAATTAGGAATTGATCAGATGAGATAAGATAGTTACAATGTTTTTGAATTTAAATATCTATCCTAGCAAACTAGATAAGATAATAACAATCCCAACACAATATTCTAAAACTTCCCCTCAAGTTGATGCATATATATCATATGCACTAAACTTGTTATATAAGTACTTGATTCGAGGACCCCTGAGAGACTTAGTAGACATATATGCTAGTTGGTCATTTGAACTAATAAGCTTGGTAGCAAGACACCCAGATTGAATATTCTCTCTTATGAAGTGACAATAAACTTCAATATGTTTGGTCCTCTCATCGAATATTGGATTGGAAACAATATACATTGCTACTTGGTTATCACAAATTAACTCATTTTGATCGATACGTTCAAATCTCAATTTTTGAATAAGTTGCTTCAGCCATATAAGTTTACATGTTGCTAAAGTCATAGCACAATACTCAGTTTCTGCACTAGACCTTGCAACCACAACTTATGTCTTACTCTTCCAAAAGACTAGAATGCCCCCAACAAAGACACAATACCCTATAGTAGATCGTCTATCAATAGGAGAACCAGCCTAACCTGCATTACTATAACCAACCACCTAAAAATTGCCTTATCTTCATATAACAATCCTTGGCCTAGAACTCCTTTGATATATTTGAGGGTGCCAATCACAACATCCCAATGACTATTGCATGGAGATTGTAAAAACTAACTAACTACACTTACAACAAAAAAAATATTTCAACAAGTAATTGTAAGGTAGTTAAGTTTTCTAACCAATCTCTATTATCTACCAGGATCTGCAAGGAGCTCCCCTTGTAATGGCAAGCGTTTGACATTTAGATCTATAGGAGGACCAACTGATTTGGAATCTGAGATACCCGTTTCATCCAATATGTGTAAAACATATATTCTTTGTGATATAGCAACCTCGGTGCGAGATTGGGCCACTTCAGTGCCATGAAATATTTTAGTTTTCCCAAATTCTTAATCTAAAAAGAATAGAATAGATGTTGCTTAAGTAGAATAATACCATTTTGATTATTGCCTATAATGAGGATGTCATCTACATAAACGAATAGGTAAATACATTGATTAGATGAGGTTTGTTGATAGAATATAAAGTGATCTATCTTGCTTCGAACCATCCCAAACTCTCGAATAACTAAGCTGAACTTGCCAAATAAAGCTCAAGGAGATTATTTTAACCCATAAAGAGATTGACGTGGTCGGCAAACCTTTTCTGACTCCCTTTGGGCAACAAAGCTTGGTAGTTGCTCCATATAAACCTCATTCTCAAGTTCACTATAGAGAAAGATATTTTTTTATATGAAGCTGATAAAGAAGCTAACGCATAGCAACCATGGAGAGGAATAAGTGAACATAAACAATTTTAGCCACAAGGGAAAAGGTGTCACCATAACAATAATGATGGACTCACAACCATTACATCATGGCCTACTAGGGGTATAATAGGAAGATCAAAAAGAATATAAGAGAGAAAAAGAGGGACTAATGAAAGAAAGTCCCATGGTGAGGTGTCTCTTGTTAACTAATTGTAGCATGCTAAATGGAAAAAGGGTGAACTAGAAAAGAGAGTATGTGTAGGTTGCTAGAAGGGTATGTTGTGGGTGAGGGAAGTTTAGAAAAAGGTAGTCAAGAATTCATTGTGAAAGGAGAGTGCTCTAGTCTCTCGAATACTAAAGGAGTTTTCTTCTTTCTATTTTGCTACTTTTCTTTCCTTTTCTTCAATTCTATAATACTGGGCTGGATCATCTTCCCATTTTACTTTGTGGGAAGAGGATTTTAGACCTCGAACACATAAATAAAACAATTGTTTTAAGGCTCCATCAAACCGCCACTATGATGCACAGCAAAGTAGTTGGAACAATGCATAGCTAGAGAAAAGCAACTAATGATAGATGGAGAAGAGTCCAAAGAAGTTTGACTTATTGAGATAGAGCTTACAGTGGCCAAAAGGATGCACACGAACGAAGAAAAGCAAAAATATACACTACACAATATAGAGTTAGAAAAATAAAATACACTAAAAAATTGGGGCACAACCAAAAATTGTGAAATAGCACAACCCACATTAAACAGAGGTCAAAAAAGATATTAAAAAGGCAATTTGGCCTTTTTGAGCATAACGATGAGTCTACCAATAATAGATGCCTAGACAAGAGACAATGAGTGCCCACATGTGGGGTGGTATTTAGAGATTTAGGGTTCTAATTCTTATGGCAAATTATAGGGAAATTAATCTCATGAGTCACATTATGAAGTTATGGGAGAAGGTAATTGAACAAAAATTAAAGCAAAAAACTCAAGTTACGGAAAATCAATTTACTTTCATGCTAGGAAAGTTGACCATGAAAGCAATACTTGTTGCGACAATAACAACAACAACAAAGCCTTTTTCCACTAAGTGAGGTTGGCTACATGGATCAATCGACGCCATAAACACCTATCGTAAATCATATTTTTAAACAAATCATTTAAATCTAAATCTCTCTTAATAATTTCTCCTATAATTTTTCTTAGTCTTCTTCTACCTCTAATTATGGACTATTCTTCATCTCATCTACTCTCTTAACTGGGGCTTCTATAGGTCTCCTCTCGACATGACCGAATCATCTACGTCTTGATTCTACAATCTTTTCCACAATAGGTGCGACTTCCACCTTCTCTCTAATGTATTCATTTCAAATCCAATCTCGTCTAGTATGTCCACTCATCCAACGCAACATTCTCATTTTTACAATATTGAACTTATTTTCTCGTAGACTTTTTATTGCCCAACACTCAATTCTATATAACATTGCAGGTCTTATAACTGTACGGTAAAATTTACCCTTAAGTTTGAGTGGTACTCTTCTATCACAAATAACACCCGAAGCACTCCTCCACTTCATCCACCCCGCTTGAATCCTATGTATTACGTCTTCTTCTATTTCCCCGTTATGTTGTATGACAGATCCAAAATATTTAAATCGTGTAACTTGTGGTATAATATGTTCTCCAATTTTCACTTCTGCGCTAGAAGTGGTGTATCTCTTACTAAACTTACACTCCATATACTCTGTTTTACTTCTACTTAAACGAAATCCATGAGTTTCCAAAGCTAATGTCCACCTCTCCAACTTCTCATTCATTTCCACTCTCGATTCTCCAACTAAGACAATATCGTCTGCAAAATGCATACACCGTGGCACCGGCTCTTGAATATGTTCGATAAGCACATCCAATACTAGAGTAAAAAGATAAGGGCTCAGAGTTGACTCTTGATGTAGACCAATAGCTATCGGAAAATCTTCTGTAAGTCCACCTTTTGTTATTACCCTAGTTGTAACCTCATCATACAATCTTGTATTGCTCGAATATAAACTATACGAACTCATTTTTTCTCCAGAGCTTTCCATAGAACCTCTCTTGGTACTCTATCATATGCTTTTTCCAAATCGATAAACACCATGTGTAAATCTCTTTGATTCTCTCGATATCGCTCCATTAATTTTCGCAACAAATATATTGCTTCCATAGTTGACCTTCCTGGCATAAAACCAAATTGATTTTCCGCAACTTGGGTCTCTTTCCTTAATCGTAGCTCAATTACTCTTTCCCATAATTTCATAGTGTGGCTCATGAGCTTAATTCCTCTATAATTTGCACAATTTTGAATGTCCCTCTTACTCTTATAAATAGGAATTAAAGAATTTCTCCTCCACTCATCTAGCATTTTCTTAAATCTCATAATTTCATTAAATAATTTTGTAAGCCAACTTATACCTTTCACTCCTAAACCCTTCCATACTTCAATAGATATATTATCTGATCCAACTGCTCTGCCACTTTCCATTCGCTTTAATGCTTCTTTTACCTCTGCCTCACAAATCTACGATAAAAGGTATAATTTTGATCCTCTTCTCTAGTGTCTAATCTATCCGATTGCAATGAAATCTCGTGGCCTTCATTAAAAAGCCTATGAAAATAACTCTTCCACCGTTCTCTGATATCTCGTTCTGTGACCAAGACTTTCCCTTCTTCATCCTTAATGCATTTTACTTAGTCCACATCGCTTGTCTTTCTTTCCCTACTTTTAACTAACTTGTAAATATTTCTTTCTCCAACTTTAGTATCTAAAAATGCCCTCGTTCTCACTTCGTTCACTACCTTCTTAATGTCTTTCTTAACTACTTTATATTTCTCCCAATTTTCATTACTCTTACATAATGACCACACTTTATAATACTCCCTCTTCACTTTAACCTTATCTTGCACGCTTGCATCCCACTACCAGGATTTTTTATCTCTAGGTCCAAAACCTTTTGATTCACCTAATATTTCCTTTGCCACTTTCTAATCTCTTTAGCCATTCCATTCCACATATCGTTAGCACTTCCTTGTATTTCCCAAGGTCCTTCCTCCACAATCTGTCTCTGCACATTCTTTTCTTTATCTCCCTTTAGTTGCCACCACTTAGTCCTTAACACCCTATTTTCGCCTTTGCTTTTTACTCTCCTCCTAACTCGTACATCCATAACCAAAACTCTATGTTGAGTAGTTAAACTCTCTCCAGGTATAACTTTGCAATCTATGCAAAGTTTTCTATTTGATTTCCTTATAAGAAAGAAATCAATTTGAGAACATACCTTTTCACTTTTGTACGTGATAAGATGTTCCTCACGTTTTCTAAAACAAGTGTTAGCTAATATGAGATTAAACGTCAATAAAAAGTTTAGAATAGTTTTATCTTCTGCATTTGGTTCCCCTATGTCATATCCTCCATGAACACCCTCGTAACCTGAAGATACACTTCCCACATGACCATTTAGATCCCCTCATAGAAAAATCTTTTCTCCTAATAGTATTTCTTGAACTAAACATTCTAAATCCTTCCAAAACTTTATTTTGTGATATTCTTCTAATCTTACTTGTGGTGCATAGGCGCTAATAACATTAAAGATTTCCTTTTCCACTACTAACTTTAATGCAATGATTCTATCTCCTAACCTTTTTACATCCACTATAACATTTTTCCAAAACTTATCTACAATTATTCCTACCCCATTTCTAGATTTAGCCTTCTCAGTATATCAAAGTTTAAAATCCGAAGTGTCTAATTCTTTTGCTTTTTCTCCTACCCATTTAATTTCTTGTAAACACAAAATTAATCTTCCTCCTAATCATGGTATCTACTATTTCCATTGACTTACCCGTAAATGTACCTATATTCCAAGTCCCAAAACGAATCCTACTCTCGTAAACTAACTTCTTTACCCACATTCGTTCACAAAAATGTGGAAGCCCTTGCTTATTTTTCACTACACTCAGGCGACGATGCAACGGCTCTTGCTCATTTGTCACTGTGCTCGAGCTATACAGCGCGTTATTTCCGGGCAACGCCCTAGCATTACGTTTAATATATCGATTGTCCATGTCATAAAGATTCGACAAAGTTTTACGTTGGCTGTCAATTGCCTAACACAACCCTTCTCTTTTTTCCGAGCTTGGGACCGACTATGAAAAATAATTTGCATCAAGGCTCGTCATAGGCAGAGTTGAAAGCAATACTTGTTGCGAAAATTGATGAAAAAATATCGAAGGACAATATTTATCGATTTGGAAAAAGCATATGATAGGGTGTCAAGAGAGGTTTTATAGGAAGTTCTGGAGGAAAAAAAAATTGTATAACTTATATTTGAGCAATTTAGGATATTGGTCAGCATCACAGAACAACTTTGAGTTTTTATCTCCGAATGTATTCACTGAACATATCCACAAGTCAATGCCACAATGCATGTTTTTTTGCAAATGACATAGTTCTTGTTGGAGAATCGAGATAAGAAATGAATGAGAAGTTAGAGATGTGGTGACTTTCTTTCAAAGCACATAAATTTCATTTAACTAGAAGTAAAATGAAGTATATAAAATGTAAGTTTAGTAAGAGATGCACTAATTCTAGCGCAAAAATAAAAATTGGAGAACATACCATACCACAAATCACACAGTTTAAATACATTGAGTCTATCATACAATATGACAGGAAAATAGAGAAAGATGTAAAACATAGGGTTCAAATGAGATGGATGAAATGAAGGAGTGCTTCAAGCATAATTTGTGATAGAAGAGTACTACTCAAACTTAAAGATAAATTCTATTACACAGCTATAAGACCTACAATGTTATATAAAACTAAGTATTGGACAATAAAATATCAACAAGAGAATAAGCTCAATATTGTAGCGAGAAAAATGTTATGTTAGATAAGTAGACATACTAGACAAGATAGAATTAGAAATGAATGCATTAGAAAAAAAGTGAAGGTCGCACCTATTGTAGAAAAGATTATAGAATCATGACTCAGATAATTTAGGTATGTGTAAAAGAGACCTATAAAATCCCCAATTAATAGAGTAGATTAGATAGAGAGTAGTACAATAATCAAAGATAAAGGAAGACTAAGAAAAATTATAAGAGAAATTATTAAAAAAAACTTAAACTTAAATAATTTATCTAAAAATATGATTCACAATAAAACTTTATGGCATCAATTAATCTATGTAACTGATCCCACTTAGTGTGAAAAGGCTTTGTTCTTGTTGTTATTGTTGTTGTTGTAATTCTAATAGCAGGGTCATATCTTCATTTTATCACTAGGAAGGTTGAATGCCACGATGCTTGTGATTGAGTTAGGGTGAAAACAACGAAAAAAGGGTTGGAAAAGGAAACTAGAGCTATGCCACAAGGGCCAAAGTTCCCTTGGAGAAGTGCTCAAAGCTCCAATGCTTCAACCCTAAAAGCAAGCTATTAAAGGTCTACTCTTCTCTCAAATCTGGCTTCAATACTATGTAAAATTTAGTATAAAATATGGTGAATGGGAAGGCTTGCACCCATGCAAAACTCACACATGTTGTGGCATCCCCCCCCTTCTCCTTTATTTATAATAATACTTTGAGGATAAAAATAAACTTTAAAGATAATGATAAAGGATAACTAAAACCATTATGCAATAATAAACTCAAACTTTAGATAATGATAAACTCAAACTCTAGATAATAGTAAAATCCTAATCCACTAGATGTCGCACTTTAATAAGGTTTCTCACCATATATATTTGTATATCTAATAAAATATAAATTTTGAAAGAAAAAATAGTGCCACCAAAACGTAAGCCGCTCCCTATTGTAGTTCAATGACCAATACAGTTAATTAAACATTGATAATTAATTTTAACACAACATCTACTTGTACTAAAAAATGTCAACTCTAAAGAGATACCATCAACTTGACAGAAGAATTATATAATTTTGATTGTGTCATCTTTACAAGCCATGTTGGTCACAAATTACATGAAAAGCACAAATTTTATAGATATTTTTTTAATTGTTTAAGATAAAATAATTATATTACTGATAATTTGTGTGGAAACTCTAACCAAAGTGATATCTTATTCATTACAGGATGCAGATTACATAGCCAGATTGATAGCACATATATTGCCATCTAATCAGCTGGAGTTGTGAAAATAATGGAAGAACAAACAGAACAAAAAATTGATTCTGATCTGATCCCATATAATCAGGGATATTATTATCTTAGCTAGTAAATAAAATAAACTAGGAATTAATGACTAAAGTTGACTAGGTCTCCAACATTTCCCCTCAAATTGGTGAATAGATATTAATCACTCTCAACTTGCTTCTAAATTGTTCAAATCTGGTCCTTGAAAGAACTTTGGTGAGTAGATCTACCACGTGACTGAGATGATAAGTATGACAGTTCAATAATGCCTACTTCGATTTTCTCCTTTATGAAGTTTCTATCAATTTCAACATGTTTAGTCATGTCATGGTACACTAGATTTTTTACAATCTCTATGGTTACCTTATTATCACACCAAACCTTTGTAGGAGTTTGAGTTTCAATTCTAAGTTCATTCATAAGCCTAAGTATCCACATACCCTCACATATACCCAGTGACAGTGCCTTGTATTTTTCTTCTGCACTGTTTTTGGCTACTACAGGTTGTTTTTTGCTTCTCCATGTAGCAAGATTCTCCCAAACATAAGTGTAATAGCCAATGGTAGATCTCCTGTTAATAGTGGACCCTGCCCAATCAGCATCTATAATGATTTACACTCCTCAAGACTTTCCTTTTCAAAGAAAAATCCTCTTCCAGGTGTCATTTTCAGGTATCTCAAGATTTTGTAGACTGTCTCCATATATTCTTCTCGAGGTTCCTTCATAAACTGGCTCACTACACTTATAGGAAAACTGATATCTGGTCTCATGTGAGAGAGACAAATCAACTTCCCTACCAACTTATGATATCTTCTTGTATTAGCAAGAGTTCCATTCTCATTCAAACTCAATTTATGAGTAGAGTCCATTGGAGTTTTTAAAGGTTTGGCACCAAGCATCCTTGTCTCTTTTAAAAAATCAAGAGTAATTTTCTTTTGTGAGATAGAAATTCCCTTCTGTGATCTAGCTACCTCCATTCCAAGAAAGTATCTCAGTTTTTCTAAATCTTTAACATCAAATTCTAAGGCTAAAGATCTCTTGAGCTTTTGTATTTCTTCAACATCATCAGCAGTCATAATTATATCATCAACATATATTATAAGTATAGAAGTTTTGTCATTCATGTGCCTCACAAATAGGGTCTGATCAATTTGACATTGATTATACCCTAACTATTTCACAACTTTTGTGAACTTCTCGAACTAAGCTTTGGGTGATTGTTTGAGTCCATAAAATGATTTATAGAGTCTGCACACCTTATTAGGCTTTCCAAACTCATCCAAGCCTTGTGAAATTTCCATGTACACCTTTTCTTCCAAGTCTCCATTTAAGAATGCATTTTTAACATCCAACTAATGTAAGGACCAATCAAGGTTTGCAACTAGTGAGAGTAAGATCTTAATAGTATTTAATTTTGCTACCAAGGCAAATGTCTCCTGGTAGTCTATTCCATAAATTTAAGTAAATCCCCTAACCACCAGCCTTACTTTATAATGACTAATGCTTCAATTTGGATTATATTTGATAGTGAACACCCATTTACACCCAACTGCAGTCTTTCCACTTGATAGCTTAATTATTTTCTAGGTATGATTCTTGTGAAATGCCCTTAACTCTTCATTAGTAGCTTCACACCAATTTGGGTCTGTTAAAGTTTCCTTATAGTTTGCTGGAATTTTCTCCTCAAAAGCACTAGAAATAAAGCTTTGCATATTCGGAGATAAATACTCATAGGAGATAAATTTACTAATTGGAAGCATAGTACATGACCTTACCCCTTTTCTTAGAACAATTGGCAAATCCAAATCTTCAAGAACTGGAGATGGTTCAAAATCTTGACTTTGCTTTGGAATATTGAGGGTTTCCTCCTCTACTACATGGTGGTGGTTCCGGTTTCTAGGTCGTCTAGAGTATACAATGACCTCTTTTCCTTTCGGTTGAGTTGTCACCCCTGTTTCAACATGTTCATCCTCAGTTTGGGCAGGTTTAGGATCTATAAGGCTATTTTGAGGATCTGCTTAGTTGATTTTGAAATTTCACAGTCTATATGGGGGTTGTGTTTGGAGATTTCAGGGTCTATATGGATGTCATCATCTTGAACAGGTTCAATGCTTGGTTGTGAGGCAAAGGGCAAATCCAAAAAATCCCATTCACCCTAGTTACTCTCCCCCTTAATGGGATTTTAGTGATAATATGGCTGGTTTTCTAGAAATGTGACATTCATGGTGGTGAAGAATTTTTTCATTATGGGAGAATAGCAGCGATACCCTTTTTGATTTGGTGAATATCCAAGGAAAATGCATTTAAAGGCTTTAGAATCAAGTTTACCACTTTGTTCGTTGTGTACTTACACTACACAATCAAACACTTTTTGGAAAATGGATGAAATGAGATGGGGGTTTGGATAGATTTCAGCATGTTTTTGCAAAGGTGTTTGAAAGTTCAAAGTTTTGAAGGCAAGCGATTAGTTAGTGTTGGAGTGAATGGGCCAATATCTTCTAGATATTTTTTTTTATTTTTGGTTTTATTGCTATTATCTCTTATTGATTTTGTTTATCTTCCATTATCTTTGACCAGATTAGGAGATTTTTAGATTTGATGCCTTTATCTTAAATTTCCCTAATTCTCAGCAAATTGTTAGGGAGTAACCAAAATTATTGTGGTTAAACCTAGCCTATTTATGTTCAACTACTCTAGAAAAATAAGTGAGGTTTTCTGGCTGCAACTTCTTCATGGTATTAGAGCCTCGGGCTCGATGCAAACCAAACATGTTCCTTTTGGCACCTTAGGGGCCTTCAAGGTCAAAGGAGAGAACATTGACTCCCAATCGAGTGGTGTGGCCTCTGCAGAAACAGGTGCCGGCAGGCTTTCTAGTGGTGGAATGGGAAGCAAGGTCACAAGCCAAAATACCCTCAATGGCAATGTGACTGATGGCCTCTCTCCAACACTGATCTCACACAAATTGAATGAACACAACTACTTGCTATGGTCAAGGAATTTTCTTATGTTTGTCTGTGGAAGAGGGAAGGAGAAGTACCTTATGGTTGAAACAGCAGAACCTGAAATTGGCAACTTAAAACGAGACACATGGGTGGCAAAAAACAACCTTGTAATGACCTGGTTGATTGGATCGATGACACTAGAAATCAGCACTAACTACATGCCAGCTACCTCTACAAAAGAAATATGGGACTCGGCAAGAAGGACATATGCGGTAAAGGATAATCTAGCTACTGTATTTCAGATAAAACAAAAACTTAAGGACATTAAACAAGGTGAAAAATTTGTCACTCAGTATTTTACTTCCCTAATAACGCTCTGGCAGCAAATAGATCTCTATGAGGTCTATGAATGGTCATGCCACACAAATGCAGCGTACCACAAGCAGATGGTTGAAAAGGACCACACCTATGAGTTTCTACTCGGGCTTAACGATAAGTTTGAAGAAGTTAGAGGCAGGATTATGGGTTTTAAGCCACAGCCATTACTTGAAGATGCTATGAATATGATCAAATATGAGGAAAGTAGAAAAGAACTAATACAAAGACCTCCCACCATGCAAATTCAAGAAGCATCTACAATGGTGGCTAGAGGTGGACAAATGGCAGATCAACGAGGCAGAAAACCATTCAAATGGTGTGACTATTGCAACTAGAACAGACATATCAGAGATGTGTGCTAGAAGCTTCACAGAAAACCACCATCCAGTAGCAAGCTAAGAGCTAAACCTGAGAGCAAAGGCCTACATGTTGAGTCTAGAAGTGATGAAAGTTCTCTAAGAAAAGAAGTCTCTATGCTGAAAAGACTACTCAATAAGCATGATTCCCTAAGTGAGAAACCTATTCCTCTGTGACTTTAGCCTAAGCAGGTATGTCATTTATTGCTTCTCTACATACTGTAATCCAAGCTCAGAAAATCTGGACAGTCGACTCTGGGGCAATTGATCACATCATTGGTTTTAAGGGAGTGTTCAACACCTTTCACTGTTATACCGAATGCACCTATGTTAAAGTAGCAAATGGAACTTTTACTAAAGTTCTTGGTATTGGAACTATAATTATCTCAGAAACAATAAAATTGAAAGAAGTGTTATATATTCCAGATATCAAATTTAGCCTAATTTCAATCAAGAAAATTACCAAGCACTCAAAATGCAATTTCAATTTTTCTGAGTTTGATTGTGTGTTTTAGGATTTGACTTCGGGGAGGACGATTAGCAATGCTAAGGAAAGAGATGGTCTTTACTACCTAGAGGCAGATTTGAAAGAGGATAAAGAGAGGACAAATGCTGTATTTGCAGCTTCAAATAATGATGTTGAACTGTGACATTATAGGTTAGGCCACCCAAGTCTTAGTTATATGAAGTATCTATTACCTGATTTGATCAATAAAATAAATTCCTCTTCTTTTAATTGTGATTACTATCAATTAGCCAAACTTACAAAAGCAAATTATCCCTCTCATGCTTACAAACCTACATACCCTTATTGTTGATCATACTCGTCTCTCATGGGAGTATTTAATGAAAGAAAAATCAGAAGCATTGTAAATTTTTCAAAAATTCAACAATTTTGTTCAAAATCAGTTTCATACATCCATCAAGATCCTTAGAAGTGATAATGGGAGAGAGTATGTAAGCTCAAATTTTCAAAAATAATTATAAGAAAATGAGATTCATCATCAAACATCTTGTGTTAACACTCCATAACAAAATGGGATTGCTAAATGAAAAAAATAAGCATCTCTTGGAAGTCTCTAGAGTTATAATGCTAACAAATAATGTTCCAAATTTTTTCTGGGGAGATGCTATCCTTACTTCAGCTTTTCTAATCAACCGAATGCCTTCAAAAGTTTTAAATTTTCAAATACCTTTGTGGAAATTTCAAGAGATATTTCCCAATTCACATCTTTTTTCAAATATTCATCAAAAGGTTTTTGGTTGTACTGTTTTTGTTTATGATAACCATGGAGGTAAATTGGATCCCAAAGCTATAAGGTGCATTTTTCTTAGTTATTCTCCTACTCAAAAGGGCTACAAGTGCTACTTTCCTGTTACTCAGAAGTACTATGTTTCAATGGACGTTAAATTTTTTGAAAATCAACCTTTTTATCCCAAACTACCCACTCAAGGGGAGAATGAGGGAACTGAATGGCTAATTTGTAGTAATCTACAACATCTGATTTTTCACCTGAACCTCAAATACAATCTAGAATCAGATCTGAACCCTGTCATAGAACCATATATAGATCCTATAGGATCAGAAATCAGAACTGAACCAGAACAAGATCCAAAAATACCTTCAGACAGGTTTGATTGAGACCCAGAACCAGACTCACACATAATTTCACACCCTGACAGTAAGAATATTGATCAAATCAGGCCAAAACAGACAAATATAACTAAGGCAAGGGAAGAACTACCCAATATGCAGACATTCAAACGTTATTCCAAGCGAAATAAGGGCACAAATGAGGGAGAAAATGACATCAATACCAAGAGAAACAAGGGCACAAATGAGCAAATAAATGAGAGTAATGACAATCCCAATCCTATGCAAAGTCGAGACCAATACGGAGACAAATAATGATGACCTCAATCGGCCAATTGCCTTGAAAAAGGGGAAGAGGACATGTACACAACATCCTATTAATAAGTACATGTCCTATGAAAAACTTTCTAACAATCTGAGAGCTTTTGTTGCAAGCATTGATGATGAGAAAATACCACAAACTTTCCAAGGGGCTATGACAGATCTAAAATGGAAGAAAGCAATAGATGAAGGGTTGGAAGCCCTTAAGAAGAATAAAGCATGGGAGATTACGAGTTACCTAAGGGTAAAACAACAGTGGGTTGTAAATGGATATTTACCATTAAGTAGAACCCTGATGGCTCTATCAGTATGATAAAGTTAGATTGGTTGCTAAAGGATTAACCCAAACTCAAGGCATAGACTATCAGGAGACCTTTGCAACTGTGGCCAAATTCAACTCAATCAAGATTCTCTTGTCACTTACGGCTAATCTTGACTAACCTCTACATCAATTGAATGTGAAAAATGCCTTCTTGAATGGTGATCTAGAAGAAAAAGATATGCATGAAGTTACCTTCAAGGTTGAGAAATCAATACAATACAACTAAGGTGTGCAGACTATACAAGTCATTATATGGGCTCAAACAATCTCCTAGAGTTTGTTTTGAAATGTTTACTTGAGCAGTCAGACTTTTGGGATATACACAGTGTCAAGCTAATCACACCTTATTTGTAAGGCACTCCAATAAAAGAATCACAATTTTAATTATATATATGGATGATGATGTGATTGCTGGAGATGACTAGGAAGAAATTGAAAGGCTGAAAAAGAACTTAGCTTCCGAGTTTGAGGTTAAAGATCTTGGAAAGCTCAAATACTTCCTAGGGATGGAAGTGGCAAGATCCAACAGTAGGATTAGTGTGTCTCAAAGGAAATATACCCTTAATTTTTTTAGGGAAACTGGTATGCTAGGTTCAAAACCAGTTGACACTCCTATGGAAACCAACTACAAGGTTAATCTAAAGAGTGAAGGATCACCTGTGGATAAGGAAAGATACCAGAAATTGGTGAGAAAACTTATATACTTGTCACATACTAGGCCTAATATAAGCTTTGCAATTAGTGTTACTAGTCAATTCATGAGTGATCCACGTGGAGAGCACTTAAAAGGCTGTATACAAAATACTTAGATATCTGAAGATGACACCTAGAAAAGGGTTGATGTTCTCTAAAAGGAGGAATAGGAGTGTGGAAGCATATACTGATGCTGATTGAGCTGGTTCTGTGATTGATAGGAGATCTACTATTGGGTATTGTACCTATGTTTGAGGGAATCTAGTGACATGGAGAAGTAAGAAACAGCCAATTGTTGCAAGGAGTTCAGCTAAAGTAGAATATAGAGCACTTGCTCTAGGAATTTGTGAAGGGATGTGGATCTTAAGGTTGATGCATGAACTGAAACTTGAAGTAGCTGATCCTATCAAGGTGTAGTGTGATAATATGGCCACGATTGGAATTGCCCGAAACCCTATACACCATTATAAGACCAAACATGTGGAGATTGATCACCACTTTATTAAGGAGAAGATAGAATCACGGATTATTGATCTATCCTACATATCTTCCAATTCTCAAGTGGCAAATGTTATGACCAAGGCCGCCCTTCCTAGAGTAAAATTTGAAGAATTAAGCAGCAAGTTGGGAATGATAAATATCTATCCACCAACTTGAGGAGAAGTGTTAGAGTGAATGGACCAATATCTTCTAGATATTTTTTTCATTTTTGGTTTTATTACTATTATTTCTTATTGATTTGGTTTATCTTCTATTATCTTTGACCAAATTAGGAGATTTTTAGATTTAATGCTTTTATCTTGAATTCCCTTGATTCTCAGTAGATTGCCAGGGAGTAACCAAAATTATTATGGTTAAACCTAGCCTATTTATGTTCAACTACTCTAGAAAAATAAGTGAGATTTTCTGGCTACAACTTCTTCCGTTAGAAACGCAGCTATAAGCACTACCTCTCCCAAAAAAATTTTGGAACATGGTGGGTGATCATGAGAGCTCTAGTGATTTCAAGTTGTTTGTTTTCACATTTTGTTGTAGAGTGTAAGCACAAGACGTTTTGTGGATGATTCCATAATCATTAAGGTATTGTTTGAGGGATGAGTTGAGGTTTTCCCTTCCATTGTCACTTCTAAGAATTTTAATAGGTGTTTGGAACTGATTTGTTATCATTGAGTAGTAAGTTTTGAAGGTTTAATATAAATCAAATTTTTATTTTTCATAAAAAATTATCCAAGTGAGACGTCTATGATCGTCAACAAAAGTAGCAAACCATTTGGCATTTGAGTGTGTTGAGGGGGGGGGGGGGGTAGGTCCCCATATGTCAATTTGTACAAGGGTAAAAAAATGGGATGGTTGATGTTTGTTGGGTTGGTATGTACTTTTGGTGTGCTTTGCCATTTGACAAATATCACAATGAAAGAAAAGATCATTTTTATTTATAGAGCCAGGAAACAATTTTAACATGTATTTGAAATTAGGGTGGCCTAACCTGTAATGCCACAACATCAAATCTTTATTTGTAAACTTTACTGCCTAAGCCTTTCTTTCTCCTCTATCTTCACTTCCATCAAGATAATAGAGACCCTCAAACGCTTTAGCACTACCAATCTTCCTCCCTGATTCTAATTCCTAAAATATATAGCCAGTGGAAACAAAATTATTACTACAATTTTGAGCTTCAATTATCTGCTAACTGATAAAGGATTACACTTAAATTCAAGAGCATACAACAAATCCTTAAAAATTATTTCATTTGAAACATGTACTACACCAATTCCCACAACTTTGGTAAATGTTCCATCTGCAATTTTAATGTTAATTTCATCTTCACATGGATGTATATTTTTGACAAGGGTAGCATCACTTGTCATATGGTTTGTGGCTTCGAAGTCCACTATCCAAGTATTTTGTTTCAGAGTTCTACCCTTGAGTGTAAAAATAGAATTACCTGTGTGGGCTATATAACACTTACTAATAGTTTTTTCAAATTGAGTAGTGTTCTACTTATGGCTACGCTTCTCAAGCAATTTTCTCAAATTTCTATCTCTGCTATGCTTAGACTTCCTTGATCAAGTTCCAATTTATCATTTTGGGTTACATGGTACACACGATTCTCAACCTTTGTTTTGTTCCTAGTGTTCAGTGGCCTCCCATGGATCTTCCAATAGGTTTCTTTAGTGTGACTAGTTTTATTGCAGTGATCACACCATCCCTTTCCCTGTTTCTTACCTCTTTGATCTCTAGATGGTCCTTTTAAGGCTAAAGCAAAAGCTTCAGAACTCACCAGAGCACCTAATGTCAAATGTAACCGAATTTCCTCCCACTTTACAATGTTGAACGCTTCTCGCAATGTTGGTAGAGGTCTTGTGCCCATGATTCTGCCCCAAACATCCTCAAATTTTGGATTTAATCCCAACAGGAAGCCATAGGTTCTTTCTCTATTAACCAATCTCTTGTAGTTCCTCAAGTCTTTCCGCACGTCCACTCCTATGTGTCATATAAATCAATTTGCTGCCATATTTTTACCAAAGAAGTATAGTACCGCACCACGCCCATGTCCCCTTGCTTGAGTTCTTAAATCATCCCCTTTAGTTGGAACAACACAGCAACGTTTTCCATGGCCGAGTATGTATATCTTGCTGAGTCCCATATCTCTTTAACCGTGGTTGCCAACAAGTGGCCTTTACTGATATTGAGGTTCATCAAGTTCACTAGCCAAGTCATCCCCATATAGTTTTTGGTGTACCAGGTCTCATATTTGGGATCATTAGGCAATGGCTGCTCTATTTCTCCAGTAATGTACTTCTCTCTTCCTTTTCCGCGAATGAAAATTAAAACATTTTGAGACCACTGCAGATAATTGTCTCCTTTTAGCTTATGTCCAATCATCACCAGTGGGAAAGAGTCGTTCACACCACCTAGCTACAGCGGTGCAGTGGGTCGTTGGTTGGCCGATCCTTGTGGGGCAATTTCAGACCACGCAGAGCCATGATTTTTTGAGTCACTATGGAACACCCTCATCATGTTGAATCTAATGGGTTCCCAAGCCACAAGCATGGTGCTCTAATACCATGTGGAAACTTGGTAACCAGAGTCATATCTTATTCATTATAGAAAGCAGATTATATAGCCAGATTGATAGCATATATATTGCCACCTAATCAGCTGGAGTTGCGAAAATAATGGAAGAACAAACAGAACAAAAAAATGATTCTGATCTGATCCTATATAATCAGGGATATTATTATCCTAACTAGTAAATAAAATAAATTAGGAATTAATGAATAAAGTATACCAGGTCTCCAACAACTTAAAAACAACTAAAACTATAAAGATTAATCAAATGTCAAGCAATAAGACTTCACAGTAGTTCAAACTCCAAACACATACAGGATGATTTAGATAATATCACTATAGTAATCTGTAGCTAATCCCTCACAGCATTACAGGAATCTAACATTAAAAGAAAATCACGTCCAAATTCACATATAAATTAAGCAAGTTGGTCTTATCATAAGTTAAAGAGTTTGTTTTTCTCCTGCAAAGAAATGAAAGATCATAGCTTCCTAAAAATAAGATAACTAGTTTCACCACAAAATTTCAGTGAGAAGGCTTGCCTTGTGGATCCTTTTATTCGCCTTCGGAACAATGGCAATTCCATGCATTCTGCATAGCTGATGATTA
Organism: Erythrophleum ivorense; assembly: GCA_026724425.1. Lineage (NCBI taxonomy): Eukaryota > Viridiplantae > Streptophyta > Magnoliopsida > Fabales > Fabaceae > Erythrophleum > Erythrophleum ivorense. The sequence continues at coordinate 108,290 of JAIUCV010000359.1, read as the reverse complement.
TTTGGTGCCCAACCTGAAGAAAACATTAAGTAGCCCATTTTTCAAGCATGTAAGGAAAATACACACATATAGTATAACATATATCCACAAAATTTTGAGATAATGGCTGACCTAACAGTTGAATTTCTTGTCTGAAGTATTATTAGACCAAAAACTAGATAACTCAAAAGATAAAGTTAGAATACATTTATGCTGACCTCTCATGAGTTTTATGAAATCTATGCAAACAACCTTCTAGTGCATATTATACAAAGACCTCCTGTCAAGTTGATTTTTAGGACTTTGCGGGTATATGTGTTCATTTAAAAAAATGGGCATTGTAGAATGACATTTTAAAATATGGGATATCAACTTAATTTACAGGCGAGTGTAATTTAATTGTACAATTATCAGTAGGATAACATCAAAGAGTAAGATGCCCAAATTGGTACAATTTCTAGATAGCACAGGAAAATTTTCAAATCTTCACTTCCTTATCTTCAGTTCACTCCAGCGAATTCTTAACCCTATTATCAGTGTCGTATAATTTCTAGCCCACCTTACATTCTCTGAACCTATTACAGTGTCCCCCATTATGAATCCAAAGGAACACTAATAAAAAATACTTCAGGAAGACATCCCAGCATTACTTAAGCTTATCTGAGAGTTATGGCAAAAATTATTCAAAAGATCCTATAATCCAACTTTATGTAACAATAAAAATAAAGTTAGAACTATAGCATAAGCAAATTTCTTAATATATCATCAATTGCTGCTAAAAACTTTAGACATTCATGACACTAGTTCTTATAGACATCTTTTAAGGCCCAAAGTGTCAAAGAAAATTATATTTTCAATGTTTTTCTTTTCTTTTCTTTTTTTAATAGAACCCTTTCAACTCTATTAAATGTATCCAACTTTAGGTCTGTTCTATGTGGCAAGCAAAGAGGAAAAGGCAAATGAGGATTACAGTTTGATACATGTAGCTATCAAGCTCGTCCACAGAACCATCATCTGGCATCAAATTCGCCAATGCAACAATCTATTGCAATACCAACAACAAACCAAGTAAAAGGGGGGAAAAAAAGTAATGATAATTAGGACCAGAAACCAAGGGAATAAAACAGAAAATTTTTATGTTGGAACATGTAAAATAAAAACCTCATGGCCATATTTAATACACATCATCATGGCGTAACAACTGTCCTTGCCACCACTAATCAATGCTACCACCTTCATCTTTGTCACCAATTTTCTGTTGCAACCAATAAAAGAAAGAAAGAAAAAAAAGATAAAACATGAGTTAGGGCCTTGGCAAGATAGGGACTTGTATTGGAAATATGTAGGGTTTAAGAGAAGGAAGAGAATATGGCGGAATATTAACACCATGGCCTAGTTTTAAAATTTCACAAACATTCAACCCCAAAAAAAGAAAAAGGTTATGAGTATCGCAGCCTACTATTATGTTATGAGTATTGCAGCTTACTATTATCACCATGGCTTAATATTAAAGAGTAGAACAAAAAATAAAATAGCATATGAAAAGGAAAAGAAAACAATTTATGGATATAAGTTGTCAAGCTTGAAAGTTTAAGTAAATTTACATCACTAAATATCTATTAAAATATATATTCCCATCATGAATTATAATTAAAATGTATCATAAAGTAGAAAAAAACATATATAGCATACCCAAATATTTATAAATCAATATTCCATTGTCAAGTGACAACTAACAAAGTCTTATTACAATAAAATTCATACATATAGCATCCAAAAAATCTCACTAGCAAATTATACATCCTAAATGTTTCTGATGATAAGAGTAAATCAACTAATTGTTTGCAGAAGGCCAAGTAGTAAAATATACATCGTAAATTCACACTTCTAAACCAAACCAACAAAGAAGCAATACTACAAAACTCCACTCCAATAACCATGGCAACATTTGAGATAAATTTGATAATCTAAAAGACAAATCAACCATGACAGCTTGTAGAAGAAGATGGAAATGTCTTGGCAATATGGAGCTTGAAGCTTACCTAATAGAGTTTTAATTGCCAACCCAATTCTAGAGATGTGATCAGCACAGAATATGAGAAAATATTGCATCCATAAACCTAATGAACTATTTCAAAATCAAACCTTTCAAACATACTAAATATCTAGTTAGAAAAAGGTTCAATTAAAACATTCCTTATTTCATATGCCAATTCACTAAATTTTAGACCATTGACTATATATTAATCTAGTTCTCATCTGCCTCTTAAGAGTTTCAACAAAGTATCCCTTGAAAACAAGACTATGCAAAATTTTCTAGAACAACCAGCAATACATTAATACAATAGGAGAGCTCTGCTCTCATCTCAATCGACTATACTAACTATACTAGGTTGAGGGATCCTACCTGTGGAATTGTAAAGCTATAACTAGATTATAACAAGTTCCAAAATAACAAAATAAGCTTTGTCCTTACAAATGAAACCTAGACTCACCCAAAGAAAGTGTCGCTCCTCGCTAAACTACTAAAGTAAATCTTGGCCCAACTCTATTATCTGAAATACCAAGTATTTACCAAGTAACTAACATCCCACAAATAAATATATGTAAATAAATGAGTGAACTTGTAATTAAATGATTAAATGAAATACCTTAAATGAATATCTTTGGTCGACGTTTAGGTTATAGATTCAAACTGCTCAATAAATGAACAAATTTTAAACTTTCAAGAATGAAAATATGTACTAAGTATTCATTGTTGCAATAATCACAATTTAGAGAGAAAATGATAATAATGAAGCAAATATGCATTACAAAGGAAAAAAAAAAGTTTTGGAAAGTTTCAAAACCATATTTTCTTTTTCAAAAAAAAGATATTCTGTTGAAAGGACTTTCTCAGAACAAAATGGTTGTCGTGGAGACACAACCCACGCAAGTAAATGACTAGTCTGTCATGGACACACAATCTATGTGTGTAAATGGCCAGTCTATCATGGACACACAATCCATCTGTGTAAATAACTAATTCATCGTAAGTTCGTAGCTCACGTAAAATAACATCCTTCCATTCCATATGTATTGGCTATCACATGAGACTAGCACTGCTAGTTGGGGAATCAATCATGGCGCACCAACTCAGTTATATCAACTAGCATTCTGTACCTAATCCCTCCAGAAAACATTTCTATCATGTATGGAATTATATCAACTCAGTTCATAAGTAAAAATTTCTCGCAAGTAACTAATGTAGACATTTATAAATAAAATTCTCGAGATTTCTTCTATTGATTTCATACATATATCAATCATTTTAAAAATTAGGAATTTCAATTTAATATAAATGCTTTCTAGTAGATCATTGATGCACTAGAAATTTCGGAATTCAGTAAACATGATATTTTTATAATTCTTAAATGCAAGGAGGAGAAATGTAAAAGCATGAATATGCAATAAGACATTATTTACTCACAATGCGTCCAGTGAAACTGTGGTACTTCAAACCATTTTTCCCAAATATCTCCTACGGTGAAAAGATCCTCATAGTTCCCTATACTTAACCCATAATCCTCGTTTCTTATGTAGCTATCCTTCAAATACTTTTAACTCTTCATCAACAAAAGTAAGCTCCTTATGTTTTCTACTCCATTAACACTTTCAAGCTTAAAAGGAATGGCAATTTATTATATAACTATTCAATAGGCTGAACATGTTAGTAATGACATGACTCAGAAATTTCATTCAGTCACTTTGCCTTATCTTACGAGGTACACAAGGTTTCAAACAAGTTAAAAATGATTTTTATATCTTTGGCTACTATAAATTTGGAGATATGCGTATCAAAAAGAACACTAAACATTATCTGTGGTCCTTCAACTTTTCTTTAGAATAACTCAAGTTATATTTCTGGATTCAGCTTCTAAAATCTCAACTAATAGGAATACAAGAAGTAGAAAGAGTAGCAATATTAAGTAGCAGTCCTTCCCTTGCACATTATATCGAACATTTAGTGTGCATCATTTCATTATTATTGGTAGACCAATGTTAATACTCAGCTCCACAAATCCCTATATCTAATCCCAATTACTAATTAAGCTAAAGGTCAAATCACTAACCATCAAACCCCTATCAAAATAGTTCATAGCATTCATCAACAAACTTCATAAATTCACCACAATACAAAACAAACAATACTCACCATTAACTATAAAAGAATCTAACTATACATCAGAAAAACAGAATCAAGGAGGAAAAAAAGAAAAAAGAAAAAATAAGAATCAAAACCCAACCTGAAACACAACTACTTATTGGAGAAAATGCAGAGAAGGCTACTGTACGAAATTCAAAAGAGACGCTGAAATTGTGAGAAACGGGCTGGGTCGAAGCTCGAAGTGTCCTTCCTTTGTCTCGGTTTACCAACAAACGCAAGGAATAAGCTACAATAGGATGAAGAAGGCACTGCTCACTAAAATACACGGAACGACGGAAATGGGCGAATTAGAGGATAAACCACGAAGCAAGAGGAAATCTGCTCTTACAAGCTTGACTATGGAAATTATAAAACAGGAAATCCTTCAATCAAACAAGGAAAACTAAAGAAAGAAGAGAGAATGATCTTTTACCGAGCAAAATGAAGCTTCCCACTTCCGTCAAACCCCTAAAGCAGCACACCCACTCACGGATTCCCTTGCACGGGGAAGCTCACGGCTTAAGAGGAGTTTGGAGCGAAAGAAATTTGATCTAACCTAAGATTAAGTCCAACCAACGCTCCAAGCAAGAAGTTGACTGAAACTCTCTTATCCTTCCATTTCCATGGCTGTACGACAATGTGTGAAGGAAAAGAAGCAATGGTTTCAGGAGTCGCTTCAAGGTGGCAGGTTGAACGAAATTATGGGGCTTGAGCTGCAAAATGGAAACCGAAACAATGATAAACGAAGGCAGACAGAAGGTCAGGAGAAAACAGGGTCTCGGTTTCGAAGCAACCGGATGCAATCACATTTTTATCAAAGGGCATTCTCGGGCTTTCGAAAAAAAGAGAGACACTTTGACGCGGGCAGATTCGAATGCAGGCAAATTGGAGATTTACCAAACATGCAACAGCTAGCCAGTAGACTTACTCCACTGGAATTTCTCCACATCGTAATATCTTTAATTATTTGACTTACGTATATCTCATTCCCATGATTTATTTTATTTTTGGTCATCGTATTAATAGAAGTAACAATGAGAGTGTGGCTCAGCTCACAAGCATTAGGAGTCAGAAAAACCTTGTCTCCAGTGTGGGTGGCAGGATGAAAAAATTACAACACAAAGATTTAGAAGGGTTTTAAAAATTAGAAATATCAAATAAGAATAAAATGATTGATTGTTTGCAAAAGGCCAAGTAGAAAAATATACATCCCAAATTTACACTTCTAAACTAATCAAACAAAGAAGCAATACTAGAAACTCAGCCCTAGAAATGATGGTAACATTTGGCTAAATTTGATAATATAAAACACAAATCAATAATGATAGTTTATAGAAGAAGATGGAGATATCTTGATAGAAAGAAAGTCGAAGCTTAATTATTAGAGATTTAATGGATGCATCAATGATAAGTTGGCACAACCCATAGGCATCAAGAATTGGAAGAACTTGGTTTGCCAAAGTGGGTGGGAGGAAGAAGAAACTACAGTGTGAAGACTTGGAAGGGCTTAAGATGTTAGAAATATCAAATAACAATAAATCAACTAATTGTTTGGAGAAAGTCAAGAAGTAAAATAACAATAAATCAACTAATTGTTTGGAGAAAGTCAAGAAGTAAAATATACATCATAAATTCATACTTTTAAACCAAACCAATAAAAAAGCAATATTAGAAAACTCCACTCCAGTAACCATAGCACTATTTATGCTAAATTTGATAATCTAGAAGACAAATGAACCATGACAACTTGTAGAAAAATATGGAGATGTCTTAGAAGTATGGAACTTGAAGCTTATTTATTGAAGATTTAATGGATGTAGCAATGGCAATGTGGCATAACCCATAGACATCAAAAGTTAGAAGAACTTGCTTTGTCAATGTAGGTGGGAAGAAGAAGAAATTACAACCTGAAGACTTGGAAAGGCTTTGGATATTCGAAATATCAAATAAGAGTAAATCAACTTATTATTTGTAAAAGGCCAAGCAATAAAACATACATCCTAAATTCACACCGCTAAACCAAATCAACAAAGAAGTTGTAACATCATAATGAAACTCCAACTAATCTCCCTCTAGGCTTGATTCTATATGATTTCCAAAGAACAAGTATAAACCGTGGCATTTTCATGCTATAAAACGGGGTTCAAATACTCATAATTTGCCTTGTGGGTCCTGTGAACCCATCAATTACATACTCTACGTAAACTCCATTTATATAACTCATATATATCATCAAACAACTCATAAACCACAGATATGAAGCCAAAAACCAAGAAAATGCGATTTCTCAAATAGGCCCAAAAGTCAGATTTTTGGCTCTAACTTTGGAAAATCATAACTAATTCTAGAAAAATGAGAATTAAGCAAAACATAACTCTCTAGAAAGCTCTAAGTGTTAAATTTACACTAAAAATATTTCCCAATCACAATCTCAACATTTGGACTATGTTTGACATCGAAAAAGAGAGAAAAGTTTGGTTGTCCCTAGTACTGATGTAGCTTACTGTCATAAACTTTGAAAATTCATAACTAATTCCACAAAAATCTAATCTAGGAAAACTATACCAATTTGGAAAGCTACAGATGTTAACTAGAGGAAAAAATAAGTTTAGATCATTTCAGTAGCCCTTGGACCTCGAAAACTGATGGAACAGTAACGAAGGTCCGATGGCTTCCCTAATACTGACACAGAACTTCAGAAAGTTATTTCTCCCTCTACAGACCTCTGATTAAGGTGCTTCCAGTTGGTATAGGTCATTGTCGATATCTAGTTTATCCCTATAAAATTTCATGACAATTGGACACCGTTTGGTCCATGAATGACAGATTTATTTTTGAACCTAGTTGCATAATACAATAACCAAAACCAGAAAATTCTCCAACTTCAACAATTCACCAAATATTCCCTAAACCTCCAAATATTACCTACTTTAGCTTTCTAAGAAGCTCTCAATAGGATCTAGAGGCATGCCAAATTTCATATCAAAGAGAGTTCATTTAGTCATATCTTGATAGAACTCACAAATTTGGCGGTTTTGATTCCCAAAATGGTTCAAAGTGGGTCTAAATGGCCTCCCATATGTTCTAGCACCTCTTAGGCAAGTTTTAAAGTATAAACATAACATATATGAAATGTTCAAGTGATCTAAATCATCATATATTTCAAATTTACTATGCTACGGGCCAAAATGCACTATTGCATACCATTCACAAAAAGGCCAAATTTCACATTTTCATTGCTTTAACTCTCTACATAGTTCATACATCATTTATACATATTTCTACACTTGCTCAAATATTTACATCTCGAAAAGAATATATATACATAAGCACTTTAGCTTTCCTATACAACAAACTATGTGTGAGTGTGTAAAAGTGGCAATACAAAGGCTTTCTATGCCTCATGGCCTCCACTCTTAGGCTCTTGAGCTCCACCTGGACCATATAAGATGGGAGAGAGAAGGGGTGAGATTCAGGGAATCTCAATAGCTCATACACTCATTCAATGAAGCAATCAAGGCATATAAACAAGTCAAAGCATCTAAACTATTCACAATTACATAACACATGCTTTTCATGCCATGATTTCATATCAATACCAAAAATAAGCTTTAGGGACTTTCGGTCTAACCTCATCCGAGTTTTTGGGACTTATGGATTGGCCTCACCCTTGGTTTAGGGACTTTTGGCTCCACCTCACCCATCTCAAATGACTTTTAGCACTATCTCACCCGAGCAATTTTCAAAATCCATATCATAAACATATTGGTATCAATGCATCAAGGCAACATCAAATGGCATGTCTCATAATATAAGCACATACACAAGCACATAATGACTATTACACATCCAAGAATGCAACAAGAAAGAGTGGAGAGCTACCTTACTAGCCAACACAAGCCTTCCCTTTCAATTTCTTTTCTTCCTTCTTAGTCTCACAAGCACAACTAGATGGAGTTACTTCTTTTGAGCCTAGACACAGTAAAGAGCATGAAATTACTCTCTCATAACACAATAATTATTTATAAAGCTAGGGAGTTCTTTATAGCAAACCCTACAAAGTATATAAAAATCTAGGGGTTCTCTCTCTCTCTAGAATTTCACATACTCTTCTTCTCTCTCAAACTCTCAAGTTGGTAGAACCAACATTCTCAAGGAAAGCAAAGAAGAAGAAGTGAAGATACATGAGTTCTAGCCTTCTTCAAGAGTGGTTTTCCACTTTCCCTTTTTTGAACCAAGCTCAAAACATAGCTAATTCAACATCCAAAACCATAGCAAGAGAGGGCAAAGAGAGAAGAACAAGATTCTAAGAAGAAAAGCTATGGAGATCTCAAGTTATGCTTACTTTTTTCTTGTTCTCTTTCCTTCTCTAGGTCTCTCTCTATCTTCTCAGCCTTTTTCTTTGCCTTGGATGAAGCCTAAGTTGGTTAAAAGGAAAAGGAATGAATTGGGACGCTTTAAGAAGTTAAATTCTCTTTTTTCATGCTTTTCCGAACTAACCCTCACTACGGCGAGCACGTATCAGTCTCATACCCTTATTTTTGCTACGGTATGCGCTACGACAAACAACTTCCTGGTTTTTGTATGTGATGCCTGCACTTGCTATAACTAGAAGCATTTTCGCTATAGCGAAAAAGTATTCTCGCTATAACTAGACCCTTTCTCGCTATAGTAAACAAGTACATTCGCTATAGCTAAGCAATTTCTCGCTTTAGCTAGCAGACTTAGAAAATTTCAGGAATTCGAAAATTTTCAACTTCCTTTTTTTTCTCTTTTTCTTTTTCTGGTTGTTACAGAATTAATACTACAAAATTCCATTCCTGTAACCACGATAGCATTTAAGGAAATATTTAATAATCTAAAAGACAAATGAGCTATGATAGCTTATAGAAGAAGATAAAGATGTCTTGGTAGTATGGATCTTGAAACTTACCTATTGGAGCCTTAATGGAAGCAACAATGGTAGTGCAACACAACCCATAACCATCAAAAGTTGAAAGAATTTAGTTTGTCGATATGGGTGGGGGGAAGAAGAAATTGTAGCATGAAGACTTGGAAGGGCTTTAGTAATTAAAAATATGAAATAAGAATAAATTAGTTAATTGTTTGCATAGGCTTAAGCAATAAAATATACATCCTAAATTCATTCTCCTAACAACAAACTAACAAAGAAGTAATATCATAAAAACTCCACTCTAGTAACCATGGCAGCATTTGAGCTAAATTTGATATTCTAAAAGACAAATTAGCTATAATAGCTAGTAAAAGAAGATGGAGATGTATTGGCAATATGGAGCTTCAAGCTCACCTATTGAAGCCTTAAAGGAAGTAGCAATGATAATGTAACATAACCTAGAAGCATTAGTAGTTGGAAGAACTTGGTCTACTAGTGTGAGTGGGAGAAAGAAAAAATTGCAGCATTAAGACTTGGAAAGGTTTTAGAAATTAAAAATATCAAATAAGAGTTAATTGATTGATTACACTTCTAAACCAAAAAAAAAAAGCAATATTATAAACTCTACTCCAATAACCATGGCAACATTTAAATTAAATTTCATATTCTAAATATTTTGAAAGACAAATAAGCTATGATAGCTTGTAAAAGAAAATAGAGATGTCTTGGTAATATAGAGCTTGAAGCTTACCTATTTGAGCTTTAATAAAAGTAGTAATGGCAGTTTGGCACAACTTACAACATCAAAAGTTGGAAGAACTTGGTTTGTCGATGTAGGTAGGAGGAAGAAAAAATTGCAGCATAAGCACTTGGAAGGATTTTAGAAATTAGAAATATAAAATAAGAGAAAATTGATTTATTGTTTACAGATGGCCAAGAAATAAAATATATATCCTAAACTCACACTTCTAAACCAAACTAACAAAGGTGCAATACAACAAAACTCTAATCCAATAACCATGGCAACATTTAAGAAAATTTTTTACAATCTAAAAGATAGATTAGTCATGATAGCTTGTAGAAGAAGATAGAGATGTCTTGGTAATATAAAGCTTGAAACTTACCTATCAAAGCTTTAATGGAAGTAGCAATAATAGCGTGGAATAGCCCACAAGTATCAGGAATTGGAAAAACTTGGTTTGCCAATATAGGAGGAGGAAGTAGAAATTGTAACATGAAGACTTAGAAGAGGTTTAGAAATTATAAATACAAAATAAGAGTAAATTAATTGGTTGTATGTAAAAGGCCAAGTAGTAAAATATACATTGTAAATTCACATTTTAAAACCAAACTAACAAGGAAGTAATACTATAAAATTTCACTCCAATAGCCATGGCAGCAATTGAGCTAAATTTGATAATCTACAAGACAAATCAACCTTGATAACTTGTAAGAGAAGATGGAGATATCTTGGTAGTATAAAGTTTAAAGCATTTATCTCAGAGCTTCAATGGAAGCAGCAATGGTAGTGCGACATAACACACAAGCATAAGGAGTTTAAAAAACTTGGTCTAGTAGTATGGAGGAGATGAAAAAGAAATTGCAGTATAAGAACTTGGAAGAGCTTTAGAAATTAGAAATATCACATAAGAGTAAATAAACCAATTGCTTGTGGAGGGCCAAAAAGAAACTATACATCCTAAATTTACACTTCTAAACCAAAATAACAAAATAATAATAATACTACAATATTCTGCACTAGTAACCATGGCAACATTTGAGCTAATTTTGATAATCTAAAAGACAAATCAACTATGATAGCTTGTAGAAAGAGATAGAGATGTCTTGGCAATATGGTGCTTGAAGCTATCAGAGCTTTAATGGAAGCAGCAAATAGTAGTGTGACACAACCTACAAGCATTAAAAGTTAAAAGAACTTTGTTTGTTGATGTGGGTGGGAGGAAGAAGAAATTGCAGTATGAAGACTTGGAAAGGCTTTAGAAATTAAAAATATCAAATAAGAGTTAAATTGATTGATTGTTTGCATAATGTGAAGTAATAAAATGTACATCCTAAATTCACACTTTTTAACTAAACCAATAAAAAAGCAATATTATAAAAAATCTCCTTTCTAGTAGCCATAGCAGCATTTGAGCTAAATTTGATATTCTAATAGACAAATTAGGCATGACAGCTAGTTGAAAAAGATAAAGATGTCTTGGTAGTATAGAGCTTGAAGCTTACCTATTATAGCTTCAATAGAAGCAGTAACGGTAGTGTGGCATTGCCCACAAGTATTAAGAGTTAGAAAGTGTGAGTAGGAGGAAGAAGAAATTACATGTGGACTTAGAAAGGCTTTAGAAATTAGAAATATCAAATAAGACTAACTTGACCAATTATGTACAGAAGGCCAAGTATGGAAATATATATTCTAAATTCACATTTCTAAATTAAACCAACAAAGAAGCAATATTACAAGACTCCATTAACCATGGCAGCATTTAAGCTAAGTTATATAATTTAAAAGACAAATAAGCCATAATAGTTTCTAAAAGAAAATGGAGATGTCTTGGCCATATGGAGACCTATTAAAGCTTTAATGGAAGCAACAATAAAAGAGTGGCATAACCTATAAGCTTCAAAAGTCAAAGGAACTTGTTCTACCATTGAAGGGGGGAGGAAGCAAAAATTGCAATGTGAGGACTTTGAAAGGCTTTAGAAATTAAAAATATCAAATAAGATAAATAAAAAAAAAATTTGTAGAAGGCCAAGTAGTAAAATGTACATCTTTAATTCACATTTCTAAACCAATCTATTAAAAAGGCAATAGTATAAAACTCTACTCTTGTAACCATGCTGCATTTGACCTATATTTGATAATCTAAAAGTCAAATTAGCCATGAAAGCTTGTAGAATAATATGAAGATGTCTTGGCAATATGAAGCTTAAAGCTTACCTATCGTAGTTTTAATGGAATTAGCAATGGCAATGTAGCATAGCCCAAAAGCATCAAGGGTTGGAAAAACTTGTTTTGCAAATATGGGTTGGAGGAAGAAGAAATTATAGCATGAAGACTTGGAAGGGCTTTAGAAATTAGAAATATCAAGTGTGAGGGTTTGTTTTAATGAAACACAAGCATTTTGTCTGTCTTAGGTTGTATTTTCTTTAAAACCATAAAATGCAATTGAATAAGGATTGGACTACATTAGAAATAAAAGGAAAATAGCCCAAATTATAGAATTTAAACTAAAATGTGGGTCCTATGCATAAGCCTAAGACTTAAGAGGAAAATAAGATAGAAATTAGAAAAAGATAATTGAAATCAGAAAAAAAAAAGATAGAAATTTGGAAAAAAAATTGAGAGGGAGAAAGAAAGGCATAAACTTTGAACAAAGTTGCAACTTCACAATTTAGGAACAATATTATACATGATGTAAGCTTTCCAAAATATATATATACACACATATGGTAAACTTGGTACTAAACTCATGATTTTATCAAGTTTAACCCATTTCCAAGTTTCTATATGTAATAACAAGAATTCCTACCTATAATCATAAAACATTATTTTACAATTTGGAACAAAAATTTAATAGCCAAAAAGGAAAAAGCCTAAAGAGAAACTAAAATAAGACAAAATTAGGGAATAGAAACTCCCATCACAAAAGATGTAACATTAAGAAATGTTTGGTTTGCGAAATATTTTTAAAATATTTTAGAATTATATATAGAAATGATACATTCTCATATTAGGTTCATGTTTTAAAAATAGATTCTTGAAAATGTTGCATTCTCAAGAATTCAATACTCCTACAAAACTTTCTATTTCCATTCTTATAGGGTTGATTGGAATGTTAAATTCTCATAAGGTGGGAAATATTTCTAAATTGTTAAAAAGATTAGTTTTGTCCATTCTAATCTCAATACATACTAATAAATAATAAATAATAAATAAAATAAATAAATAAATCTAATATTTCTAAATTGTTAAAAAGATTAGTTTTGTCCATTCTAATCTCAATACATACTAATAAATAATAAATAAAATAAATAAATAAATGTAATCTAATATAAAAATAAAGTATAATAAATATAAATATAGTTAGAAAACAAAAAAAAAATAATACTAAAATATAAAAAGATAAGATATATATTAAGAAAAAGTAAATATAAATAGAATTGTTATGGGAACCTTACAAGTATGTTAATTCCACAAGCCTAAAGCCATTTAGCTCACTTCACTAAGATTTATAAAACAAAGCAAACATTACAAAACCCTAGGATCATGTAATAGTTCGCACCAATCATTAAGTATATAAGAACACAAACCTTAAAGCATAAGGAGAAGACCTTACACTCAGCCGTTATCCTTAAAAAATAGTCATCCCATCCTAAGCATATACAACACACACTAACAGCTACAAATAACCTATGTTACTCTTTTTTGCTAAGGGAAGAAGTTCATTATATCTTATTCAAAGAACTAAGCAACACAAAGATCCTGAGCTAAGTTAAATTTCCTCATTCTTTCTTTTTCATACTCTTAATGCTAACATTAAACACACTAGGTAAGGTCTCTTTGTCCTAAAATCTAAACTCATTGGTTATTCGAGACTCATAGCCCATATGAGTAAGAATCTTTCTAACAATCAAAACAACAACTGAAATAGTTAGAAATAAAACTTATGCCAAGGATTGTCGCCAAGTTACATCCTCTGCCCAGGAGGGTACAAGTGTTATGGCATCCAAAGCCATTCAAATGTGCAAAACCTACTAGATATGCAAATCCTTATTGAAGTTGGACCAACTAGTAACATTGTTGTTCCAACACAAGGAAATGGTACTCCCGATATCAGGAAAGTAGTTGACTTTACTAAACCATTAAAAGATAACAATTTCAAGGGAAACCTAATCAACCTAGCCATAGCATAGCTTAACCTTAAGGCAATAATGTTGAGATCCTTTAAAGATTCTACCAATAGCAATAGCATATGATAGAGATGCAAAAATAACTAGTGATAGCTAAAGAGAGATTTCACAATGATGAAGCTGTGCAAGCCTGAAAAGACAAAATCAATCATTAATGGATGAGTTTGACTAATTAGAGGAAGAAAGAAAATATAAAATACCTTTATAAACTAAGATTACATCCCTTCTAAAGAGGACAAAACAAATTATTTGTCTTTAAAAGAAGAAGAAGAAGAAGAAGAAGAAGAAGAAGAAGAAGAAGAAAGTATAGAAGATGCTTCCTATGAAAGTCTTAGAAATGGGAGAACCAAGAACTCCTTGCAAGCAACCGCTCATTTGAAGGCAAGCAAGATTAGAAACCCTCACATAACACTAAGTGAGGTTATAGAGTATAAGGGAGGAAACAACATAGTGTTGCAAGAACTAAGAAGGATATTAAGGAGCATTAAGCTTGTACTATGTTTCGTATGTAGAAAATTAGATATGAAAATGGAAAAGGAATGGAAAAAGTGAATAGAATTGATGGAAAATGAGTCCACATACAAGTTTAAAGGACATCAATTATGGGTTAAAGGAATGATAGCTTTCCCTATAACCTTAGTAGAAGGGAACTGTAGAGTGACAACTTTTATTACATTCTATGTCATGGAAATGCATTTTGCTTACAATGTGATCCTAAGATGAATTGGAATGTACAAGCTAATTTAGCCTTTTAAATGTCAAGTCATGACACCAAAGCCAAAAAAGGAACTATAACAAGAAAAATCTAAAAACTTCTTTCTATAAAAGGGATAAAAGGGAAATGGTGGAAGCTAAAAAGACCTAACATGATCATGCTAAGCCATGATAAGAAGGGAGAAGGCATGTGTTAAGACATAAATACTTATGGGTACTATAGGCTCAACTTCCCAATAAAGATTTCAAGCTTGTATGCTCTATAATACTATAGATAGATAGCATTTAATTTATATCATAAAGTGCCTATAGAGTCTATTTTCATAAATTTAATACTTTTAGCAATGGAATTTACCAATGTTAAATGTCAAATTTATTCAATTTTGATTAAATCGACCATATCAACCTTCAAATTTATATTCCATCCTTACTATGTGTGTTCATATAGAATCATCACAAAATGAGGCATATAAATTTGGATATAAACCATGCATCATATAATAGCTTAAGTTGCACACTTTTTATAGCTTCCATAATTTTGTCACAATTTTAAAAAATTTATAACTTGAGTTAGAAATTTCCAAATGATGCAAACTAAAACTCTTTGGAAAGCTCAAGATATCATCTAATTATTATAAAAATTTTAGATCAAAACAATATTATTTGTCCCATGAAATCCTAATGGAATAGTAGTTGAGTCAAGATTTCAGTTTGGTGCAAACCTGGAACTTTAAAAATTCATATCTCACATTACAGAGCTTCAAATTAGGTGATCATGATGGCTATGGAAAGCTTATAATACCAACTATATTTCTATAAAATTTCATAAGTATTGGACTTCATTTGGTCCCTCAAAGATCTCAAAAACCAAATTGACCAAATGAACAATGTATTAAAAGTTTCTGCAAATTTTAGCCAATTTTGAAAAATCATAATAAATTTTCTAGAACTCCAAAAATTCTTGTGACAACCTTACCTTGTTAACATGGTAATTATAGTTAAATATGCAATTAATAATTAATGATCAAGGTTTGGAGTCGTTACAGTTTATTACGATATGAAAATATAGGGAAATTTGAACCTTGATGTTAGAGTCATTACTATACAACCACAAATGAAACAAAAATGCATAAGAGAAATCATACTACCATGAGGGGTTTATGATTCATCCATTCATCAGTTTCAACACACAAAAAGCTTCCACAAGTATTCCTATATCATTTCCTAGCATTACCATTGAAAAAACTAAGGTTTCTAAGTTAAAGGAAGGAGTTTGGGGTTTTGCATCGCGGCGAGTTGGACCGTCGCCACTGCCCGCGGCAAAAATTCCTCTTGAAGCTATTGTTCCACATCCCATGATCCTCGCCTTGGCGGAACACTCTTGTGCTGCGGCGAGATTCGCTACTGGACACCCCTCAGATTGTTCCCTCAACTAGCGCCGCGGTGATATGTGATGCGCCGCGGCGAGGTTTCGCTCTGTTACCCTCTTGGGTGATTTTTTTCACACTATGCTACGGCGAGTTTCCTCACGCTGTGGCATTCCTCGACACTGTTACTTTCCAAGAAATTTTTATTCACTTGTGCCGCAGTGGGATTACTCATGCCGCAGCGCCCCTCGCTTCTGTCTCTTATTTGGTCACGGCGAAGCCTTCTTGGTCGCGGCGTGACTCCCTCCTGTAACTACATCTCTCAAATTTCGTCTCCTACACTCTAATTCTCATCTTAGGACTACCTTAGGACCACTCCCACTCATTTTATATGTCTCTAATGGTATTTATCTACCTTATACACCCAGCTATTCTGCCATTACCAATTCAAAATTTAAATGTAAGTTTCCACTCATCCAACTATCCTATACCAGCAAGTCCATAGTGTAATAGTAACAAGAACTCATGCACTATTGGAAATTAAAATTCGATATATATTCCGTCAGAGGTTTCATACATCAATGGTTCATATTACATCTAATACATCACATAATTATATTTCCAACAATATACCATACCATAAATTCAACAAAATACATACGTCAAGTGTTATGGGTTCATACATCCAATATCAAGATAAAATGAGGTCTAACTCCTCAATGAATATATCCAAGGTAATCAAAATATAAGAGCCTATACTTGGTAACATGAATACATGATGATGTTATACAATAAGGAATATAAAATTTAGCATCTATACTAAATAAGTCGGTCTAAGAGTAGCCTTCCCCTACATGATGAAGCTAATGGATTTTTATCCACTTACTTTCCCTAATCCTTATTGGAAGAGCCTTCACCTAAAATATTAATCCCATAAAATGGGGTGAGATATAAATCTTAGTAACCAAGGAAATTCCATCATATAATCTAGTTTAATTAGCATACATGCATAATTTCACATAAGTATCAGAAGAATACCAGTCATATCAGTAAATGAAACAATTAGGCTATCATGATCACTATCCCATACTAACAATCATATTTTCATATGTTAAAGGTCATTAACGTCAAAGAGGCCCGTCCACGGTACCTATTCCTTATTAAGCACAACCACGGCTCAGTACATCTGGGGTTTGATCCTAACCCGGTGCTCGATTGAAGTACATGCACGGGTGGCAGCCGCACCACAGCTCCATCATGGACTCACAAGGTCCAATCATAATATAATGATAGCCAACCAATTCATTCAATATTTCAAATCATTCATGCACAACAAAATATGAAATTAAAATAGATATATGCATGGGATTAATCTAAACCCGGTTACCTTCAATTACAACAGCCACTAATGGTAAAAAATGTCCCTATAACCATAGCATCAGATAATTACTACTCTAATTCATCATTAATAGTTGCAACAAGTACCCAAAGAATTTAAAATGCTAATGTCTACCTAGGAATCACTTACCCAGCCACTATAAGTCTCAAATTCGGATTTGTGTCCTTTTCCAGAATTACGTCAAAAAGAAGAGTTCATACCTATCTAATGACAGCCCTAGCCTCAACCTATGAATTTCCACCAAGAGAATCCCAAATAACCACATTTTAGATTTTGGGTATGGTGAAAATGCTCCACATAAAAAATTAATTAGACTAAAATGAAGAGAAAGATGAGAGGATTAAGTTATATAACTATTACCTTGGCTAAATCTTGCTCTAGAAGTAGGAAAATGTAGAAATATGCCAAGAACCCTAGCCTCCCCTTTGGACCTCCGATTTTCTCCTTTGTGTTTCAGAAAATGGGATAATGGCTGAAGCATTAAGGGTTTTAGTTAGGTTTAAGTTAGGTCAAATATAGGTCATGGGTTGCTCCAAGGTCCAACTCCTAATGGGCTCAGATTTTTGCTTTGTTGGGCCAGTTTTTAAGTTGTTGGGCTACAGAATTCTATTGGGCCAGACCTAGTTTTAGGATCTCTATTGTTTTGAGTCTGCACAAGGTTTATTAGGCCTTCCTAAGAGCTTATACAAGGTGGATCTTAGGCCTCTATCACATTGGATCAAGTTGGGTCTGCACCTAACTTATTGGGCCTCCATTAGCCTTTTATCTACTTAATTTAATTTGGGCCTAGATGAAGTTTCTATCCTAATTAAATCTCAAACCCATATTAATAATTTATCTCTCTAAAATCTTCATTCACTTAACTTACCCAATTATCCTATATTATTTATTCCTAATTAACCTAATCCATGATTAACACCTTAATTAATTATGGGGTGTTACGATTCTATTATTTAGCCTTGTGAAAAGTTCTAGATGAGATCTAGAAGCCTACCAAATTTTATGTCAAAATTCGTCCATTTGATCTAATTTTGGTTTAAGGCAAGAATATGGTTTAAGTGGTAATACATATGGCATCAAGTGGTCCAACATGGCTCCCCACATGAATCATGATCATTTGAGTATGTCCAAAAGTTCAAACACAACATATAGAAGCATTATAACGGCTTAAATAATCATGGAACTCAAAATCACGATCTCACTTGTTTATATACACATGGACGCCCTGGCTCAAGAATGTCAAAATCTTACATTTTCATACATTTGGCTTTAACTTTGGTTCATGCATTATATTTATATACTTTTACACATGATCAAAGGTTTACATCTCATAAATAATATATACATATATGCTTTAACATTAAATTACACAAAATACTATTCTATTGTCAAAATAATACAATTTACACTCCTTGGCCTCCATTTTTAGTTCCATGAGCATCACCTAAACAAGAGCAAATAAATAGTGGGGGAAAGTGAGATTTAAAGAATCCCAATAGCTCATTTACCCTTTCAAGTAGGCATATATGGCATGTTATTATGTCAAAGAACATAAGCATGCATCAAATGCTTCCAAAAACCAAACATAAATATGTTTTCAAAGTTACATAAACATATCAAGATCAAAATCAAACTTTAGGGATTTTTGGTTTATCCTCACCCTATTATTTGAGACTTTTGGATTAGCTTCACTCACTTTCTAAGGACTTTTGACTTAGTCTCATTTATCCTTGAGACTTTTGCCCTTATCTCACCTGCTTTTAGAGATTTTTGGCTTCACCTCTCCTAATTTAAGGGACTTTTGTCATAATTTCACCCATCAAGAGCAAATTCTCATTCTAAATACAATTTAAGAAGTATAATGGTACTATAACATCAAACCAATATCTAAAGGCATGTTTCATAATTCAAACATACATACAAGCATTTAATGATATTCCAACAACTAAGAAATACATATAAGAATAGATGAAAAGCTACCTTGGTCCAAGAAACACAATTTCTTCCTTGATTATCTAGCTCTTTAGTTTGGCTTCACACACACACACACATACTTAGAGGAGGCCTAGTTTGCTTGCCTTAGACACATCAAACAAGACATAAATATATTAATGGAACCATCTTTAGTTTCATATAAATCTTACACAAGCTATTTCTAGCTTATCACATGCTTATGGTTCCATACAAGGGCATAATGAAGCAATTCATCTAATTCATGATCTTGGTTCTAATTTCTCACTCAATATAAGTCATATAACTCTTTTTAAACTCATTAGAATCATCTTCAATTCAATTCAAGGAGTCCAACACCAAGTTGCATCTTTATGTATAATAGAACTCTAAACTTTCAACTTTCAAAATATGGTTTAAAGTCAAACCAATGGTTCCTTTAGTGTTTATTATTCATATTTAGACAATTTATAACCTTACAATCAAAGAAAACTCTCCCTAGATATATGAAATTGGCATTTTACTTGTTTTCCTAGGGAATTTGGCATTCATGAAGTTTCCTAGATCTCTTATGAACTCAAATATGCTCTAATATAAGTTAAATCATTATTAGAAAGCTTCATAAATCCCTAAGTGCAATCAAAACCCTAACTTCTCTATTTTATTTTGTAATGCTCCTTTCTTGATTCTAATTACATATTCTAATTCTCTATAATTCAAAACCCTTGTTTCTTTTAAGTTATCATCAAACAAAAACTTACTTCTCACTCTCTCTCTCTCTTTGGAGAATTATGGAAGAAAAAGAAGACCAAAGAAATGGCAATCTTATGGCTTATACCATACCTCATTTGAAAGTTTGCCAAATGATGACACTTATGGCATAGTTGTTTGCTTCAAGCCCTTACTTTTTTTCAAGAGGTTAGCCACAAAAATCATCCTTTCAAGAAACTAAAACCACTATTAGAAAGAGCAAGAAGAGTAGGGCAAAGTTTCTAACTACCATGGAATGAGATTTAGCATATTTCCTTACCTTTTTAGCTTCTTTTTCTTTTCTCTCTCCTCCCTTCTCTTAGATGCCATAGCCACTGAATGTAGAAGTCTTTAAGTCAGTTTGAAGGAGATAGGGATGTGGCTTGGTCATAAATAAAGGTTGGAGATGATATTTTATAATTTTCTATAATTACACTTTTGCCACTACACTTTGACTATCTTGTTTAAGCTTATTTTAAATCTTTTTTGAAAATTATCTTTTCCATCATAAAATTTAAGTCCTCTAATTCATAAAATATTCTTGATTTAATCCCAATTGGATTAAAACCTTAACGAATCATCCAGTCAAAGGTTTTATCAATTGATAACTTAAAATGTTCACCAGATAGGTTTTAATCATTTTAAGGGTTCTTATGATTTTTAGGGCCTTTAAGAACCCAAAAAAACTCAATTTTTTCATTTAAAGATTTTTCCTTTGAGTTTTCTAAAATTTTTCCAAAATTATAGTTTTGCCATTGTGTGTTTGGTTCCTCAATTTTTCCAAAATTACATACATCAAAATCTCAAGTGTGCAAGTATAAAGTGCATAATACCACATTTCTATGCTACATTTCCACATCAAGCCATTTTCATACTCTAGGGACTTTTGGTTCTATCTCACCTCATTTCTAGGACTTTTAGATTTGCCTCACTCTTGGTCTTGGGACTTTTGACCTAGCCACACCCATCCAAGGGGCTTTTGGTCTAGTCTCACCCATGCCTTAAGACTTTTGGCACATCCTCACCCACTTTAAGGGACTTTTAGCATCACCTCACTCTTGAGAGACATTCTCATAATCAATGGCATTCAAGACAACACATTGGTACCAATGCAACCTTAAGACATCAAGTGGCATGTTCCCAAATCATAAGAGCATACACAAGCACACAAAAACATACATATGCACACAAGAATGCAAGAGAATAAGGTGGAGAGCTACCTTTCAATTAATGCAAGCTTTACTTTGCTAATTCCTTCTCCTTCTTGATTTCACAAGAGCACTTAGGTGGTTGATTGTTCTCTTGGCCTAGACATCACAAGGAGTACACAATCACATAATTGAAGCAAGCTAAGACATTAAACTAAAGCTTAAACACACACTTGGTTTTATACTTGGCATTATAGTTCCATAATTGGCCTAATGAAGCAACTCTTACATTTCAAGTTCTAGGCTCCATTCTCTTATTATTTCTAGGCTTCTTGGACTCATTTAAGATCCTTGGAGCAGTCACACATTCAATTGCACAATTGAAAAACTAAGTTGCTTCACAAAGCACCATTATGGACATTATTCTCCCATCTCCCAATCTATGGCTCCTAAATTTTTTCCAATGGTTTCTCCCATCTTCTAACATCATATAAAGTCCTAAACCAAGGTTAAAACAAATTAAAATATCCCTTAGCCTAATGAACCTAGCTTGGCCGAAATATGCATCATAATAGAGGTTCATGGACTTTGTGATTTTTCCTTGATGGGAGAGCCACTTGGGAGGCTTTCTAGAGGTCTTAGGAGCTCAAGGGAACATTTAAATAGCCAAGGAAACATTCGCACAAAACCAGATTTTGCAAAACCCTAAAAAACACTACACTTTTCTAACTTGTTTTCTATTAGTTTTTCTTAGAATTTCTTGCCCTATTTCATCTTCCCATGGCCTAAAACCCTTATTCCTTCCTTGTATTTAGACAAAACATCCTCCCTTCCTTTGTTTCTATTCTTGGCCGAAGTATACACAAAGGGAGGGGGAAGAGAAGATGCAACAAAAGCAAGGATTACTCAGGATTCAAGTGAGCTTTCAAGTGTCTTTCTCCTTGGTTCTCTTCTTCTTGGCAAATTCGAAATTCTCCCCTTGGTTTTGGACCTAAAACAGAACCAAAAAACTTAACTATACCATAGAAAGAGTGGAGGAAAGGAAAGGAACAAGATTGGAGGAAGATGGAGCATGAAAATCTACAAATTTCCTTATATTTTCCTTAATTTTTCTCTTCCTTTTCTTTCCCTTTTGATGCGCCTAAGAGAGAAGATCGACTTTTGTATTTTGGGTAGAAAATTTTGTGCTTAAAAAGGTAGAAGAAGAAAGGAAAAGTGTGTGGGAGTTTCTAGGAGCATACTCTTCCAAAAATTCTAATTTTGTCCTTCTGTAATGGCAATTTCGTTTCGACTTCGTTTTAGCTCCTTTTTTTAAACTATCTTTTTCATTATAAAATTTAGGTATCCAATTTAATAAAATGCCTTTAAAATCACTCAATTTGGAGCTAAAACCTTACCGAATGAATTAGTCAAAATTTGAATCAACTGACATTGAAAAACATACACCAGAAGGGCTTTACTAGTCCCGGGGCTTCCTATAGTTTTTGGGGCCTCTGAGAACCTTGGAAAACTCAAAAATTATATTTAAAAAGCTCTCCTATGTGGTTTTCCAAAAGTTGTATTTATTTACGAAAATGCCATTATGTTTCGTCAGTTTTCGTCGTAATTTATTTCTCTATCCTAACTCCATTTTTCTTTCTATCTGAGCTTAGAATTATCATTTTTAGGAGTCTAGAATGCTTCTCAAATTTTTTGGGACCTTAACTATCTCATTTTAGAGGACTTCCTTTTGTATCTGGTGAATTTTGTTCATTTACGGAGAAACTGTACGTTACGTTTCTCATGTGTTCAGAGAATTGGATGTTACATTTCTCCCCCCTTAAATAAATTTTATCCTCAAAATTTGAGGTATACTTTCTTCTTACTCTTTTCTTTTCTAGCTAACTACTCTTTTCTTTCCCTTCTTCCTGGCTCTATACACTTTCTCAGCGATTTCATTCTTTTGAATTTTTTATGGCTAGGGATTTTTCATTGCTAGTTCTTAATAAGGGCTCTATAGCTATAAAATACTAGCTAGTTCTATTTCATAAGGGAAAGAAAGTATTGACTTTGACTTAACTCCAACTAATCTCCCTCTAGGCTTGATTCCATATGATTTCCAATGAAAGTGACTAAAACCGTGGTATTTTACTACTTTAAGTCGGGGTTTAACCAGTCATATTTTGTTCCGTGGGTCCCGTGAACCCATCATTCACATTTTCTACTCAACTCCATTTATACAACTCATACATAGCATAAAAAATTCATAAACCATGGATATGAAGCCAAAAACTAAGAAAATACAATTTCTCAAATGAGCCCAAAAGTCAGATTTTTGGCTCTAATTTTGGAAAATCATAACTAATTCTAAAAAAATGGGAATTAAGCAAACCATAGCTCTCTAGAAAGCTCTGGATGTTCACTTCACATAAAAATAACACCCAACCACAATCTCAGTGTTTGGACTATGTTTGACATCGAAAAAGAGACAGAGGTCTGGCTGTCCCTAGTACTGGTGCAACTTACTGTCATGAACTTCGAAAATCCATAACTAATTCCACAAAAATTTAATCTAGGAAAACTATACCAATTTAGAAAGCTACAAATGTTAACTAGAGGAAAAAAATAAGTTTAGATCGTTTTAGTAGCTCTTGGACCTCAAAAACTGATAGAACAGTAAAGAAGGTTGGATGGCTTTCCTGATACTGACACAGAACTTCAGAAAGTTTATTCTCCATTTATAGACCTCTGATTGAGGTGCTTCTAATTGATATAGGTCACTGTAGATATCTAGTTTATACCTATAAAATTTCATGACAATTGACACTGTTTGGTCCATGAATGACATAAATTTATTTTTGAACCTAGTTGCACAGTACAATAATCAAAACTAGAAAATTCTCTTACTTCAACAATTCACCAAATATTCCCTAGACCTCTAAATATTACCCACTTTAGCTTCTTAGGAAGCTCTCAATAGACTCTAGAGGCATACCAAATTTTATATCAAGAAGAGCTCATTCGGTCATACTTTGATAGAGCTCACAAATTTGGCAGTTTTGACACCAAAAATGGTTTAAAGTGGGTTCAAATGGCCTCCCACATGTTCTAGCACCTTTTAGGCAAGTTTTAAAGTATAAACATAGCATATATGAAATGCTAAAGTGATCCAAATCATCATACATTTCAAATTCACTATGCTACGGGCCAAAATACACTATTATGCAACACATGCTTTTCATGCCATGGTTTCGTATCAATGCCAAGAATAAGCTCTAAGGACTTTTGGTCTAGCCCCACCTGAGTTTTGGGACTTTTGGATTGGCCTTACCCTTGGTTTAGGGACTTTTGGCTCCACCTCACCCGTCTTAAAGGACTTTCGACACTACCTCATCCGAGCAATTTTCACATATCAAAACATAAGCATATTGGTACTAATGCATCAAGGCAATAACATATGGCATGTCTCACACAAAAAGCACTTACACAAGCATACAATGACTATATACATCCAAGAATGCAACAAGAAAGAGTGGAGAGCTACCTTACTAGCCAACACAAGCCTCCCCTTTCAATTTCTCTTCTCCCTTCTTGGTTTCACAATCACTACTAGATAGAGTTGCTTCTTTTGAGCCTAGATACAACAAAGAGCATGGAATTACTCCCTCATCAATAATTATTCACAAAGTTAGGGGTTTCTTCAGAGCAAACCCTACAAATTATAAGAAACTAGGGGTTTCTCTCTCTCTAGAATTTCACCAACTCTCATTCCTCTCTCAAGCTCTCAAGAAAGAAAGCAAAGAAGAAGAAGTGAAGATACATGAGTTTCTTGCTCATTCTTGACTAGAATAGAGCTTTCTTACTCAACAACCCATGGAAAGAAACCTTAGAAGGAGAAGAATAGAATCAAGAAGAAGAAGCATGAAGAGCTTTAAAGGTTCTTACCTTTCTTCTTTAGCTTCCCTTCCTTCTCTCTTAATTTCTCCTAGTTTCCCTCTCTCTCTCAAGCCTTTTCTTTGTTTGGACGAAGCTTAGGTTAGTTTAAAGGAGAAAGGATGAATTTGGACACTTTAAGAAGTCAAATTCTCTTTTTTCACACTTTTCCAAACTAACCCTCGCTATAGAGAAGCATAACCCTCGCTACAGCGAGTATGTATCAGTCCCAGATCTCTGTTTTTGCTACAGCGTGCGCTACGACAAGCAACTCCTTAGTTTTTATATGGGATGCCTGCACTCGCTATAGCTAGAAGCATTTTCGCTATAACAAAAAGGTACTCTCGCTATAGCTAGACCCTTTCTCGCTATAGCGAACAAGTACATTCGCTATAGCTAGCCCATTTCTCGCTATAGCTAGTAGACTTAGAAAATTTCAGGACTTCGAAAAATTTTCAACTTTTTCTTTTCTTTTCTTTTTTTGGTTGTTACACATCTCATCATCTTTTCTGATCATTATAGCCATATGAGGTCTTTGTCTGTCTATTATTTTAAAGTATATTATCCACTGTTCATCTCTACATTCTTTCTTATTAGCTTATCCCATGATTATAATTCACATCTCTTTCTATCACAGGCCTCATATCATAACTACTTACTGGGATTACAGCTTCTTTGAGGAGTTTTTGCTTTTAATAATCCCAGTTTCTCTGTTTATTACTATATCTGTCTTTATAGGCTGAGACTTTGTCTCACTTTCTTTGCTCACTTATAATGGCATTTTGATAGGCCTAACATGTGTGTCTCATACTAGTACCAAAGAGCTACTACCATTGACTTCTGTTGAGTTCTAGTGGGATGCTAGCTATTCTCACAGTTTTGCTCACTGGAGATATACTGTACCACTTACCTCATATAAAAACTACACTTGGTCCCTTTTTGAATACATAAGCTAGTATGCAGGGATCTCTTTATCCCTCGGTCAGGGCTACTATCTGCTAGGTAGTGGTTCATCTAACTCTAACTCTGGAAAACTAATTTCTTGCTTTCTTTATCCTATACACTATGTTTATCTCTAAAGAGAGCGAGTCAGTAGTCTAACTGCACGAGTAAAGTCTTTATATCTCTGTGGCAACAATCTACTAGACTTAGGAGATCTCTTGTCTTTGAGACAAAAGTTAGCTGAAACTATATTGGTCTCTGAGACTAATTGCTTTGTAAAAACTATCTCAGGCCGTCATCTCACTAAAGAACTATCATATTGTGGCTAGGGCTCTCTATAACTCTGTAGGATCTACTGTGACTTCTGGGTCTATTGCGACCTCTCAGAATCCTGTTAGGGTCTACTACAACCTATTGTACTATGCTAGGATCTACTGCGATCCGTTTCTGAGAGACGTTGAAGCCTAAGATTACTATATTTGACAGTAAAATATATACTCACTAAATCTGGTGACCATCGCTTATAATAGCTGAGACTAAACTCAAAGGTGCATTATGCTCTTCGTGTGAAGTGGGTTCTGTGTCATCTGATTCTCTAGGATCCTATCATTCTGATACTAAGGAGCGTTTTAAATTTTTCACTCATCACTCCTCATAGGATCCTTAGATTCCCACTTCAGCCCTTTTTGCTTGGGCTTTCTTTTCTTACTCTATTGACTTACTTACTTTACATATGCTTGTTCTAGCCTTTCTTTCATATCTTGTAGTTTCTAACTATGCCCACATTCTGCTTTTAAATGCCTTAGCACTAAGGCATCTCACACTGAGTGTGGTTAACATTTATGGTAGGAGAGAGGCTATGTACTAGTCCCTATTTATTTCATTTATACATACTATAAGTGACTCAGGCTATGCATACTGAATTTGAACATTCTCTACTAGGGATTCCTCTCTGCATGTTTTCCTTACTATTATGATATTATTGGAATCCCTTTACCTTTCTTTTTTAACTCATCTCATTCTTTAACTAGGATACCTTTCGATTATCAAGACACTTTGGTGATTGATGTCGTCGTTTGCTATGCACTTAAGCCACATTATTACTAGGTTGGCCAGACCTAATATCATGTAGCCTTTGTTGCAAGCATACCATAACATCAAACACTAATACATAGGCGCCTTGTGACTGAGCTCAAAGCCACTATCGCCTGTATATTACAAGTTTTCTAATAATCTAAAGT
This sequence comes from Erythrophleum ivorense, assembly GCA_026724425.1. Taxonomy (NCBI): domain Eukaryota; kingdom Viridiplantae; phylum Streptophyta; class Magnoliopsida; order Fabales; family Fabaceae; genus Erythrophleum; species Erythrophleum ivorense. The sequence continues at coordinate 80,879 of JAIUCV010000359.1, read as the reverse complement.
ATTTCTCTCTTACTTTTCTCTATCTACCCTATTCTCATAGAATACTTAGGGAAAATAAGATTCTTCCTCTATTTCATCCTGAGATCTTTTTATATTGCCTGGCTATTTTTACTACGAGCGCTATCATGCTAGAAGGGCATCTATGCCAAGAACAGATGTGCTTTCTTAAGTACTCAAGCATATTAACTTAATATTTATTCTCAATCTAATATGTCCTTGGTTTAAACACTGTCATATCTTCTCTTTCTACCTTTCTTCTCCTCTTACTTAGGTAAAAGGATGTTTTACTACTGGCTGTTTCTGTTGCCAGTTTAAGTTTTTTCTATGCTCAAGAGCACCTACATTTTCTCTAGGTTTCTCCACTTATTTACTCTCTGTAACATCAAGGGGATTTATTTTTCATTCATACTCTTATTCTGCTCTTAGCTAGACCATCCCTTGGTAAGAAGGATTCTATTTCATATAATCCCAGGAATTTCATTCTATGGCGCTTTCGGCTTATACTCTTTCTCTACATAACATAAGGCTCGCCTTCTTAGGTGGTCTTTTGGCTTATACTCTTTCTCTACATACTGTCTGTCTTAACTTATTTCTACGTTTGGATCAGAGCTGGGCTTTCTCTCTATTCAGCCTCTTTAATTTCATCCCCAGCAGCACAGTATACTATTTCTAGGGTTTTGATAACCCAATCCAGAACACGTGCTCTCAATGTCCGTATTCTATCTTATTGAAAACTTATGGTCTACTGGGTGTTCTAATCACTCACGTGCCTTAACCCTATATCATTCTCATATTAGGGAGCTCATCTAACTAACTATCGGGCCCCTATCTATTTACCTTTCTAGGCTTAACTTACTCATCTAATCATGACTAAAGCAAGGGTCTCTTTTCTGTAGCTAGTTTCTTAGCTCTTCTTCGCTTCCTTTATTACTATACTTTACGACTCAGGGGGGTCTATCTAGGGGAATTTACTAACCACTACTGGGTGGTTTCCTCGGCATCAAGATGTCTCATCTTTTCTTTCTCGATCTAGGGAGAACTTGCGCTGAGGCTTTCATTCATATATCTCACCTGGAACGATGCTACTGGTCATCTCATTGGACCTGTAGCTTACTAACTATCCTGATTCTTTTTTGAGCCTCTATTACTGGTTATTCATACTTACCTCTAGGTGTTATCTATGAGGTGCACCTTTCAAGGTCACTTACTATGTGTCTCAGTACTAGTAGTCTTATCTTACGTTATTTCGAGGCTACATTAACATTCTATTATTTATTGTCTCATTGGGTAGCACTCTAGGTTAGAGTCAATGCCTCATAGGCGGGTCTCAACAACCTCATTATCCCTATGTCTAACTTCCTCTGTACTGGGCTCTTTTCTCAGTCTTATTTACTAAGCTCATGGATTTTTTACTAACTTTCTATGACTATTCATTACTCTTGTCTCTCTGCTTATGCTAAGGGTTCCTACTTTCTATGGGTCATTTGACTCCTTATCAACTCCTGTCTTAAGTTGGTTTGAATATGACTAACAAGGCATTCATGGTGCTATTCGCCATGGCTAACATATCATTCGCCGTAGCTAATCAATGAATTGGCCACGGCTAATGGCCTCTGATTAACTTAATTTTTCAAGGATTGGATTTTCATATTTAGCTACCAACTCGAGCCTCATAATCTCTATGTCTAACCCATCATCAAGATAGAGGATTCTACCTCTTGCTTCACTCATACATAACTAGCTGTCATCTCTGGGCTGTCAGGCTCTAGGGGTGTAGTCATAACTCAGCCTCTGGCTTGAGGAAATTAGCCTTTTGGGCTCTAGAATTCATTTAGACATTTGGGTGTTGTGGCTAGGGGATAACTCCCTTTCTCATTCCCTTCTAAATTAGTCCTATGCAGCCATAGTCTCATTTCATAATGCACTGCATCACTACTTATCTCTGCATTAAGCAGGACATCTTGAAATGGCCTGAGTATGACTACCAGGGAGAATTAGGCCTCACATACTCTCTCTAACAAGCCTCTTCCTATCAATGAGATCATTTCTCATTGTTTATACCTAGGGCTTGCCACTGATCCTAACAAGCTATCACATCTCATCAAGCTCTAGCCGTCGGATCACTTAACTCGGCTCAAGGTTAACTCTGCTTAAGCTACTCTATAGGCCACTCTTTTTTTGTGTCTACTAACTACTCTAAGACCATTCTATAACTTACTTATCATGAATAAAGCCACAACCTATCCTCATATACCCCCACATATCTCATATAAGGCTCTACCTATCCATTCAAGCCTTTACGTAGCCCAATTACTACATTTTCAAGCCAAATCCAATCCGAGAGAGCCTGGAGCTTTGCTCTGATACCAATAAATGTAACACTATAATTTCTAACTCATCTCATGCCTTTAAATGACTCAATATCATGAATCATGTAAGCTTCCAATAAAAAAGCAATAAAATAATGAATATTTTTGCGTTGCGTCGTGTATAAAAATTTCATTTGGTGTCACGTGGACCGTGTGAACTCATATCATACATTCTCATATTTAATTATATGAGTACAACTCATTGGCATCATAAAATGTGGCCCACAACTCAAGAAAACCAAAATGAAGCATAAAATATGGATGTTTATTTGTTGCCAGAATTGGCTCTTTTCTGACTAAATTTTGAAAAATCATAACTAATTCTAGAGAAATTAAAATCATGTATTCTTAGCCATTCTAGAAAGATAAGGATATCTAATTCACATTAAAAATATGTCCAAATCGTGATATCTACCACAGAGGACGTTTGACATGCGAAATGGTCCAAAGGTCAGACTGTCTCCTAATGCTGTCAGAAAATTCTGTAGCGAACTTCAAAAATATCCAATTAATTCCACAAAAATCCAATCCATGTAAATTATACTAATTTAGAAAGATGTGGATGTTAGCTAGGGGAAAAAAATAACTCTAGACTAGCTCAGGTGCACCAAGACCTCAAAATTCAATAGAATAGTAATTGAGATCGGGTGAAATCCTTGATACTGGACAAAATCTTCAAAAATTCATATCTCCCTCTCTAGACTTCTAAATGAGGTGCTTCTAGTTGGCACAAGTCACTGGGAATATCTAGTTTCTCTGTATAAAATTTTGTGGCAATTGGATATCATTTCCTAGAATCTCAATAGTTCACACACCCATTTACACATACATTCAAATCATACATATATCAAAATCTCAAGAGTGCAAGCATAAAGAGCATAATACCACATTTCTATGCCACATTACCACATCAAGCCATTTTTATGCTCTAGGGACTTTTGGTTCTGCCGTACCCCCCATTTCTAGGACTTTTGGATTTGCCTCACTCTTGGTCTTCAGACTTTTGATCTAGCCACACCCATTCAAGGGACTTTTGGTTTAGTCTCACCCATGCCTTAAGACTTTTGGCACATCCTCACCTACTTTAAGGGACTTTTGGTATCACTTCAGTTTTGAAAGCCATTCTCACAATCAATAGCATTCAAGACAATACATTGGTACTAATGCAACCTTAAGACATCAAGTGGCATGTTGTCAACTCATAAGAGTATACACAAGCACACAAAAACATACATATGCACACAAGAATATAAGAGAATGAGGTGGAGAGCTACCTTTCAATTAATGCAAGCTTTACTTTGCTAATTCCTTCTCCTTCTTGATTTCACAAGAGCACTTAGGTGGTTGATTGTTCTCTTGGCCTAGAAATCACAAGGAGTACACAATCACATAATTGAAGCAAGCTAAGACATTAAACTAAAGCTTAAACACACACTTGGTTTTATACTTGGCATTATGGTTCCATAATTGGCCTAATGAAGAAACTCTTACATTTGAAGTTCTAGGCTCCATTCTCTTGTTATTTCTAGGCTTCTTGGACTCATTTAAGGTCCTTGGAGTAGTCACACATTCAATTGCACAATTGAAAAACTAAGTTGCTTCACAAAGCACCATTATGGACACCATTATCCCATCTCCCAATCTATGGCTCCTAAATTTTTTTCAATGGTTTCTCCCATCTTCTAACATCATATAAAGTCCCAAACTAAGGTTAGAACAAATTAAAACATCCCCTAGCCTAATGAACCTAGCTTGGTCGAAATATGTACCATAATGGAGGTTCATGGACTTTATGATTTTTCCTTGATGGGAGAGCCACTTGGGAGGCTTTTTAGAGGTCTTAGGAACTCAAGGGAACATTCAAATAGCTAAGGAAACATTCGTAGAAAATCAGATTTTGCAAAGCCCTAGAAAACACTACACTTTTCTAACTTATTTTCTATTAGTTTTTCTTGAAATTTCTTGCCATATTCCATCTCCCCATGGCCTAAAACCTTTGTTCCTTCCTTGTATTTGGACAGAACATCCTCCCCTCCTTTGGTTTTGTTCTTGGCTAAAATATACACAAAGGGAAGGGGAAGAGAAGATGCAACAAAAGCAAGGATTACTCAGGATTCAAGTGAGCTTTCAAGTGTCTTTCTCCTTGGTTCTCTTCTCCTTGGAAAATTTGAAATTCTCCCCTTGGTTTTGGACCTAAAATAGAACCAAAAAGCTCAACTCAACTATAGAAAGAGAGGAAGAAAGGAGAGAAATAAGATTGGAGGAAGATGGAGCTTGAAAATCTACAAATTTCCTTACATTTTCCTTGATTTTTCTCCTCTTTTTCTTCCCCTTTTGATGCACCTAAGAGAGCAGATCAACTTATGTATTTTGGGCAGAAAATTTTGTGCTTAAGAAGGTGGAAGAAGAAAGGAGAAGTGTGTGGGAATTTCTAGAAGCATACTTTTCCAAAAATTCCAATTTTATCCTTTTGTAATGGTAATTTCGTTTTAGCTTTGTTTTAGCTCCTTTTTTAGAACTGTCTTTTCTATTATAAAATTTAGGTTCTCATTTTAGTAAAATGCCTTTGGAATCACTCAATTTGGAGCTAAAACCTTACCGAACGAACCAGTCAAAGTTTGGGTTAACTGATAATGAAAAACATACACCGAAGGGGCTTCCTATAATTTTTGGGGCCTTTGAAAACCTTAGGCAACTCAAAACTTTCATTTGGAAAGCCCTCCTATGTGGTTTTCCAAAAGTTTCATTTACTTATGAAAATGCCATTACATTTTGTCAGTTTTCATCATAATTTATTTCTTTATCCTAACTCTATTTTTCTTTCCGTCTAAGCCTAGAATTATCATTTTTAGGAGTCTAGAATAGTTCTCAAATTTCTTGGGACCTTTACTATCTCATTTCGAGGGACTTCCTTTTGTATCTGGTGAATTTTGTTCATTTATAGAGAAACTGTATGTTACGTTTCTCATGTTTTCTCTTGTTTTTGGATAACCGGATGTTACATATGCAACTTAAATTATAATCATAAGAAAATAGGGTGCAAAGGCTTTTATCTATACTAACATCTCAATGCAAAAATAATACAAGAAATTACATTCTTAACATTGTGGTACAAACTCAGCTCTTATTAAGATGCTGCTACCTTAATCATGTTAGTCATGAATCCATCATTATAAGCTTTGCTCCTATAGGCTACAGTGCTTGCTTTTAATTTAGCCTCAATCTTAGCCTATATGAAGGGCACAGGCCTTTTCTTTACCTTAATCTTAACCTTTGCTACTTTAGCTAAAAAAGTAAGCCTTAGCTTAGCCTTAATTTTAGCTCGTTAGTAGCTCTATGCCTAAGCTATCTCCATATCCTTACTACTACAAAGCTCTTTACATGTTTTCTTTAGCTTAATGACCTTAGCCTTTAAGTTTGATGTCCTTTACCAATCAGTTTCTTAACAAGAGTTAGAAGTAAGATAAGCACCTATTGGTAATGCAGGTGGTACGATATCATGGTCATCGTTATCTTCTTTTGGCAACTCAAGGGCCTAACTTTTATTTTTATAGATTTGCTCTTAATCATCAAGAGCCCTTGACACTAATGTAATAGGAATAGCACCCTACCCAAGCACCACCTGAGAATGGTCAATTGCCCTAGTTGAGCCACTAAAAGTTGCCACTATAGCCAACCTTTTTAAATAAGATAACATGTCCATGTTCTCTTGTGATGCTACATGAAGTAACATCTCATTAACTTGCAAATAATGCTGCTTAGGCACAAAGCAAAAAATAAAAAATGAAAACTAGTTAGTGCACGTACATGAATAACCAAGAGAAAGCTACCTTAGTGTGATGAATAAGATTAGCTCTAAAGTCATAAAGGTAAGAGAAATTGTAATACTTGGCCTTTCTAAAACTGAACTAGAATCATGAGTTATAAAAGTAAGACCCATAATGATATGATTAGAGGTTAAGCAAGATTAGAATAATAATTTAGATATTTAGAAATGAGGATACAAAGCTAAAGATGCCCTTAAACTCTAGCTAGGATAGGTAAATAAAATTACCTGAAAAGGCAGTGGTATTTTTATAATTTTAGGTAACTTTTTAAATACTTAAAGGAGGGAGCTTTAAATAATAAAATTGAGTTTCTTAGGATTCCTAGAGACCCTAAAAACTATAGAAACCCCTAGAATGGCTAAAACCCTTCTAGTATGCATTTTAAAGTATCAGTTGACTAAAACTTTGACCGAATGGTTTAGTAAGATTTTAAATCCAATTTGGGTGAAACCAAAGACATTTTATGAATTATAGGACCTAAATTTTATGATAGAGACGATTCTAAAAAAAGAGTTGAAATAAACCTAAATAGAAAGAACCAAGATGAGGGATAAAATTAAAATTTTGGAAAATGTTATAAGTGAGCCTCCACCCATTCAAAATCATGTCCCACTTCTGCCCAACACCCTAACTGACTTTCCTCTAGTCTAAAATAGATTCAAGGGCAGCTCAAAGAGGTGCACCAAGTGAGGGAGTAAGGGGAAGAGAAAGAAGCCTTGAAAGTGTAAGAATTTCACACTTTTTCGTGCCTTCTCCTTCACCAAACTTCTTTTCCTCTCTTCTCTTATGGGTTTGATGATTAATTTAGGGCTATTTCATGGTTGCTTCAGTGGAGGAAGAGAGAATTTGAAAGAGAGTTTGGAAGCTTTAGAAAGCTCTTTGGAAAAGCTTGAAAATAAGGTAAATTACTATGGTTTTCTTATATCTCCTTCATTGCTTCTCCCATGTATGGTTTTGGCCAGACCTAGGCCCATCTAGAATATGATGAATTCAGGTCATAGCAAGGTAGGAACAAGGGTTTTAAAGCATGAGGAATAAGAATATGCAATTGAAACTAAAAGAAAAGTTTTAGAATTCAAGTTATATGATTTAGGGGTTTTGTTGCACCTAGTAATTTTTGAAGCTTTCTGAGTAATCTAGCTTATAAAAGAGTATGTATGAGTTCATAAGAGATCTAAGAAGCTTCACAAGTGGCAAATTCCCTAAAAAAATCAACAAAACTCCATGAGTCCTCACTTAAACGAATGTCTGGGCCAAGGAGGGAAAGTAGTACGTAGGGAAAGTTTTCTTTTATTCCAAGGATAAATAGAAATGATCTAGATATGAATTATTAACACCAAGGGAACCATTGGTTTTAATTTAGAAACCATATTTTGAAAGTTAAAATTTTATGGTTCCTTTAGGCACAAAGAAGTAACTTGAGTTTAGACTTTTTGAATTAAGTTGAAAATGACTCTAATGAGTTTAAATAGAGTCATATGACTTAGGTTAAATGAGAAATTAGAGCCAAAATCATGAATTCTAGAGGTTACTTCACTATGCCCTTGTGTGGAACCATAACCATATCATAAACTAAAATAAGCTTGTGTAATGCTTATGTAAGGTTAAAGTTGGTTCCAATTATTTGTTTGTGTCTTATTTGATATGTGTAGGCCAAGAAAATCAAGCTCTTCCTAGGTGTGTGTGTGTGTGAGGCAGAGAAGGGGAAGAAAAGCTTAAGGAAGAAAGTTTGTGTTTCTTGACTCAAGGTAGCTCTCTATCCTTTCTTGTATGCATTTCTTGGATGTCTGATTGTTATTTGATGCTTGAGTGTATATTTAAATCATGAAATATGCCTATAACTATTGATTGAATGCTTTGGTACCATTATATTTCTTAAAATATGTTTTGAATGTAAGATGGCTCTTAATGGATGAGGTTGTGCCAAAAGTCTCTTATAATGGGTAAGGAGAAGCCAAAAGACCCTAAGAATTAGTGAGACAAAGCCAAAAGTACAAAAAATAAGTGAGGCTTAGTCAAAAGCCCCTAAAAGTAGATGAGACAAATCCAAAAGTTCCAAAGAAATGGATGAGGCCTGACTAAAAGCCCTTAAAGTCTATGCTTGACTTGAATAAGTTTATGTGGCATGAAAATATATTTATGTATGTTTACTAGAAGTTTTTATAGTATGCTTGCATTTTTTATATGAAAATGTACCATATATGTATGCTTGAAAAGGTCAAAGAGCAATTAGAATTCTTTGAATTTCACTCTTTCCCATATTATGTCTAACCATGTCTAGGTGAGCCTTATGGAGTAAGAAATAGAATCCAAGGAGCTTAAAGAATGAGAATTTGATAATAGAATAGAAATTTATATAATTTGATGTCAAAGTTTGTATATATAAGTAAATTATGAGTTGTAAACTCTTGAGCATGTGTAAAAGCATGTAATTATGATGTATGAATATATGAGTTTTTGATATCTTTTAACCTTAGAGTATATGTGTATAAAAATAAGTGGAAAGGCGATTTTGAGTTCTAGGATAGTTTGGGCCTATTTTGATGCTTTTATATGCTGTAATTGAAGTGTTGGACATGCTTAAATGGTCATAGTTCAAGAGGAAAGTCATTTTAGATCATTTGGAACCATTATGTGACTATTTTAAGCCATATTCGTGCCCTAAACTAAAGTATAATGAAATGGACAAATTTTTTCATGAAATTTGGCAAGTATTTAAGTTTCATCTAGAGCTTTTCATAGAGTTAAAGAGAATTATTTTTGGAACTCTAAAAAATTTATAATGAATTTTCAAAGTTGGCTAAATTATATAGAAATTGCCACTGTTATTGTTCATATGGTCAGTTTAGTTTTCGGTATCATCTAGGGGCCAAATGAAATCCACTACTCATGAAATTTTACAAAAATATAGTAGACATCATAATCTTTCCATAGCCACTAAGAGAACTCAATTTGGATCTATAAAGAGAGAGATATAAATTTTTAAAAATTTTGGTTTGTTGCAGAATACCCTCCAAACATAAAGTATTGTTTCATTAAATTTTGTATGTCAAACATGATTGTTTTGATTTGAAATTTTTATGGTAGTTAAAGAACATCCTAAGCTTTCCAAAAAGCTATAATTTGTATAATTTGGATGTTTTTAAAATTAGTTATAAATTTTTAAAATTTATATCAGAATATGAAGCATGTGAAAAATTGCAAGTGTAATGTAAGTTTGTGATGTATACCTTGGACCTAAAATTTATGGCTCAAATTGTGATATTTATAATTGAACAAATATGTTAAGGATGAAATATGAATTTGGTAAGTCCACATGATTCATTTAGCCAAACATAAATTATTTTGGCTTTAATAACGATAAATTCTACTGCTAAAAGTGTTAATTTCATGAAAATAGATACTTTTAACTAGTTTTGGTATATATTAAATGCTAGATAGATATGGTATTACAAGAATGTCATTACAACAAATCCATGAACAACTTTCATTAACTAATCAAGTTCACCAATAAAGTTGATCTCTATAAAGTTTTCAAGGTCCAACATTATGGCCTTATTCATACATTCCGAGGTAAAAAGGAAACTGTTGTAATTGGTTTAATCCTGCATGAATAGAAATAGTTTCATTTAATCCATACTGTTGTAGTAATCAACATGAAAAGCATATGACTCTATAAATACACAAGCATAAATAGACCCTTCGCTGGTGACCAAGGCTTGGCGATAAAAAACCTATTAAAGAAACAAAGGAAGGCTCCATCCCCACTAATTTGTAAAGAGCAATAAAAGCTAAAATGTTCATCATTGCTGATAGAAGAAGTTAATTTAGTGATACTTTAAAGGAAGAAACAACATCATGAAAATCAATGTTTAGTGGAAACTATAGACCTTTATGAAAGAAATATTTAAAAACAACAATGATTGAAATGTCATCCCCAATATGGAAAATGCTATGGTGTTTGCATAGGAACAACCAAGATAAAACACAAAGGAACCCTATATTCCTTCATTAACTAGTATAAATTAGAATTGGTGAGTTTAATCCTCAATTCCCTCAAATGGAAAGCCTATAAAGGTCCCTTCTTCTTACTTGTGTCCTTAGATTTCATCTTGGAGATACCAACAACAAGGGATTACAACAATAACAAAGCAAAAAATATGCTAAGAAAATTTGGGGGGGGGGGGGGGGAAGGGAGACAAATAGTTAAGTAATGTTTAAAAAAACAACCCACCTTACATACACAAAGAAGCAATAACTATCAAGGACACAGTTACCTAAACATAAACACAGAATAAAAGCCCTAGAGCATAACATCAAAAAGAGAGCATAAAAGAAAAAAGGAATAACATACCAAACTTAAGCCCTTTTAGTGCGAACTAAAACCAATGGGTAATACAACAAGATTAACCTCACTAACTATAACATCCTTAATTATTTATTTTGCCTTATTTAATTGACCCAATTATTTTTCATATGTTATGAATTACACATGTTACAAAAGCTACCATTCAACAATTTACTTATAATATGAGAATTTTATAGATGATACGTATGAAATGTCGACAAAATTCTAATAGTTTTATAATTTTAATGGTGTACAAAATCAATGTACTAGTAGTGTCATGGTATGCTTATATAACAATAAGATACACCATGTCATAATAAATCAAGTTCCAAGGACCTAAAATATTACCATAGGGCCTATATGGCAAACAAAGCTTGTTTTTCCTTATTAATTGCCATCCATTTCATGTTGAGAATTATGTCAACTTGGCCTATCCTTAGGACATCTATCCATATACATTCCACTTCAAGGATGAACTTGAGTGACAAAAAGATTAATGAGAATTTTCATTCTTAGTAAGAACACTATTTGTTTGAAAACCTAAGTAATGGTTTAGTAGTATAAATTATAGAAAATCATCTTCTTCCCTTGTCTATTGTGTAATATCATGAAAAGAAACAACATATGCACAATACATAGTTAATAAAAGAGGTTAAGATATATATACATGCAAATAATTTATCATTAATACAAAAACAACTATTTGGTGGTCATCTTATGCCTAGTCCTCCTTTATATACACTCTTAAAAATGACATGCTCAGTCTATCATTAGGATAATAGCCACCACCAGTATGGATATCTTGAAACCTATCCACCTAATGTGATATCATATAAAGGAAATCTTACATATGATAATAAGCTTAAACATTTGTATAAAGCAACATGTTAGTAAATTCTATAATGAATCAACAAGTAACAATATTACCAAGAATTTCTATATATAACATCTTATAAAGTGGATCCATAGAAACATGCAATCAAAGATCCCCTCCCTTTTGAGGAATGTTCCTCTTCTTTTAAGGTACTCCTCTCTTTTGAGGGTCCTAGTTGATAAATGCCTTACATTAACTACTTTTTCTTATGGTATAATTGCCATGCCTTGGTTGTTTTTTCTTCTCATATAATTATATCTTGAATGCATCATTTTCCTTGATTTCTTTCTTTTGTGATCATATGTGAGGCATGGAATGAAATACTAATAGGTATATATAAACAAAATAGAAGCAAGGGTAATCAAATTGATTCCAAGCATTTACCATCCCTTTCCTTTTACAAAGGTTTTTAAATCATATGAAGAACATATGATATACATTGTTGAAATAAAACATAAGAAAATAAACCCTTAGTATAGGTTGTCCTAACAAATTCCTATAAAACTTTTATTATTATTATTATTATTATTATTATTATTATTATGTTTATTATTATGTTTTTACTATTTTCAACATCTTTTAAAGTCCTTGTTTAATAGTCCAATAGTCCATACCAAGTCCTAATATCATAGTTCATATCAAGTTCATCCATGTCATGGTATAAATCCATAAGCCCAGGTCATATTCCTTGTATAAGGAATTACATGGTAGATAGCTTCTTAATTTAGGTTCTCTAAGTTCTAAAAGAATTTAGCTAGGCAACTAAGTTCATTGAACATCCATGCATGTAATGATCAAGCTTGTACATCATCCAAAAATTCCATTTTCTATTTGCTTGAAAATCACCTGACTTGTGTGGATTCACATGACTACTTAAGGGCTTCTATAATGTGCAAAAACTAAAGGAAATGCATGGCTTGCATGATATTACATGGCTTGGTTATGTAACCTTTGAGTGTTTGTATGTTGCACTAATTACATAATTGTGTGGTGTTACATGGCCAAGCCGTGTAATTTCTTGTATGCTATGGAGGCCATCACATGACCTATGTGGAAACACATGGCCAAGTTGTGTGATGTCACCTTATTCTACAAAATTCACTACAACCATATCCAAACCCATGTCTTCTTCGTATTCATTGCAGGTAATCAAAGTTAATATTGTTTTTCATTAAACATACACAAAGAAACACATTAAACATCAAAATTAAAGGTGTAAGTTTATATGAAAAACTAGTGCAATAATTTCCTAGAGCTTTAAGAACTCTACCCTTCATCTTGAATTTTCTCACTTCTTCTGGCTTCCCATACATCCCAAGTTTATGAGTAGAAAGAAGCAAGATCATAAAAAGTATTCATACTATTTCTATATGTAAGAATAGTTTTTGTTTTTGCTTTTTTTTTTCTTGTTCTTTTCTTTTTACTCTTCCAAAACTCTCTTCTCTCTCTCTCTCTCTCACAGTCTCTTCTTCCCTAGATGCTTTCCCTCTCTCTCCATTAGCAAGTGATGGTCTTAGTGAAAGACAAAGAGAACTAAAAGGGTAGCTTTAGCTATTTATACTAACTTGCCCAGGGTTAAACGTTTAGTTACCCAATGATAAACCTTTTGATGTTCTTTTCTTGTTGGGAAAGGCTTCCATAAGGTCTTTAGACTTTCTCACCTCTTTATCAAATTATGACTTTCCATTGCTGAGTAACTAAATTAACTAACTTTGTTCTCTAATTTTTAAATAATGTTTTGCTTTGTTTTAACCAAGTTTCATTTAAAATTTTCAACATTTATCTCCTAGTGCACTTTAGCAAAACACATATTTTGGATACCATAAAAGTTGTATTTTGGTCCTATTGAAAATTACATTTTGGCCCCTAAACTTTTGGTATTTCTATTCTTATTATAAAAATTTCATTGAATATTTTAATTGACTAAATAAAATTGGTAATAATTTTAGTATGTATAGAGTATAAGAAATCACAAAGATTCATGTAATTTAAATACATTATTTAATTTTAGTTTCATGCGATACAAAATTTATTTAAAGATAGATATTACAATTGTTCCTTGCTTTTAGAAATTTTGTATGCAAAATTTTAAATTACCTTGGTAAAATAACTTAAGGTACTTCCACTTGAGTTGATCATCCATTTCCTAAGTTATTTCTTCCAAGGGTTAGTCTATCCTAGATCACTTTAACTAAAAAAAATATTTTTTTATTTCTTAATTGATTTATTTCAGTGTTCACAAATTTGTATTAGTTTTAATTGAAAAATCAAATCTTTCTTCACTTACACTAACTAGTCAACTATGATGTGTGAAGGATCTAGGATATATTTAAAAACTAGGAGACATGAAAAGTAGGATGAAAATTAGACAATTGAAGTAGTAGTGCAATTTGGTAAGTGACTAACTCTAGTCTTTTATTGATCTAAAAGGGTCTTAAGTATCTAGGGTTCAGTGTCTTGGATTTTAGAGATTTATCAAAACTAGTAGTAGGAATAACTTTTAGGAATACGTGCTTTCCTTCTTTAAATTCTAAAGGTTTGTTTTCTTTATTCAGAGTAGCTCTTTTGCTGACCTTGAGCTATAAGCAATCTATTTTTAATAAACTTAATTTGTTCAGAAGTTTCTTACACTAAGTCTAGTCTTAATAGATTTCTTTTCTAATTTCATAGTAACATAAAAGTGATCTACATTTTATACCATAGAGAGTTTCACAAGATGCCATTTTAATACCAAAATGAAACTACTATTATATACAAACTTTACTAATGGTAGGTATCTATCCTAACTTCCCCTTGATTTAGGATATAAGCTCTTAGCCTATCCTTTATGGTTTGAATTGTTCATTTCATATGACCATCTATTTTAAGATGATAGGCTATACTAAAATACAACTTAGTTCTACAGGCTTCTTGTAAGACGCCCCAAAATCTAGAAGTGAACTCAGGATCTCTTTCATAAGTAATACTAAAAGGCAATCCATTCATTAAGATACTATCCTATTTCCACTCAGGGATTTCTAAGGATTGCAATAATCCTAAAGGTTTTTGATGTTCTATCTTGACCTTTGGCATACTAAGCATTTTGCCATATATTATGCAATTTCCTTCTTCATTCCCAGCACTAGTACATCCTTTTCAAGTCTTGGTATATCTTAGTAGATCCAAGGTGAATAGTGTAATAGCTATTATAGGTTTCCTTTAGAATATTAAGTCCTAACTAGTTAGGACTACATATTCTTCCTTAGAAAAGAATGGTTCCATCCAATGATTTAGAGAAACCTTGATGTCCTAATTGTCTTTGTAGGAATTGGTCATACTTTTGTGCCTTTTTGATTTGGCTTTTCAAATTACATTCTATTCTCCATTTACTTAGGCGTAAGCTATAGGGCATATTGATCATGGTTAGTCTTAAATTTATAAAATATTCTATCAACTTAATTTCTTTGATCATCATCCTTATGATATGTAAAGGCTTTCCACTCAAGCTATCAGCCATCATAGCTTTACTCGGATGGTATCTAAGTTCAAAGTCATAGTTCTTAATTAACTCCATCCATCTTTTTTGCCTCATATATATATATATATATTTGATGAAATAGGTACGAAGGCTTTTATGATCACTAAATATCTCAAAATTAGCTCTATAAAAGTAATGTTACCAAATAATCAAGGCAAACACTTTAACCAAAAACATTAGATTATGAGTTAGGTAATTCTCTTCATGAGGTCTAATTTGTCTAAACGTATGGGCTACTACTCTTTTGTTTTACATTGATATGCATCATAAATGTTTTTTGGAAGCATTACTATATACTTTAAAATTTCCTAAAGGATCAAAGATTATTAAAATAGGCATGGTTGTTAAATTTTTCTTCAATTTTTGTAAATTATCCACACACTCTATGGTGCACACAAATGGATATCCTTTCTTTATTAATCTTGTCAATGTAAAGCTAATTAGGAAAATCCTTGGATAAATCTCCTTTAATATTCTATTAATCCTTGGAAACTTCTAATTTTAATAACTGTTTAAGGTCTCTTCCATTCAACCACTACTTCCACCTTACTAAAAACTTTTTGTACTCTTTCTTATGAGATCACATGGCCTAAAATCTCACTTCCTTAAAACAAAAATCACAATTTTCTAGCGTGTTTTTCCTTTAGCACCTATAACATCATTCTAAGATGATTTTCATGCTTTTCCTCTGTCATTGAATAGATTAAAATATCATCTATAAAGACTATGATAAAGTGGTCTAGGTAAGGTTTAAAAATCCTATCCATGTAATCCATAAATATTGCTGGGACATTTGTAAGTCCATAAGGCATGAAAAAAATGCATGATGTTAATATCTTGTCTTAAAAGTAATCTTAGGGATATCCTTTGACCTTACCTTGATCTGCTAGTATTTTGACCTAAGGCCAATTTTAGAAAACATAGATATTTTTCTTAGCTGGTCAAGTAAGTTATCTATCATTAGGAAAATAGTTATTTATTCTTAATTGTCACCTTCTTTAGTTTTCTATCATCTATGCATAATCTAATACTTCTATCCTTTTTCTTTACAAAGAAAATTGGGGCTCCCCAAGGTGATATACTAGAGTTAATGAATTGATTAGATAGCAAATCCTCTATTTAAGTTTTAAGCTCACCAAATTCCAAAAGGGACATCTTGTATGGTGCAACAAAGATTAGTCTTATTCCAAGAACTAAGTTAATGGTAAATTCTATTTCTCTTTAAAAAAAATAGACTAGTTATCTTATGAGGGAAAACTTCTAGATAATCTCTTACTATAGGATATTAGTTAATTCTTGTTTTACCTTTTTTTCTAAGGACCTTAAAGAGATACATTCTAAATTTACTTTTTTCTATCTCCATACTTGGCTAGTAGCAAGACTAACAATCTCTAGTTTAGGAGTAGATTGGAATATCACAATCTTTGGGTAACAATCTAAGTTCACATTAGTTTTAGATAACCAATCCATTATAAGAATGATAACAACATTTTTCAAAGTAAGCATCACTAAATAAACTGTGAATGGTTTATTTTCTACCTAAAAAAGACAATTTAAATAGGCGTATGAAGTACAAACTTCCTCCTTTATAAAAGTGAAAACATGCAAATCAAATGGTAAGTTAGATATAGACAAGTCCAAGCCCTTTATATAGTCAATAGATATAAAAAAGTGAGTTTCTTATGAGTCAAACAATGTCGTTAAAGAATTGCTTTTAATAATACATATGCCTTGTATAATATTAGAAGACTAACTTGCTTCTTTTACACTTAAAGTAAAAACTCTCCCTTTTATTTATGGTTTTTGGTTCGATGTCTTCCCTTTGTTTCATGAGTACTCCCTTGAAAAGTGTCCCAGCTTATAGCAATAGTAACATACATTCTAACTAGAGTAACACGTTATGTTACCATGTGACTTCCTACATTTGTAGCATGCTATAATAGATGCACTTCTGGTTGCCTTCTTTTCTTTACTAGGTTGAATTTAGGTTTTAAATTTTTTTTAGGTATACTCTTAATTCTCTTTTTTTTTTAATCAAAATTATTTCTTTTATTTCTTATTTTTCATTTCTAACAAATTCTTTTGTATTTATCCTATACTTATTCACTAGAAGTAAGGGTAATCACATTAATTCCAAGTATTTCCCATCCTCTTTTTTTTTTTGCAAGGGATTTTAGATCACATAAAAGAACATATGATATTCATTAAACATAAATTAAATATAAGAAAAGAAATAATTAATATTGGTTGTCCTAACAAATTCCTATGAAATCTTTTTTTTTTTCTATTATGATGTCTTTATTGTTATTCAACATCTTTTAGAGTCCTTGTCCAAAAGTCCACATCAATTCCTAATATCATTGTTCATGTCAAGGTACAAAATCATAGATCTAAGTCATGTTACTTGTACAACAAATTACATGGTGAATAACTTTGATATAGATTTGTCCTTTCTCTACCCAAGGTTGATGCTTCCAAGTCAGGTTTGATTACAGTGGTAAGCACACCTAGTTTCATTGGAAGTTGGCTTGGGTGGGAGCATTCCTTACTTGGTAAACTTTGTTTTAAGCTTTAGTTATATCTTTCCTTCTTTGCTTTATGACAGGTCATATTGTCGGTAAAGCGATTGAGTGTGAGAATACTTGATTCTCACTTTCCGTATCTTAATCTTAGCACAATCTTAGTTTAGGTTTCTGTTATGTTCTAAAAGAATTTAGCTAGGCAACTAAATTCATGAAACATCCATGCATGCAAAGATTTAGCTCATTCATCACGTAAAAATTTCATTTTCTATTTGCTTAGGAGCCACATGACCTATGTGTGTTTACACTACCATGTCATGTGGCTCTAAGGCTTATATAATGTTTAAAAGCTGAGGAAGTGCATAACTTGTATGATTTTACATGGCAAGATTGTGTAAACCTTAGGTGTTTTTATGTTGCACCTATTAGACCTATGTGGTGTTACACGGCTAGACTATGTAATTTCTTGTATGCTATGTAGGCCATCACATGGCTTATGTGAAAACTATAATATCTTAGCCTCTTTACCTTTACACATTAGTACCATAAGCTATCTCAATCCATAACATACATGATAGAGCACAATTGTAAGGAAGAATATACCTTACAAAAAGAAAATAATGAATATTTAATGGTGTTATGTAAGGTTTCATTTCTTCATTTTATGCTCCATGGACCATGTGCACTCATCCACATTATTTTCTAGTCTTAACACATCTATACAAGTCATACACATCACATTTGGCCCCATTGATTCCAGGCTTGGAGCTATATCTCATAAAATTAATGATTTGCTCTCGAGTTCAACTTTTCAACTTTCTAATACAAATTTTGAAAATTTATAACTAATTCTAGAAAAATAAAAATCAATTAAACCATATAATTTTGGAAATATGTGGATGTCTACTTTTGAATAAAAATAGTTCCATCCCAATGTAGTAGCTTTAAGACACCGAAAATTGATAGAATAATAACATAGGTTAGGCTATATTACTAGTACTATCATGCCATTTCAAAAATTCATATTTCTCTCCATAGAGCTCCAAATAAGGTGATCTTGGTGGCTATAGAACGCTTATAATGTATAGTTTATACCTATAAAATTTCATGATCATTGGACTTCATTTAGCTTACATGTGATACAGAGAAACAAATTGACCAAATGAATAGTAACTATACATTTTTACATAATTTGACCAATTTTGAAAAATCATAATAAATTCTTTAGAGCTCTAAATTGAGTGCTCTTTAGTTCTGTGAAAAGCTCTAGATGAGACCTACTTGCTGGCCAAATTTTATGAAAAAAATCACTCATTTGGTCAAACTTTGGTTCAACACACAAAATGGTCAAATTTAAAGCTTCAAATGGGATTTTAAGACACCCAAAGCTTTTCTTAAATTTTCACAACCACTTGGGCAAGTCTGAAAACATAAATACCATATATAAAAGCATACCAAATGATTCAAATCCTCATTGAGCTCAATCTCACCTTGCCACATGCATACATACATAAGTACATCATATCACATAAGGGCAAATGGGTAGTAAAATCTCACATTCTCATTCATCTAGCTTCCACATTGATACATGCACCATTTATACATACATTAGAACATGTTCAAGGGTTTACATCAATTATACATCTCATGGTTACATAATTTGACATCAAAATGCCTATTTTTCATAACCATTGTTAAAGTCTTGATCTTCAAGGTTGTTGGCCTCCATTTCTTTGTCCACTTGGCTCACCTAGATATAATTAAGCATATGTGGGATAAGAGTGAGATTCAAAGAATTCCAATAGCTCTTAAGGCTTTCAAACATACATAATAGATGCATACACAAGTCAAAAAATGCATGTATGATATTCAAGTAATTAGTGAGTATGCATAAATCATTTTCCTTGGCACATCAACTCATACATAGAAAACATAAACTCTCAAGAGCATTGGTTTAGCCTCACCCATATTTCTTGGGACTGTTGAATATGTTTCACCCACTTTCAAGGGACTTTTGACTTAGCCTCACTATTCTTGAGACTTTTGGCTTTGTCTTACCAATTTTTAGGGACTTTTGGCATCACCAATCCCAAGCAAGCTATAAAGCCATCATGAACATATTTCAAGAAACAATATGGTATCATAATATGTAAGCATACATTAGAAACATTTCTCATGGCTCAAACATATACACAAGTACTCAATGATAAGAAAACAACCAAGCTATGCATGTGAGAAAGGTTAGATAGCTATCTTGAATCAAGAACTCAACACTTTTTCCTTGGCTATTCCTTCCCTTTTTTGGCTACACACTTGCAACTAGATGGAGTTTGATTCCTTTAGCCTAAACACATTAAACAGGATACGATTACATCATGGAAGCAAGCCTTAGCATCATACACTCTTTGTGGAAGCTCACTTTATTTTATGATTACATAATGGCTTCATATAAGACCTAATGAAGCAAGTACTAGAATTCAAGATCTTAACTCCCTTTTTTCCTTCCACCTAGGTCTCTTGACTCCATTTAAGCCTTTTGGAGTCATCACAAACTCACTCCCAAGGGTTTAGACACAAGTTGCTTCTTTAAGTTTTATTATGGAGCCTACACTTCCATCACATAAACTAAGGCTTCTAAATTTTTTTCAAGCCCTCCTTTGATGTTCTTCTATCATATTTAGTCCATTTCTACCATTAGAAAAATTTAAAAGTCTCCCTAGGTACTTGAAGGAGCTTAGGCCGAGATTGTGGAGGCTTTATAGACCCATGGAGCTAGTTTTATTTTCTTAGAAGAAATGGCACATTTGAGGCTTTCTAGGTGTCTTAAGAACTCATATATACTCTTAGATAATTACAAATACCACTAGAAAGTTTCATAAACCCTAGGTTTTGGAAACCTAATTTCTAGTGCTTCTTTTGAAATCTTTTTGCATCAACTTGTTTCTTACCCTTAAAAACCTAGGTTTTATACTTGGTTTAGGTCAGATTTTGGTCCCTCTTGGTTGTTCTATGTGTGGTTGAAACTACTCCATGGAGGATCAAGAAGAAGGAAGCAAGGAAAGCCATGAAATTACCTTGATTCTTTAGCCTTTTCAAGAGCTTTATCTTTTACTTTAGCTCCTTCTTGGAATTTCGAACTTCTCCCCTTTGACCATGGCTTAAAATAGATCCAAATCATTCACCAAAACCATGGAAAGAAAGAGGAGAAAGAGGAAGACAAGTTTGCTAAAGGAAGGAGCTTGAAATTTCAAAGATTTTCTTACCTTTTCTTAGGTTTTTCTCCTCCTTTGAAGCTTTCTCTTGTGTGCCCTTCTTAGTAGAACTTCTCTCTAGTTTTAAGCAGAAATTAGGTTGGCCAAAAGTGAGGGAGAAGTGGGGCGCCACCTATATATAGCTAGAGATCCTTAATAAGCTTTTCAAAATGTTAATTTTGTCCTTCATTCTTGGCTTTTTTGTTTTAGGCTCATTTCAATACCTTTTTTAAAACTATCTTTTCCATCATACAATTTAGGTTTTCTAACCTATAAATGGCTTTTGGAATCACTCAAATTAGGTCTAAAATCTTTGCAAACAAAAGGGTCAAAGTTCAAGTTTATCGATAGTCTAAAACGTAAATTGGAGGGGTTTTAATTGTTCTAAGGGTTCTTATAGTTTTTAAGGCCCCTAAGAATCCTGGGAAACTCAATTTTTTCATTTAAAGATCCTTCATTTGAGTTTTCTAAAAGTTGCCAAAAATTATGAAAATACCACTACATTTCGTCAAATTTTCTTTAGCTACTCCAACTCTAGTTTCTAGGCATCCTAAGCCTTGGATCTTCATTTTCTAATATCTAAAATTTTATCCTAATTTTATTTAGCCTTAACTGATTTATTTTAAAAGATTTTCTTTTATATCTAGCTTATTTCCATCGTTTTTATGAAAACCGAGTATTACAAAAACACATAGCCAAGTCATGTGATGGTACCTTATTCTATGAAATTCACTGTAATAACATCCAAACCTATGTCTTCTTACTAGTTATTACATGTTATCAAAGTTAATATTGTTTTTCATCAAGCACATACCAAGAAACACACTAAGCATCAAATTAAAGGTGTGAGTTTATGCCAAAAACTAGTGCAACAATTTCCTAAAAGCTTCATGAACCTTACCCTTCATGTTGGATTTTCTCACTTCCCATGGCTTCCCCCCCAAGTTTGTAAGTACAAACAAGCAAGATCATAGTAAGCAATCATATTATTTCTATATGCAAGATAAGGTTTTGTTTTTACCTTCTTTTTTATGCTTTTCTCTTTGCTTATAGCTCTCTCTCTCTCTTTCAATTTCTTCCTCCTTGCATGCTCTTCAACTTTCTCTAATAGCAAGTGATGGTCTCAGTGAAAGCCAAAGAAAACTGAAAGGGAAGCTTTGGCTATCACATTTTAAAATTAATTAAATAAAATTATAGAGAATTAAGGATCTAATTTGGGAAAATAAGGAATTATTATGAGATTTTAGAAGAAATTACGAAAAATAATAAGTTTAGGCATTTTAAGGCAAATAATAATTATTAGTCATTCTTAGGTGAAAATAAATTTAATGGTAGATTTAAACTTGATTAAGGAAAAATTAATTAAGTAGAGGTGAACATTTAGTTTTGGGCTCCACAATTAATTTATTTATGCCAAGAACAATTTATAAAAGCCCAATTTAAGTTTTAACTAGACCTAACCTATTTTAGACCTACCTGAACATGGCCCAACACTCAACTATAAGCCCAATTAGAACGAAAAAGGCCTTAGGCAACCATTATCCCACA
The DNA here is from genome assembly GCA_026724425.1 of Erythrophleum ivorense. Taxonomy (NCBI): domain Eukaryota; kingdom Viridiplantae; phylum Streptophyta; class Magnoliopsida; order Fabales; family Fabaceae; genus Erythrophleum; species Erythrophleum ivorense. The sequence goes on along the minus strand of JAIUCV010000359.1, from coordinate 58,623 downwards.
AAACCTTAGAATTAGTACTGCATTCCCTTTTATTCAGTTGAAGTGTTTTTAGCCAATAGAAACACAAAAGGAAAAAGGCACATAAAGAGGGAGGTTAGGGTTCTTCATCATTTTGACTCCAATCTACACAACTAGACAGATATTTAACTAAGGCAAGTTGGAAAGTTATAGATGTCTAATTTATGCTAAAAATACATCCATGCCATGAAACATAACACATAAGACATTTGACATGCAAAATGGTACAAAGGTTCAGACAGCTACTGGTATTGATGCAAGTGTCTGCTATAAACTTCAAAAATGTCCAATTAATTCTACAAAAATTCAATCCATACAAATGATATCAATTTGGAAAGTTATGAATGTTAAATTTATGGTAAAAGTAGATTCCAACCAAAGCAAACACGTTTAGCTACTAGAATTCAAAAGAACAGTGACTCAGGTTGTGCTATACTACTATTCTATTCTAGAAATTCAAAAATTTATATCTCTTAGCTCAGACCTCCAAATGAGATGCTTTTAGTTGCTACTAGTCACTATAAATGTCTAGTTTTTGCCTATAAAATTTCATAGCAATTGGACAATGTTTGCCCCGTGGATGACACAATTTCACAATTGACCAAATGAACAATAACTTTTGTAGATCCAAAATTCTGATACCAATTTTGAAAAATCATAGAAAATTCCACAAACCTCCTAATGACCTGGTCTTTAGCTTCCCAAAAAGATCTAGGCAAGATCTAAGTTCATGTAAAATTTCATATCAAGAAGAGGTCATTTGGTCAGATTTTGCCATAACTCAAGATTATGGCACTTTTGGTTCTAACAAGACAGCAAATTTGGTCCAAATGAGCTCTACATTGTTCTACACACATTTGAGTAACTTAGGAAGCATAAATATAGCACAAATAAGTCTCTCATAAGGTCTAAATCATCATGCAACTCAAATTCATCATGCCACTTCCATAAACATACATGCACGAGTGGGCTTCTAAGTGGTCAAATGGCGTACTTGTTCAAAGTATCATGACTCAAAAATAACATATACATATATACTTTGACATTCTAGACATTATAGTACGTCAAAAATAGTAAGATTTGCTAAGAGATAGATATTTAAGCTCCTTGACTTCCATCTTTTGGATCTTGTACTCCACCTAGATCATATAAGATGAGAGAAATGAGGGGGTGAGATTCATTGAATCTCAATAGCTCATATACCTATTCAAGCACATTTTCAAGGCATACAACATGTCAAAGGTACAAGTACGATATCAATCAATTTATGAAGCATTCAACTTTTACATTTTTGTGTCATAAACTCATGTCAAGTATAAAAATGAGCTCTAGGGACTTTTGGTTTGGTCTCACCCTATTTCTAGGACTTTTGGATTGCCTCACTCTTGATTCTTGGGACTTTTAACTTAGCCTCACCCATCTAAGAGACTCTTGGCTTTGTCTTACCTATTCCATGAGACTTTTGGCATTTCCTCACCCATATTAAGGGACTTTTGGCACTACCTTACCTTTATGAGCTATTTTCACAATTCAAAGACATTCAAGAAAGCATATTGGTACCAAAATAGCAACATAGCATCAAGTGGCATGTCTCATAAATATACACATAAGCACATAATGACATATATACAACAAGAAAAGGTAGAGAGCTACGTTGGTGCAATTTCAAGCTTTACTTTACTTGTTCCTTCTCCTTTTTGGTTCCACAACTACAATGAGGTGGGGTTGGATTTCCTTGGCCTATTCACAATAAACAACACTCAATTATACTCTTGGAACAAGCTATGACATCCAACGCAATCTTAAGAACACACTTTGTTCTATATGGCTCTATTAATGACCTAATGAAGCAACTATCATAAGTAAAATTCTTGGTTCCATTCTCTTGCCATATTTAGGCCTCTTGACCTCATTTAAGTTCCTTGAAGCCATGACACACTCACTTTCACAAACTTAGGTCTATGTGGCTTCATAAGATTACATTATGGAAACCATTGCCTCATCTCCCAACCTAAGGCTTCTAAATTTTTTCTAAGGGTTTCTCCTATCTTATTTTAGCATATAAGGTCCCAAATCAAGCTTGGAACCATTTAAAACATCCCCTAACTATCTCTATGGGTCTTGGCCAAATTATGCCTTCATGAAGGACCCATAGAGTTTGAAAATTTTCTTTAATGGATGGGGCACGCGGGAGGCTCCCTAAGAGTCTTAGAAACTCAAAAAAACCCCCACATATGATGGAGAATTCTTGAATCAACCTAAATTTTAGATTATGTTCAAGAACCCTACACTTTTTTAGCTTGAATTTTATTAGCTTTTCATGCATTTCTTTAGTGTATTCCATCTTCCTATAGCCTAGTTTGATGAATTCTTATAGATTATAAAATAGAAAGTCTTCCCTCTTTATGGTTCTATTTTAGGCGTCCCACCATGGAAGAGGAGAAGGAGAAAAAGAAACAACAAAAGAGGAGAAACTACCTTGCAATCAAGCTTCCTTCAATAGTCCTTCCTCTTCCCTTTTCCTCCTCTTTGAATTTTGAATTTCTCTCCTCTAGTGTGACCCCAAAACAGCACCAAAAATTTCATTAAAACCATGGAAAGATAAAGCAAGAAGAAGAGGATGAAGTTTCAAGAGGAAGAAGTATCAAAATCCTACTCTTTCTCACCTTTTGCCTTGCTTTCTTCCTCCACAAACCCCTCTCTTTTGTGCTCCTAAGGAGTTATGAGTTTTCTTTGAAATTGAGCAGAAGAAAGTCGATTTAGGGAGGGAGAGGATGAACATGGACTTTAAAGTGAAATTTAGAAGCTTCCTTTTAAAAATTATTTCCATTTTTACCTTCTGTAATAGCATTTTCGGTTTGGCTTCATTTTAGCTCCTTTTTGAGAATTGTATTTTTTATCATAAAATTTAGGTTTTCAATTTAATAAAATGTCTTTGGAATCATTCAAATCGGAGCTAAAACCTTCCTAAATGTACCAATCAAAGTTCAGGTTAACCGACGTCAAAAGGAGTACACTGGAGGGGCTTCACCGGTCTTGGGGCTTCCCATGGTTTTTGGGGCCTCTAAGAACCTTGGGCAACTCAAAATTTCCGTTTAAAAAGTCCTCCTAGGTGTTTTTCCAAAATTACACTTATTTACGAAAATGCCACTGGAATTTCGACAAATTTTTTGAATCACTCTGACCTCAGTTTCTGGGCAACTCAAGGCTCAAATCCTCATTTTCTATTATTTGAAATTTTATCAAAATTTTATTTAGCCTTAACTAGCTCATCTCAGGGGACTTACTTTTCAAACTGGTCTGTTTCGGTGTTTTTACAACATATCGGGTATTACACAAGTTATACAAAAGTTTATCCTCTCATCTTCTTCTTCATTTTAGTCCAATTAGTTCTTCATTGGTAGATTTTAATCTAAACCCTAAGTTTGAAAAGTTAGTATTTTGGTGTTTCTTGTGTGATTTTCAGAGTTTGAGGCTAAAGAAACTATCGGGTAGGTATTTTCCCTTATTTTGATGTATTATCATATTGGAAATTGGCCCTTAAAATTGATTTTTGTGTAGGTTCCATCAATGTGTGAAATTTTAAGGTATTGGTGTAACCCATTGTAATTTTTGGGTTTGAAAGGGCTTAAATCCATATTTTGAACTCATTGGAGGTTTGGGTAAGTGTTTTCTAAGTAATTCTTAGTGATTGGAATAAATGGATATATGATTATTATAGTAGATGATGACGAAAATTTATATTTGACAACTAAATGAGGTAATCGGGGGTTTTAATTCCATGTTTATGTTCATATTAATCTTATATTTGTTGCACTTATATGTTTTCTATGATAAATTATTAGTTTGGCTACTTATTATTTTCCACCATGATCATGTCCTTGGTGGAGATGTGATCATGCTTCCACCTGTGTATTGTGCCGTGATCACGCACTATGACATGATTGTAATCATTAAAATGGACTGAGCCGTGAACGTGCTCAATAGAGAGTTGGTGTCTTGGTTGTACCCTTTCCATATATTTTTAGCCATTAATATGTTAGTATGTAATAGTAGTCAAACTAGTTCACTTGCCAATTCATATTGATACTTCTAATATTTATTTGTATATATAGCATTTATGTTGATTATATGGTCATATTAATGGAGTTTCTTTTGGTTATTGAGATTCAGGGCTAATAATTTTAGGTAAAGGTTCTTTGACTTAAGATAAAGGAAGCTGGTGAATGATCATCTCTAGTCTAAGACTTTGTGTGGGACTTCTACACTTAGACATTTTAATTAGTGTAAATGCTATTTTTGTAACTTATTTTGTATAGCATCATGATGTATTCATATTACCAAGTGTAGGTATTTTAATGTGTTGTAACTAGGGGTAAACTTCAATGGGTTAGGCTTTAATTTATTTTGAATCTGATGTAATCATATATAATTGAGCTAACATGACTGATATTAATGTATGAAGTTTGCTTTATCAATGAAAGGATATGGTTCTAACATTAATTTGTACTTTTAGCCTTGATTTTGTTATATGGATTTTCCTATTCTCATATATGCTTCCATGTGTGATTGGGGGATATGCCATAGCTATATTTTGAATGTGAGGTTATTTTAGAGTTTTGAGGATAGGAACATGTTTAATTGGTGTATTGAAACTTGCTCAAAGTGATATGAGATCAATAAGTAGGGAAATGCATATTTTAGGTCGTCATTTGTGTAATACCTTAACCTTTTAGCTCTTAAACAATTGTCCCATAAGTTATCTCAACATATTCCATGCATATTGGAAGAGATTTGTAAGAAAACACACACTTTCACACATGAAAAATTGCGTAATTAAGAGGTCACATATATAATTCATAGCTTTAGAGACCATATGAACTCATCAATATCATTTTCTATCTATAACATATCTATTCAAGTTAGGAACTTCATAATTTATCTCATATATTTCAGGTATGAAGCCATCTATTAGAAAAAACAAGTTTTGCTCTTGAGTTGGCATGTCCAACTTTCTGGTATGAACTTTGAAAATTCATAACTAATTCTCAAAAAATCAAAATCAAGCAAACAATACTATTATAGAAAGATCTAAATGTTAACTAATAAATAAAAATAATTTTAGACTAATGAACTGGCATTTAACTCATGAAAATTGATGAAATAATACCAAAGGTTAAGCTACATTACTAGTACTGTCATGCAACTTCAAAAATTTGGTTTTCCCTCTATAAAGCTTCAAATGAGGTGATCTTTATCATATGGAAAGCTTATAGTTTCTAGTTTATGATTATAAAATTTCATGAGTATTGGACTTCATTTGTCCCACGCGTGATATAGAGAAACAAACTGACTATATAAACAATACATATACCATTGCTACATAATTTGGATAAGTTTGAAAAATCATAATAAATTTTCTAGAGCTCTGAATTGAGTACTCTTTGACTATGTGAAAAGCTCTACATGACACCTACTTTTTGGCCAAATTTCATGTAAAAAATAATCCATTTGTTCAGACTTTGGTTTAACTCACCATTTGGTCAATTTTGAAGTCTAAAGTGGGATTTTAAGGCATCAATTACTCTTCTTGACTTTCCACAACCACTTGAATAAGTTTAAAAGCATAAATACAATATATAAAAGCATGCCAAATGATCTAAATCATCATGGAGCTCATTCTCACCTTGTCACTTGCATTCATACACATAGACATAAAGGCAAAAGAGTGGCAAAAACTCACATTCTCATTCATTTGGCTTCCATATTGATACATACATCATATATACATACATTTGAATATGTTCAATGGTTTACATCATATATATATATATATATATATATATATCTCATAGTTACAATTCTTGACATTAAAGTGTAAACAAAAAGGCCATTTCTCTATCCCTTTGTCAAAGCCTTGTCTCTCAAGGTTGTTGGCTTCTATTTTTTAGTCCACTTAGCTCACCTAGACATGGTTAGGTATATGTAAGGGAAGAGTAAGATTCAAAGAATCCTAATAGCTTTCTACCCTTTCAAACATACATAATGGATGCTAAAACATGTCAAAGAATGCATGTATGGCTTTCAAGCTACTAGTAAGCATACATAAAGCAATTTTTCTGGTCATAAAAACTTATACATATCATAAATAGGCTCTCAAGGGCATTGGTCAAGCCTCACCCATTTTTTTTGAGACTTTTATATTTGTCTCACCTATTTTCAAGGGACTTTTGACTAAGCCTTACTCTTTTTGAGACTTTTGGCTTTGTCTCATCTAATCGTAGGGACTTTTAGCTCATTTTCACCCTTGGTAAGGGACTTTTGGCATTACCATACCTATTTAAGCGAAAACATATTAATAAACTCATTTCAAGATGTATAATGGTGTTATAGTAAGTAAGCAATTGCTACAAACATATTTCATAGTTCAAACATACACATAAGCACTCAAAGACAAATAAACATCCAAGGCATGCATGTGAGAAAGGTTAGAGAGCTACCTTGAAGCAAGAACATTACACTTTTCTCTTGAACTCTTCTTCCCTTTTTTTGCCAAGCATGTGTAACTAGGTGGCACTCGGTTTTCTTGGCCTAGATACATCAAATGAGACATGAATCACTCATAGGAATAAGTTCAAGCTTCTCACAACCCTATGCTATACTACTTTCTCATATGGCTTTAATATGGCTCTGCACAAGGTATAATGAAGCAACTATTAGAATTCATGATCTTAGCTCTATTTTCTCCTCCAATTTAACACTTTTGACTTTATTTAGACTCCTTGGAGTCATCACAAATTCATTTTGAGGAGCCTAGTTATAAGTTGGCTCTTTATGTCTCATTATGGAGCCTACACCTCTATCTTACAAACCAAGGCTCCTAAATTCTTTTCAAGGCTTCATTTGATGTTTCTCTATCATAACTAGGCCCAGCCTAGGCTTAGAACAATTTAAAGCACTCCCTAGGTACATGGTTTTGTTTTGGCTAAGACTATGCAAGCATATATCATCCATAGAGTTTGCTTCACTTTCTTTAGGGTTTGGCATATGTGAGGCTTCTTAGACATCTTGTGAGCTCTTACATACTCTTACATAAGTTAAATTATCCTTAGGAAGTTTCAGATTTAGCTAGGTGCACCAAAATCCCTAAATCACATATCTTGAATTTCAATGCTTTTCTTTTAGTTCCAATGGGATAATCGCATCCATCATGCTTTAAAACCCTTGTCTCTACCTTGCTATGATTGGAATTATTTTTCTTCTTAATAGGCTTAAGTTTGAATGAAAATACACCCAAAAAGAATAAGCAAAAAGAAGCAAGAAGGTTATGAAAATTTATCTTGTTTTCAAGCTTCCAAAGAACTCTTTCTCATGCTCCCAAGAGTTCTCCCAAATCTTCTTATCACGCCATTGACTCAACTATAAACTAGCACCAATTCAATCAATAAAACCATAGAAAGAGAGAGGAAGAAGAGGAGAGCAAGTTTAATGAAGCAAAGAGTGTGAAAAAAACTAGAAAACCTTACCTTTTTTGAAGCTTCTTCACTTCCCTTTTGTGTGTCTCTCTCAAATTTTGTCTAGACTAGAGAAGCATTAATGGAGAGGGAGAAGAAGAGCTGGATGTGCTTTATGAGGCAAAAATTAAAGTTAATATAATTTTTCAACTTTTGATTTTAGTCCTTAAATCATAATTTCTCTGTTTGGTCTCATTTCAACTCCTTTTCGAGAACCATCTTTTCCATTATAAAATTTAGATCCTCTAACTTATGAAACGTCTTTGGTTTTGCTAAAATTGGATTTGAAACAATTCTGAACTGTTCAGTCAAAGTTTCAGTCAATCCTTTGTCGAAATCACTCATTGGAGGAGTTTCAACTATTTTTGGGGTTTCCACAGTTTTTAGGACATCTAAGAACCTTGAAAAACTCAAAATTTTTATTTAAAAAACTCTTATGTAAATTTTCCAAAATTTTCCAAAATTACAAAAATGCCTTAACTTATTGTTGCAAATTTTCTTAGTTTTTTCTAGCTTGGGTTTCTAGGTACCTTGGGCCTTAGATCCTCATTTTCCATTATTTAGAATTTTCTCCTAATTTTATTTGGCCTCAAATTATTCTATTCGGGGGACTTTCTTTTATATCTTGTGAGTTTCATACGTTTACAAAGAAATTAGATGTTATAATTTAGGGTTACATATGCCATTTTATTGTCACAATAAGTACTGTGTTAATGTGATTCAAAATTTGGTTAGTTGCTTAAATTTTTAGATTCTAAATTATGTAAGTTCCTAACTTGAGAACTATAGGAGGTTATATGCCCTAAAAACCTTGCACTTTATCTATATAAAGACCTTAGAATTTAATTTGAGGTAGTGGCAATTGGTTGGGATGCATATTTGAGAGTTAGGATTAATGGGTAGTTAAGTCACTACCATACCATTTTTGAGTCATGGCTAAATTGAGTTTAGTGAGTGGCAAAGATCAAGTGCACCATGGCATAAGTCGAGAAAATAGAGGAGATGGGCTATTAAGAGCCATCTTGCTGCAATGAAAATTGTGAGGGGTGCATGCATAGTGAACCAGATATGCATCTTACCACAACATAGGCATATTAAGGCACTGTGAAAATCAAGTTTTCTGATGTCTTGGTTCCAAATTTAAGTTTAGTTGTAGCATGAGTCTTCTAGGTTGTGATGCAAGTATGAAATTTTAGTTCTTAGGGTTCTAAAGGCCAAATTGGTCATGGCTAAACCCTTTCAAGTCATGGCTTAAGTCTTAAAACTCTTATTTTTGCTATTAAATCCTACTTTTCACCATGTCAATAATAAGTAATGACTTTTAGACCAACGTATATAAGTTTTATGCTTCTTGGAACTAGTTTTTAATGAAATGAAAGTGTTAATTTTAGTTCCCCATGAACATAAATCTTTTTGTATATCTTGATGGTGATTATAGATGATTAAAAGGTTTAAATTTCCCCATATTTTTATCCATTACTAAACTATTAACTGAATTAGACCTTAAATGCAATTGATTAAGAACTTGATTATATTTAATTAGCTTAATTAGGAGTTAAGAGTGTTACAATTTGGTATTAGAGTAATGGCTCAAAAAACTATGCTAGATCTTGAACTTTATGGTCAGAAGCTAGGCAATTATGATACATGCATGCTAGGAATAGGTGTAATTTAGTCTATTAAAGTTATTTATGCCTATATATACATGCTATGGATGAGGTTGCATTTGCATTTGCACTTGCCCTTGTGGTTGTAGTTTAATAGGAAGCCTCTTATTGTGCTTATGGCATTGCAAGGTACGATGGCTACATGTCGTGAAACTGCTGAAATGTTAAGGGAAGTGCAAGAGGTTATGATTACAATGGTCAATTGTATGAAGGAGTAGGCTAAGGCCCATAAGAGTATTATGATGGTTATAACTAATTAGCTTCAGGAGCAAGCTGAGGCCTATATACCTACTACCTAAGTGCTACAATAATTGCATCAATCACTGAACAAGCTAAACCAAGAGGTGCCTAGAGGAAATGTAGTTTGTGTGACCTAACACCCAGGGGTGGAGCAGTAAGAGGAAGGAGATGATATCTCTATTATGTCAGCCAAGTTTAGAAAAGCTAATCCTCTTACATTCTTAAGGGAATTGGATACTAGTAAAGTTGAGAGGTGGCTTACACAATTGGAGAAAATCTTTGATCTTATGACTTGTACCTCTAAGCAAAAGGCTAAGTTGGCCATTTATAAGTTGAAAGGTGGGATAGAGCAGTGGTGGCACAGTGCATCTAGGTTCTTGACACCAAAGGGGATGGTCTTAACTTGGGAAAGTTTTCAAATAGCCTTTAAGAACAAATACTTTATACCATTAGTTATGGCTGATAAAGAGGTTAAATTTAATTTCCTTTGAATAAGGTGAAATAATAGTAGATTAATATGCCACAAAGTTTAATCAGTTATCCTATTTTTCTTCATATTTGAAATGCTTTGATGCTAAGCCTCAGAAGGCTGATAAATTTAAGAGGATTCTTAAACCAAAATTAATGGATAAAATTATGCCCCTCTAGATTCACAACTTTAATGAGTAGGTTGAGAAGCGTAGGGTGTTGGAATGGGCCTTAATGAAGATTAAGGCTATGAGAAAGAAGACACCCGAGGGTAAGTGGGACCAGAATATGGAACCTTTCAATGGTAGTAGAAAGAAAAAGGTAAATAGTGGTAATGGTTCTTAAGGAAAGAGGCCACCCTTAAGACATCTTCCCCAAAAGAAGAGTGTAGGACCCTCATAGAGTTCAATGAGTACCTCGTCGACATGTAACAAATATCGAAAGAACCATAGGAGTGACCCATGTCCTATGTGTTATAACTGTAGGAAGCTAAGGCATTATGCACATAATTGCATAATGTCACAAGAATCAACCTCATCTATTAAACCACTTACATAAGGATGAGTGTTCATATAACACCCTGAAATTAATTAAGACTAATTATGATGATTAGGGAATTAATCTAGATAATTAGTAAAGCTAATTAAGTGGAAAGGGAGATGGGTATTTAATTTGGGCCATATGATTGACCCAATTCCATTTTTTGGAGGCCCAACATTCACTTATGCAGACCCAAGCTAAATGGACTCTTGAAACTTGGCTCAACCTAACTAAAAATCTGAACCCACTTAGAATTAGGCCTTTGGCTTAACCCAAGACCCAAACTTAAACCCTAAACCCTTAACAACTCCTCTTCATTCTGCAGAACTCAAAGACAAGAAAATTTTCAGAAGTCCCTTACAGGTTAGGTTTTCCATTATATTCTTAGCCCCATTTTCCACTTATAGAGTCAAAATCAACAAGGTAATTATTATGTAACTTGACTCTCTCCTTTTTCTCTTCAATTTAACTTAATTGATTTTTTCATTTGGAGCATTTTCACCTACACCTCAAATCTTATATGGGTTATTTAGTGTTTTCTTGGAGGATTTTTGAAGGTTGAGGCTATGAGGGATATTAGGTAAGTATAAACTTCTTACTTTGATTCATTTTCTACTGGTTTAGGACCCCTATAACTAATTTATGGTATAAGTGGTGATTTTGTGCAAATTTGCCCAAAATTTGGATTGTTGTTTTGAGGGTATTGGTGTAGGAACAACCAAATCCGAATTTGATTTGTGTAGTGGCTGGGTAAGTGTTCTCTAGGTAGTCCTTTATGATTTAATTCTTTAAGTATTAGGTTTGCTACTATAAATGATGATTAGGAATAACAATGGTCTAGTTTTGTATGCATAGGCTGAAGTAGCATTGTTGTTGGCTTTCAAAGAATTATCTACAAGTGAGGTAATTGAGCTTAATGTTAATTCCATGCATATATCTGCTTTAATTTTATATTTGCTGCACAAGTATAATTTTGAATGCATAATGAATGGTTAGCTATCTAAATTGTATGTTTAAACTTTGTAAGTTCCCGGTGGAGCTATGATGTGGATGCCACCGATGCATCATGCTTTAATCGAGCACCGAGTTGTGATCAGACTCTTAAATGCATTGAGCTCAGGTTGTGCTTATTAGGGAGTAGGTGTCGTGGATGGGCCTCTCCCAGTGTTAATGGCCTTTAACATGTGGAAATGTGAATACTAGTATGGGATAGTAGTCACTGATAACTTACTTATTTCATTTGCTAATATGACTGGTATATTTTCTGATACTTATCTAATTTCATACACAGATGTTAATTAAATTGGAATATATGAATGGAATTTGCCTTTGGTTATTGAGATTTGCATCTCACCTTGTTTCATGGGCTAACTATTTCAGGTGAAGGATCTTTGGGTAAGGATAAAGGGAAGCAAGTGGATGAACATCCATAAGTTAAGACCTTGTGTGGGAATGCTACACTTAGGTTGCTCTAAATTAAGATATATGCTAAATTTTGGTTATTCTTTTGTATAGTATCATCATGTAATTATGTTGCCAAGTGCAGGAGTTTTGTGTCTTGATCACCTAAAATGTATCTATTAAGGAGTTAAGGCTCACACTAAATTGTTGAATGATGTATGCATTTATAATATCTGATATGGAACCTTATTGATCCTAAGTTGTGATTTATTATTTGAGAATGTAATCATGTGTTACCCTAAAAGTTGAATTAGACTAGAATGCATGAAACCTTTATTGGAATTTATATTGGAATAATAATGTTAGTAGTTGATGAATCCTTTTGCTATTAATGCTTCATGAAATTGCTGATGTATGATAATAGATAAGTAAGATAGGATTTGATTTGGCAATGAGAGACATGCTAAGTAAATTAGGTAGTTAAATTCCATTAGAGCCTAACAAATTAAGGTAGAGTAGTCTTAGAGTTTTGCTAGAGAGAGAGCTTGAGTGTATGGGATGAAATTTGGGAGGTATAACTATAGAAGAGAGTTTAGCCATAACCAAGATTAGTTAAGTCATGGCCAAGAATTGATCAGAAGCAAGGAGTGTTACGATGTGAGACATTTTGCTACAGCACAAGATGTTTCGCCTCGTCACAAGGCAAAAAATTTGTCTAAGGAGAGTAACAGAGAGCAAACTTAAACCCGGTGCAAGGGAAGCTCATCGCGGTGAGCCTCAGGAAGTGAGCTTAGAGAGTTCCAGGAGACTTCCATCGTAGTGCCACATAGGTTCACCGCGACGAGGTTCCAACTTGCTACGTGCGCAGAAACCCTGATTTACAATGCAAGGTGTGACATTTTAGTTTTGAGTTCTAGTAACTAATTTGGCCTCAGCGGGGAAGGTCTAAGTTGTGGTAAAAGGTTCCAAAGCTCTTATTTTTGACTTAGAAATCTTGAGACTTACTATGATAATGTTATGTAATGCTTTAGGAACATTTGTAAAAGGTTTTTGTAAGTTGAAATCAGTAGTAATAATGAATCAAATGTCTCTAATTGCTAACTCGGATAATTTGTGGACTTAAATAATTGTGATGGTTTAGCTAATAACCCTAATGATATCAAGGTTTAAATTTATCCACTTTCCCCTATTTTAATTAATTATAATGACTTTAGACCTTGATTTACGGTCATTAACCACATAATTAAACTTAATCACAATAATTAAGAATTAAGATTGTTACAGTTCACACTTATGCAGTAGGAGGCTAATAAATCTCTTAATTTGATCTGAAGTACTCTTCTTATCTATAATAATATTGTAAATGCATTATTTAACTCAAGTACGACTTGTTCTTTCATCTGATATGGCTATGTCAAGTGTTTGGGTCTTAAAGTTAGCCTGTTGCCATTTGAATTGTCTATGTAAACCCTTATTGGAAATTTTATGATTACAATCACATTGTGTTTAAACTGTGTTGTGCAACTAGATAACCATTGTACTACCTTGCACTTGATTTGCATTCTTTGCATGATTTTGATGTGATCATTGGTATGAATTAGTTGTCAGCCAATAATGTGATACTTGACTATAATTGTAAATTTGTTTCCTTACTTGCTATTATTCCTGAATTTTGCCTTTGACTAAACTTGCTTATATGTCTACTGCCCAGTCAGGAGGTACCTTAGGTGTGGTTGCTAAGAGTTTCTTGTGTTCTTTTCTTTGCATATTGAGGTTGAGGATGAGTTAGAGGATATACCTATGATCATGGAGTTCCCTGAGGTTTTTCATAAAGAAATTAGTGGACTACCCCTAGAGAGAGTTAAAATTTTTCATTAACTTAATTTCTAATATAGGTCTAATCTTTAAGGCCCTATATAGATTGGCACTTATTGAACTTGTTAAGTTGAAGAGTTAAATAGAAGAGTTAGTAGAAAAATGATTCATTAGGTTAAGTGTATCCTTATGGAAAGCACTGCTATTACTTTTTAAGAAAAAGAATGATAATCTTAGACTTTGCATTGGTTATAGGAAATTGAACCAAATGATTACCAAGAATAAATATCCTTTCCTAAAATTGATGATTTGTTTGATCATTTAGTAGGAGCATTGATATTTCGACATTATTATATTTTATATTTCCTATATTTAGTCTTATTAATAATTCATAGTGGGTAATTAGATGATTTTGGGCTTATTTTATATTAAATGGGCTAAATTTAGATTAATGGACTTTAAATGCATTTTTATTATATTTATCCAACGGAAGCCCAATTATTTTTATTTGTGTTTTATACGTTAGAAGATTTCTAATGGGATTTGGATATTATCTTATTAAGTCATAAAAAGATTAAGATATTATCTTATTGTTACTTCTAGATTACTATGGGATTTCTTTTAATTCCGGACTATTGGATGCATGTAACTCATCTTAGCCCTTAGATCTTTCTTGAGGAAGAAGCTAACATCATTTATATAAAGAGGAGAAGATGTCACCATATAACATAATCTATCTTCCCTACTTCTCATTTTTGTTTTCATCTTTTTCATGGCTTTCTAATTTTTCTTAGTGATCAATCTAGAGTCTAAACTTAATAAGGAACTTGAGTCCATATTTGTATAGAACTCTAATTGAATTTTGTTTTCAAAAGTATTTCGTTTTTGTTCTTTTTGTTTTCGTGTAATTATTATCATTTTGGTTAGATGGTTTTTGTTATATGAATTCTAACTCATTTGATCTATCTGAGAACGTGTTTTGATTCAATAGATTGATTAATCAAATAAATTTATTCTGAACTATGTTAGGATTCTACGTGCATCTCTAGTCAAGTGCAAAATAGTTTGGCTTTGTGTTGTTGGTAGAAACGCGATTACGTTTTAATTAGCAATACAAACTAATTCAAATTCTAAATGGTAGCTTAGGAACATTAATTAAAAATAACTAAAGGATTAAAAATTAAACCAGAGGTATTTCTTAGGTGACAAGGATAGGGAAATATCAGAGGAAGAAATCTAGCTTAGTTACATATTATTCTGATTGAGTTTTGTTTTTGTTAATTAATTTGCTATTCGGTTTAATTAGTGTGACTTTATATTTGAATCCTTAATTATTTTAATTTCAATTTTGTTCCTAAACTAATTGATTTGATTAATAGCTCGGTGGGAGATGACCTAGTAGGCATTATACTACAAACCAGCAAAATTCATTACTCTTGGAAAGTTCGACAATTGTGAGTGAGCAGTATTTCCTTTACTAAGATTTTGGCTCCATTGCTGAGGAACCAACTAATCATAATCAATTAGAATAAAAAATTCCTTAGTTTCAATTTTGATTTTAACATTTTTACCTAGTGTTTGTGGTCAATTTTCAGTTTTTTTGGTGTTCTGTGACTATTTTAGGCAATACCGATGTAAGGGGTGACTAGCTTTGATTGAGCTAGAACTTGGTACATAGGTTCTAGGTGTTTTGAGGATTCAAAGTCACAGTTATACTAAGAGCTAGGCCACTTTTTGGCCAAATTCTATCGTTTAGACCACTTTTTCAAATTTTTAGTTTTTTTCTTTGATTTTTAGTGATTTTTCTAATTTTTTGGAATTTATTTTAATTTTTCTTGGTAATTTTTAGGTGTTTTCTTTCACTTTATTTCATTCTTAGTGTATAACAAGATCCTCCAATAGAGATTTGGTTAAGTTTAATTTAGAGATTGATAGGAATTTTCATACACAACTTAAAAATTATAAGATTAAAGAAGTTGTGACTACTAAGTTGATTTTTGAAATAATAAATAATATAAGAAGAAATTGTGAATTAAATTTAGGTTTTGATTTTGATTTTAAAGTTGTAGATATGGCTGGTAATAATGATAGGACTCTTAGGGTATTAGTTGTGCCTAACGTTAATTATCAACCATTGTGTATTCAATATCTTGAATTTGATGCTACTTTTGAACTTAAATCTGAATTAATACATTTGCTTTTAAAGTTCCATAGTTTTGTAGGTGAAGATTCTCATAAGCATCTCTAGGAGTTCCTTGTGGTCTGTTTCACCATGAAGCCATAAGGAGTTTCAGAGGAGCACATTAAGCTCAGGCATTCCCCTTCTCATTGGATGGGGCTGCTAAAGATTGGCTCTATTATCTTCAACTTTAAGTTATCACTTTATAGAATGAATTGAAGAGGGAGAAATTCTTCCTTACCTCGAGAATTGCTACCATCCAAAAAGGGATTAGTGGTATTAAACAGATGAATAGAGAAACACTGCATGAATATTGGGAGAGGTTTAAAAAATTGTGTGTAAGCTATCCTCACCATCGGATCAGTGACCAATGGTGATTCTATACTTTTATGAAGGCTTGCTATCCATGGATAGAAGTATGGTTAATACAGCTGTAAGTGGTGTATTGGTTAACAAAATCCCAACTATTACTAAAGACCTCATTGCGAATATGGCACATAATACATAATAGTTTAGCACCAAAATCAACACGCCAACCATAGTTGTAAACAAAATCTATGCCACTCATATGGATCAACAAAGAATAGAAAATAAACTTGAGGGGTTGGCTTCTATGGTCAAATAGTTAACACTAGGGCAAAGGCAACCTTAACAACTCCCTACACCTCTATTTGGTATTTGTTTGTTAACCACACATGCTACAGATTAATGCCCCAGTTGCAAGAAAATACAGAATTATGTGCTAGCATCTTTTCTGGTAGACTTTTACAATAGCAATAGAATAAACACGACCTTTATGCAATGTCATATAATCCCAGATGGAGAGATCATTCGAATTTGAGATATGGCAGTGGGTCTAACCAACAGCAGCAGCAACAAATATACAATACTCCTGGCCTAAACAACTAACAACCTTTAAGACAACCCATATAACAAATGAACAAGTCAGAGCCAAATCTAGAAGATATAGTGAAGCAGTTGGCAACAAATATAATCCAATTCTAGCAGTGAACAGAGACAATAATCCAAAGTTTGGAAACCTAGATTAGTTAACTTGCAACAAATATTAATGAGTTAAGAAGTCAAGGTTCTGGTCAATTACCCTCACAGCTCGTGACCAACCCAAAAGGCAATGTCAGTATAAGAACTTTGAAGAGCAGTAAGCAAGTGAATAGGCCCATCATACCTCCAATATAGGTACCGTAAGAAAAAGAAGGTGATAAAGAATAACAACCCCTTTTAATCTAAGATAATAACAGCACAGAAAAGGGAGAGAATTCCACATACACCAGACCCCTTCCATTCCCCAACCGAATTACATAGTCTAAGAAAATCGCAGAGGCTAAATTAGATAAGAAAATTATGGAGATATTTAGAAAAATGAAAGTAAATATCCCTTTCTTAGATGCAATTAAACAAATTCCAAAATATACGAAGTTTCTTAAGGAGCTGTGTACACATAAAAGGAAGTTGAAAAGGAATGAGAAAGTTAGCATAGGAAGAAACGTATAAGCTTTGATTCAACCAGCTATGCCCACTAAATTCAAAGATCTTAGCACATTCATCATTTCTTGCACAATAGAGAATACGCAGTTTAATAATGCTATGTTAGATTTAGGAGCTTTCATTAATGTAATGCCTAAGTCTATGTATTCCTTTTTGCAGATTAGAGAATTGAAGCCTATGGGAGTGATGATTCAGTTAGCAAACAAAAGCACAGCTTACCCTACAGGTATACTTAAAGACATTTTAGTAAGGGTAAAAGATTTAATTTTCCTTACTAATTTTTATATTCTAAACATGGAGGATGATAATATACATAGATATGCACCACTGATTATATGTAGACCATTTTTGAAAATTGATAAAATAATAATTAATATGCATGATGGTACTTTATCAATGGAATTTGGTGGTGATGTTATTCATTTTAATATTCTTGATGCCATGAGACATCCTTCAAAAGAATACTTCATGTTGCTTGTAAATATGATTGACTTGTTAGTTGCTAATGCTTTTGTGGACATGGATGTTGAACTTCTTGACATTGTTGAATTTATAGATGCAATTCAATGTTTAGAATATTATGATGGACTTAATAAAAGTATTGCATATTTTGAGATTGATGCATTATTGAATTCTGATTTTACTTTTGATTTTCTTCTTGATTCTATCAATTTCTTTGATATGGTTTCCTCTATTTAGAACAAGTGAAGGCTGCTGTACATTTAAATTCATAAAGATTAGTACCCTCTATATAGCAACCACCTACACTGGAACTCATACCTTTACCTAACAATCTCACATATGCTTTCTTGGAAGAAAAATGAATTACTAGCAATAATAGTATATAACCTTCCACCTAATAATGAAATGCGTTGTTAGGATTGTTAAGGGAAAAGAAAAAAGCAATAGGTTGGACATTGATAGATATTCTAAGAATTAGCCCTTCCATATGTATACACAGAATTTTATTAGAAGAAGGAGCCAAACTAATAAGGCAACCACACAAAAGACTCAATCCTACAATCCTAAATGTCATGAAGAAAAAGGTAATTAAATTACTTTCAGTTAGTATTATTTATCCCATATTTGACAGCAAATGGGAGAGTCCAGTGTAGGTTGTCCCCAAGAAGATTCGCATCATCGTGGTGCCTAATGAGAAGAAGGAACTTATCCCTATGAAAGTTCAAAATAGTTAGAGAGTTTGTATTGATTATGGAAAGTTGAATCATACTACTAGAAAAGACCATTTCCCTCTTCCTTTCATAAATCAAATGTTAGAAAGATTAGGAGGCAAATCTCATTATTTTTTTTAGATGGCTTTTCTAGTTACTTTTAGATTCACATTGTACCAGAAGATTAAGAAAAGATTACATTTACTTACCCATTTAGTACCTTTGCATATAGAAGGATGTTGTTTGTACTTTGTAACACTCTAGGCATATTCTAGCGATGTATGATAAGCATCTTTTCTAATTTTCTTAAACATTACATGGAAGTTTTTATGGATGACTTTATTATTTATGGCACCTCCTTTGTTGACTGTTTGATGAGTTTAGAAATGGTTTTAGAAAGATGCATTGAGAAAAATCTGATTTTAAATTTTGAAAAATGTCATCTTATGGTAGAGCAAGGAATTGTTTTAGGCCATATGGTTTTTAAAAATAGCATTGAAGTTGATAGAAATAAAGTAGATGTGATTGCTTCTTTACCTTACCCCACTTATATGCGAGAAGTGCATTCTTTTCTTAATCATGTAGGTTTTTACAAGTGATTCATCAAAGATTTCAGCGAGATTTCTCTATCACTATCTAGACTTCTTCAAAATAATGTAGATTTTAATTTTGATGAGTCATGCAAATTAGCATTTGATGAGTTGAAGAAAAGGCTAACCACACCACCTATCATCCAACCTTTTAATTGGGAATTTTCATTTAAACTGATGTGTGATGCATCTAACTTTGCTATGGGTGCAATTCTTTCCTAAAGGATAAAAAAGAAGTCTTGCATGATCTCTTATGCATCCTACACCTTAGATAAGGTTCAAGCTAATTATACAACTACTGAAAAGAAGCTTTTAGCTGTTGCTTTTGCTTTAGATAAGTTCTATTTTTATTTTCTTAGTTTTAAAGTTATTGTTTATTCTGATCATGTAGCTTTGAAAGCTCAAAAAGCCTGATGCAAAACCATGACTTATTAGGTCGATGCTACTCATACAAGAATTTGACATAGAAATTAGAGATAAGATTAGAGCAAAAAATCTTATGACTGATCATCTGAGTAGAATATCTCACTCATCAAATTCATCTACTATCAAGGATAGTTTTCCAGATGAGTACTTATACTTGTTACATGGTAAAGATCCCTGGTATGCAGGTATGGTAAATTTCTTAGTTGCTTCTGAATTTCCTACTTATTTTATAAAGTACCAAATTAATAAACTTAAAAGTGAGGAAAAATATTATGTTTGGGATGACCCTTACTTGTGACGCATGTGTAGTGACCAGATTATTAGGAGATATATTCTTGACCATGAGTTTGCATCTATTTTGCATTTTTGTTATACACTTGCATGTGGTGGCCATTTTAGTCTTTAGCATACTGCTAGGAAGGTTCTAGATTTTGGACTATTCTGGTCCACCCTGTTTAGGGATGTATATGCTTTCTGTAAGAACTATACATGATGTTAACAGATAGGTAATATTTCTCATAGAAATGAGATGCCTCAACAACCATTATTATTCTATGAGATATTTGATATTTAGAGTATTGACTTCATAGGACCATTTCCTATCTCTTTTGGTTTCATATATATACTTTTCGCTATTGATTACGTTTCAAAAAGGGTGGAAGCAAAAGCCACTAGGACTGATGATTCTTCTATGGTTGTGGACTTTGTTAGATCTCATATTTTTTGCAAGTTTAGTATACCTAGAGCAATCATCAATGATCAAGGCTCCCACTTTTGTAATAGAAACATGTAAGCCCGCCTTCACAAGTATGAGGTCTTTCATAAAGTAGCCATCCCTTACAACCTAACAGAAATATTTGGAATAAAAGATTGGAGGATGCATTATAGGCTTATTGTACTGCCTACAAAACTCCTATAGGCATGTCACCCTATAGGTTGGTTTTTAGTAAATCATATCACTTACTATTTGAGGTTGAGCATAGAGCCTATTGGGTAGTAAAGAAGTGTAATATGGATCTATCTCAAGCCAATTCTCAAAGAAAATTGCAACTTCAAGAACTTGAAGAGATTTGATTAGAAGCCTTTGAAAACTATAGAATTTACAAGGAGAAAACCAAGACCGTGCATGATAAGATAATTGAAAGAAAAGAGTTTCATGTTAATGAAGGAGTCTTCCTTTACAATTCTCGCTTAAAGTTGATGTCCGGTAAGTTACGTTCTAAATGGATTGGTCTATTTGTGGTTACTTATGTTTTTTCTTATGGTGCAATTGAGATTATGAATGAATCGACTAACAAGAACTTCACGATAAATGGGCATTGGCTTAAACATTTTATGAGGGATTTTAGGAGCAGATAATGGAGGAACTATATCTTTACAACACTCCATACACTTGAACCTCCCGATTGCATTTTTTTCCCTCCTCTTTTCTTTTCTTGTCTTCTCTTTAATTGATAAATTGGATTGTTGTTACATTAAGGACAATGTAACTATTAAGTGTGCCGAGGGTAGGAATCATCTTATTTTCTTTTTTGGTATTTTCATTATTTTCTTGATTTTTTCAAAATTTTTTTATTTTTAGGTTTCTTCTCTTAAAAAAAAAACAAGTTGAAGCAATTTAAGTTTGGAAGTATTTCAACATGATTAGGAATCAATATTGTTTTCTAGAATTCAAGTGAACTCCCAATGAATTTGATTTTAATGGATTGCATGTGGTAGTTTTTAAACCTATGACGATTTTGGACCTTCTATTGTTTCTTTTTTGTAAGAGCATTCACCTATCATAATTTTCATTCTAGAACTTGTTTTAATTCTTAATTGAAATTACATTTGCACAAGCATTCATAAAGATACTTAAAGGCATTCTTTCTTCTTCTCTTTTATTGTAAACAAAGCCAAATAGCTATTCTACCTATGTTCTATCCTTTGTTTTTGTTCCCTTTTTGAGCCTTTGATGTTTTCATTTTAACCCTTTAGCCTAAAAAAAAAAAATTTTTCCCACCTTGTTTAGGATACTTTTGATTATTAAAAGCATTATATCTTTGTAGGGTGGATGGATATACAATGCAATTTTACGTCAATATTGAGCCAATTAACTTATTCTCTTTAGAGATGTCTCAAAAAAAAAAAAAAGAAAAAAAAAGAAAGAAAATCTTTATGAAATAAAAAAAGAAAATGAATAAAAAGCATAAAAAAAGAAAAAAAGGGGAATGATAAAATAAGAAAAGAAAGTTACTTTGATTTTCATTGAGCATGTATTGGTTTATAGTAAATAAGACTTTAAGATGTACATCTACTCCATTCTATGTTCTTTTTTTATTGTTCTTGATAATTTTAAATGTTCACCTTGTGTCTTTTGTTGTGTCTTTAGTTCTTTTGTTTACCATTTGTTTCATACCTTAGCCCTATTACAACCTTGAATAAAAGTCCTTTTAATTTATGTGTTGCTTATGACTTAGTTAATAGAGATTGAAAAGGCATATAAGCCTATGGTAGTGATGTTATAAAAGATTGAATTTGAAAGGAATGCTT
This sequence comes from Erythrophleum ivorense, assembly GCA_026724425.1. Classification (NCBI taxonomy): domain Eukaryota; kingdom Viridiplantae; phylum Streptophyta; class Magnoliopsida; order Fabales; family Fabaceae; genus Erythrophleum; species Erythrophleum ivorense. The sequence continues at coordinate 36,555 of JAIUCV010000359.1, read as the reverse complement.
AACTTAAACAATTGAGAGGATGGAGAGTAACCACATACTCAGTGAGGAGTTACCACTTTAATTTATTTATTTTATTAATTGAAATTGCCATGCTACTTGTTCTTCCGTGATTAGCAAGAAAGATTGCATTTGACTGTTGAGTATCTAAAAAACTTGAATTGTGTTTAACTTGATAGTTTTGTATTTCAATTTTGTTTTTCACTTTTATCTTTTTGTGTTTTGCCCAGAAGTGCTGTAACGAACGTAATTTTAGTAAAATGACGAAATAAGCCGTATAAAAGCAAGTCCTCTGAAATGAGCTAGATAATGTCCCAAAAATTTTGGGTAGAGTCCTAAACTCCTAAAAATGATAATTCTAGACTCAGACAGAAAGAAAAATGGAGCTAGGATGGTGAAACAAATTATGACGAAATGTAATGGCATTTCATAAATAAGTGCAACTTTTGGAAAAACACATAGGAAGGCTTTTTAAATGAGAAATTTGAGTTGCCCAAGGTTCTCAGAAGCCCCAAAAACTATAGAAAGCCCCAGGAATGGTAAAGCCCTTCCAGTGTACATTTTTCAATGGCGGTGAGCTCGAACTTTGACGGATTCGTTTGGTAAGGTTTTAGCTCCAATTTGAGTGATTCCAAAGATATTTTTTTAAATTAAGAACCCAAATTTTATAATGGAAAAGACGGTTCTAAAAAAGAAGCTAACACGAAGCCGAAATGAAATTGCCATTACGAATTGACGAAATTGAAATTTTTGAAAAAGTGAGTTTCTTTAAGCTTCCACACATTTCTCCCTTCTTCTCCCTCTCATATAGCACGACTTTCCTCTGCCCAAAATACAGAAAATGATAGCTTCTGTAGGCACACCAAGAGAAGGAGAAAAGGAGGAGAAAAATTAAGAAAAAAGTAAGAAAAATTGTAGAATTTCATGCTCTTTCTTCTTCTAACCTTGCTCCTTTCTTTTCATACTTTCTTTCTATGATTTTCTTGAGATGATTGGTTTGTTTTTGGTCTAGAACTTAGAGGGGCAGTTCAAAAATTTCGAGAAGAGGTAAACCAAGAAGAAGAAGCCTTGAAAGCACACTTGAAACTAAGGTAATTGCTTGTTGTGGTTGCTTCTTCTCCTTGCTCCACGGATGTGTGTATTTTGGCCAAGAATATAATCATATAAGGGGATGATTTTCTATCCAAAAAAAAAAGGAGAACTAGGGTTTTAGACCATGAGGAGAGGAACATGACAAGAAATTCCAAGAAAAACTAATGGAAAACAAGATAGAAAAGTGTAGGCTTCTTTAGGATTTTATAAAATTTGATTTTGTGTGAGTAATTCCTTGGCTATTTGAGTATTCCCTTGAGCTCCTAAGACTCTTAGAAAGCCTCCCAAGTGACTCTCCCATCAAGGAAAAATCAAGAACTTTATGATCCTTCCATAGTGTGTATATCTCAGCCACGCTAGGATAATTAAGCTAGGGAGTGTTTTAATTTGTTCTAGCCTTGGTATAGGACTTCATATGATGTTAGAAGATAAGAGAAACCATTGAAAAAAATTTAGGAGCCATAGATTGGAAGATGGGACAATGTTGTCTATAATAGTGCTTTATGAAGTAACTTGATTCTAAGCTTGTGTGAGTGATTGTGTGAGGGCTCCAAGGACTTTGAATGAGGCCAAGAGGCCTAGAAATGGAAAGAGATGGGAGCCTAGAGCTTGAATTGTGAAGGTTTCTTCAATAGGCCATTTATAGAACTATTATGCCACTTATAGAACCAAGTGTGTGTTCAAGAGTGAGTTTAGTGTCTTAGCTTACTTTAAGTGTGTAATTGTATGTTGTTTATGGTGTCTAGTCCAAGAGAACATCCACCCACCTAGGTGCACTTGTAAGGCTAAAAAAAGGGAAGGAAAAGATCAAGAAAAGCTTGCATAAATTAAGGTATTTCTCGACCTCATTCTCCAGGGATTCTTGAGTGCATATGTGTGTCATTGTATGCTTATGTGTGTTCTTGTGACTTGATGATATGCCACTTGATGTCTTGACATTACACTAGTACCAATGTGTTTCCTTAAATAGCCTTGGTTGTGGAAAAAGCTCATAAGGGTGAGGTAATGTCAAAAGTCCCTTAATGAAGGTGAGGAGATGCCAAAAATCTTATGGCATGGGTGAGACTAGGCCAAAAGCCTCTTGGAAGGGCAAGGCCAAGTCAAAAGTCCCTAGGTGAAGAGTGGGGAAAATCCAAGTCCTAGAAATATGGTAAGGTAAAACCAAAAGTCCCTAGAGCATGTTCTTAGCTTGAATGTGAATAAGTGGCATGGAAATTGTGACTTTGCATACTTTATAGTTACCAAACCTTCCATACATATGCTTTGATGTGTATATGTCATAAATGTATGTGTGAATGGGTGTATGAGCTATTGAGATTCAAGGAATCTCACTTCCCTTCCCCTTTCCATCTTGATATGTCTAGGTGGCTCCCAAGATACAAGGAAAGCAAGCCAAGAGCCTTGAAGAGTTACAATTAGAATATTTTGTTGTTCGCTTTGTGTATAAATGTCAAAGTGAACTTGTACAAGTTATTTTTGTAACGTAAGACCTTAAGCAAATCTAATATGATGTATGAATGTTATGTAGCCCATGTGTGACATTAAATCAATGCAAATGTAGAATTTGGCTTCTTTAATAGTTTATGTGTGTAGTGCATTAATGGATGTGGGATGGCCAAATTAAGATGCATGAGGTTTGGGACCACTTGGACCCATATAAGTCATAATTGTGCTTTTGAACTTGCCCACGAGGAGCCAAACCATTGGAGAGACCATTTGGACAAAGTTAACCCTTCACATGAAGCAAAATTGACCATTTGAGTGAGCTATGTCACTTTCTATCCAAATGAGCTTTTCTTGATTTGAAATTTGTCATGCATCTAAAGCTTGTTGAGAGATTTTTAGGAAGCTAAAGTGTAGAATTTTTAGAGGTCTATGAAATATTTGGCAAATTTTTGAATTTGGCTGAAAAACCAAAATTTGCCACTGGTACTATTTATATGGTCTGAATTTTGTTCTTCATCATTCATGGGGTAAATAATGTCCAATTGTCATAAAATTTTACAGAAAGAAACTAGACCTCTCCAGTGACTTGTGGCAATTAGAAACACATCATTTGGATGTCTAGAGAGAGATATATATTAATTTTTGAAGTTGTTGTCTAGTATCAGGCACACTATCAAACCCATGGTATTGTTTGATTGATTTTTGTAGTCTAAACATTCTTGGATTGGTATAGAACTACTTTTCCCATCTATTTAACATCTGTAGCTTTCTAAATTGGTATAGATTACATGGATTATATTTTGGTAGAATTAATTACGAGTTTTCAAAATTTATATTAGTAAGTTGTATTAGATTTCAAGACAACTCGACCTCCCTATCTTTTCCATTGTCAAACATAGCTCAGATAAGGTTTTCATGGTTGGGACTTATTTTTAGTGTAAATTTGACATCCATAACTTTTCAAAAAGTTATGGTTTGTATGATTTTGATTTTTTTACATTTAGGTATAATTTTTCAAAGTTGCATCAAATTTTGCCACCCTGGAACCCGAGGCAAAACGTGATTATTTGGAGTTTTTGACTCTTGATCCGTGGTTTTTACTAAGTTTTGGGAATGTTATGATTTGTATGAATGGAAAATAATTAGAGAATGTTGTTGGTAAGTTCATGGGGTGCCAGAGATGCAAAATAAAAAATTTATCTGCTACGCAACGTAATTTAATTCATTATTTTAATGCATTTTGTTAGGATTTCTTTAAAGAATTGTATAATCCCACTTGCACATGAGAGGATCTATGTTAGAAATAATATGGTATTACAAGTGCAAAAGCTTAAGTGTGGGAGAATTTGATATTTTGACATTATTATATTTTATATTTTCAATATTTAGTTTTATTAATAATTTATAGTGGCTAATTAGATGATTTTGGGGTTATTTTTATATTAAGTGGGCTAAATTTAGATTAATAGACTTTAAATGCATTTTTATTATATTTATCCAACGGAGGCCCAATTATTTTTATTTGTGTTTTACAGGTTAAAAGATTCCTACTGGGATTTGGATATTATCTTATCAAGTCACAAAAGGATTAGGATATTATTTTATTGCTACTTCTAGATTAGTATGGGATTTCTTTAATTTTGGACGGTTGGATGCACGCAGCTCATCTTATCCCTTGGATCTTTCTTGAGGAAGAAGCCAACATCATTTATATAAAGAGAAAAAGACGTCACCATATAACACAATCTATCTTCCTTACTTCTCATTTTTGTTTTCATCTTTTTCATGGCTTTCTATTTTTTTTGGTGATCAATCTAGAGTCTGAACTTGGTAAGAAACTTAAGTCTATATTTGTATAGAACTTGGGTTGAATTTTGATTTTAAAAGTATTTCATTTTTGTGTAATTATTATCATTTTGGTTAGATGATTTTTGTTGCATGAATTTTGATTCATTTGATCCATTTGAGAACGTGTTTTGATTCAATCGATTAATTAATCAAATAAATTTATTCTAAACCATGTAAGGATTCTGTGTGTATCTTTGGTCAAGTGCAAAATAGTTTGGCTTCATGTTGTTGGCAAAAGTGCAGTTGCGTTCTAATTAGCAATTTGAACTAATTAAAATCCTAAACAGTAGTTTAGGAACATTAATAAAAAATAACCAGAGGATAAAAAATTAAACTCGAGATATTTTTTAGGTGACACGAATAGGAAAATATCAAGGGAAGAATTCTAGATTAGTTATGTATTATTTTAATTGAGTTTCATTTTCGTTAATTAATTTGCTATTCAGTTTAATTAGTACGACTTTATATTCAAACCCCTAATTATTATAATTTCAATTTTGTTCCTAAATTAATTGATTTGATTAATAACTCTGTGGAAAATGACTTGGTAGGTATTATACTACAAACTAGTGAAATTTACTAATCTTGGCTAGTTCGATAACTGTAAGTAAATAGTATTTTCTTTATCAAGCATTAGCCCTTTTGAAGATTGTTCTTAGGTATGGATATGATCAGCTTAAAGTAAAGATTGAAGACACACTTAAAATAACCTTTATGACATGTTACAACCATTATGAGTTTCTAGTCATGCTATTTGGATTAACACATGGCTTTACCATCTTTATAGATTACATGAATAAGATCTTTAGGCCATATTTTGATCTATTTGTAGTAGTGTTTATTGATGATATTCTTGTCTACTCAAGGAGTAATGAGGAACATGAGGAGCATCTTAGGATAGTTCTTTAAGCCTTGAGGGGGATCAATTGTATGCAAAATTTAGCAAGTGTGCATTTTGGTTGCCAGAGGTAAAGTTTCTAGGTTATGTGATATCGAAACAAAGGGTAACGATAGATCTTAGTAAGGTAGAAGCAATACTAAATTAGAAGAGGCCCAAAATAATAATTGAAATCCATAGTTTCTTCGGGCTAGTGGTTACTATAGAAACATTATTAAGGAATTTTTTTGGTTAGCAATGCCCTTAACTAAGTTGACTAGGAAGAACCAATCTTTTGTGTGGGATGCCTTTCAGGAATTTAAGAGTAAATTAACCTCTGCACCTATGCTAGTGATACTTAACCTTAAAGAAACCTTTACGATCTATAGTGATGTATCTAAGGAGGGATTGGGTTGTATTTTAATGCAACAAGGTAGGGGTGATAGATTATGTCTTTAAGCAACTTAGACCTCATGAGGAGAATTATTTCAACTATGATCTAGAGTTAGCTACTATGGTTTTTGCCTTTAAAATTTGGAGGCACTATCTCTATGATGCATAGTTTTAGGTCTATAGAGATCACATAAGTTTAAAGTATTTGTTTGATAAAAAAGAGCTTAATATGAGGCAAAGAAGGTTGATAGAGTTTCTTAAAGATTATAACTTTTCCTTGAAGTATCATCCAAGAAGGGTAAATATGGTCACCAATGCCTTAAGTAGAAAATCTATTCATGTGACAATAATGATGCCTAAGGAGCAAAAATTAATGGAAAAGTTGAGAGATTTAAATTTATCCATTACTGTACATCTTAGTAGCCTTCTTTTAAGTGAGCTGAGGATAGATAGTGACTTTAAGAGGAGAATTAGAGAGGCTTAAGAGTTAGATCAACATTTGGGTAGGATTATAGAACAATTTTGGAGCAGAGAAGTTAAAGACTTTGATTTATTTGAGGATGATTTATTAAGATATCAGGGTAGAGTGCGCATATCTAAGAATGAGGAGATAAAAAGTTTAGTGCTATTTAAGGCGTATAAGAGTAGGTACACCATCTATCTGGATATCATTAAGATGTATAAACACCTTAAGAAAAGTTTTTGGTGGCCTAGAATAAAATTGGACATAGTGGATTATGTTGCTAAGTGTTTAATTTGTCAGAAAATTAAGATTGAGCACTAGAAACCCACAAGTTTGTTACAACCTTTAGAGATTTCGAAATGGAAATAGGATAATATATTTATGAATTTTGTGATAGATTTGCTTAGAACCTCCTCGAGTTATGATGCTATTTGGGTGATTATGGATAGGTTAACAAAGTCTACCCATTTTCTACCTACTAAAGCCTCTTACCCTTTAGATAGACAAGCACAACTTTATATCCATAAAATTGTGAGGTTACATGGTGTCCATAATAACATTGTGTCAAATAGAGACCCCAAATTCACATCGAAGTTTTGACAGTCTTTATAGAAAGCCTTAGGCAGAAGCCTTAATTTCAACACAACCTACTTAGATGGACAAACTGAGAGAACCATTCCAACCCTTGAGGATATGCTTAGGACTAGTGTGATGGAATTAAAAAGGGAATTGAGATGTGTATTTTCCAATTTTATAAGTTTGCATACAATAATAATTATCATTCTATTATTCAAATAGCACCATTTGAGGTACTTTATGGGAGAAAGTGCATTCACCCTTATATTGGGCAGAACTTGGTGAGAGGAGCCTCTTAGGTCTTGATGTAGTAGATTAGACCATCCATCAAATTGAACTCATTAAGAAGAAATTGTTATTTACTCAGAGTAGGTAAAAAAATTATGCAGATAAAAGGAAGAGACCTTTAGAGTTTGAGATTAAAGACCATGTGTTGCTTAAGGTTACTCTGATAATAGGCATAGGGCATTCTATTAAATTAAAAAAGCTAAATCCTTACTATCTTGGTCTTTTTTAAATCCTTGAATGGATAGAAACTGAGGCCTATAAAGTGGCATTACCTCCTAATTTGGCCCAATTACATAACATGTTCTTTGTATCCTAGTTGAAAAAGTACCACTCAGACCCTTAACATGTCATTGAGCATGAGAATATGCATATACAAGATAACTTGTCTTATATGGTTGAGCTCAAAAAGAATAGTGGATTCAAAAGCCAAACAAATGTGTAATAAGAACATCATCTTGGTGACAGTGGTATGAAAAGGAATAACTTTGGATGAAGCTATATAAGAAATAGAGGAAGTGATAAGGAAAGATTATCCAATACTTTTTGAGTAAGGTACATTTAATTTTGAGGGAAAAATTTGTAACATCCAATTATTCTAAAATAGCTTGAAACTAACCAATTATAAAAGAAAGTCCCCTAAATAGAAAGATTTGAGGCCAAATAAAATTAAGGTAATAATTTATACCCCTAAAAATGAGAATATGAAGCTTAAGATGCCTAAAAATATAAGCTAGAATAGTTAACAAAAATTAGGAAAGAAGGTAATGACATTTTTGTAATTTAGCATAACTTTTAGAAAACTCTAAGGAGGGATCTTTAAATAAAAAATTTGAGTTTCCTGAGATTCTTAGAGGTCCTAAAAATCATAGAAACCCTTAAAATCGTTTAAACCCCTTTGGTATACAATTTAGAGCGTTCGTTGACCAAAACTTTGACGAATTTGTTTAGAAAGATTTTTAATCCAATTTGGGTAAAATCAAAGGCATTTTATGAATTAGAGGACCTAAATTTTATGATGAAAAAAATGATTCTTAAAAAGGAGTTGAAATAAGCCTAAATGGGAAGAAGCAAGAAAATGGGACAAAATGAGAATTTTAAGAAGTGTTTTAATCCACCTTTTTGCTCTTAAAACATGTCCCACCCTTGCTCCTTCTCTTAATTAATGTTTTGCTAGTTTGAAATAGAACCTAAGTCAGCTCCAAGAGATGCACAAGAAGGAGAGCAAGGGAGGAAGAAAAGCCAAGCAAAAAAGTAAGAAAATCATCATTTTTCTCATGTTACTTCCTTTGCTAAATTTGTCCTCCTTTTTCTCCTCTTTTTTCCTATGATTCTGATGAATGAATTGGGGTTATTCTATGGTTGGTTCAGCAAAGAGAAGGGAAAGTTTGAAGGAGAGCTTAGGAGCTTTGGAAAGCACTTAGGACAAGCTAGAAAACAAGGTGAGAACCATGGCCTTTCTTGTATCTCCTTGCTTGTTCTTCTTAGGTGTTAATTTGATCAAACCTAGGCCCACTTAAGAGGGAAAGAATTTAGGTCTTAGCAAGGTAGGAATGAGGATTTTAAGGCATGAGAATTAGGAATAAGAAGTTGGAACTAAAAGGGAAGCCTTAGAATTCAAGTTGTTCTACTTAGTGATTTTGTTGCACCTAGCCATTCTTGAAGCTTTCTAAGGATAGTCTAGCTCATGTATGAGTATGTAAAAGATCATAAGACATCTAGGAAGCTTCACAAGTGCCAATCCCCTAAGAAAAATTAACAAAACTCCATAGGCTCTCATCCTTCCATATGTCTTGGCTAAGTGAGAAGCAAGCACCTAGAGAGATTTTGCTTTTAATTCTAAGGATAGGAATGGCCTAGATATGATTAGTAAACACTAAGGAAACCATTGGTTTGAATTTAGAAGCCATGGTTTATGAGATGGAAGTTTATGGTTCATTTTAAGGCATAAAGAAGCAACTTGTGTTTAGACTCCTTGAAATGAGTTGGAGATGACTCTAATGAGTTCAATTGAAGTCATATGACTTAGATTGAATGAGAAATTGGAGACAAGATCATGAATTCTAGAGATTGCTTCATTATGCCCTTTTATGGAACCATATTGAAGTTATACAATAAAGTAAGCATGTATAGAGTTTAGGTGAAGCTAGAATTGGTTCTAATGATTGAATTGTGTCTTATTTGATGTATCAAAGCCAAGTAAACCAAAATCCCCCTAGATGTAAGTGTGTGGCCAAAAAAGGGAAGTCAGAAAGCAAAGGAGAAAGTTGTGTTTCTTAGCTCAAGGTTACTCTCTAACCTTTCTTGCATGTATTTCTTGGATATTTGATTGTCTTTGGATGTTTGTATGTATGTTTGAACTATAAGATATGTCTAAAGCTTTTGATTTAGTATTTTGGTACCATTGTGCTCCTTAAATGGATTTTGAATACAAAATGGCTTGATGGGTATGGTTATGCAAAAAGCCTCTTAAAATTGGTGAGGATGAGTCAAAAGTCTCTAAGAATGGGTGGGACAAAGCCAAAAGTCTGAAGAAAGAGTGAGACAAAAGTCTCAAGAAAGAGTGAGGCTAAGTCAAAAGCCCCTTAAAGTGGGTGAGGCAAATCTAAAAATTCCAAAGAAATTGGGTGAGGCTAGACCAATATCCTTTAGAGCCTATATTTGGTTTATATAAACCTATGTGATATGGAAATATGCCTATGCATATTTTTAGAAGTTTTTATGACATTCTTGCATTCTTTGACTAGAAAACATGCCATGTATATATGCTTGAAAAAGTAAAAAAGCTATTGGAATTCTTTGAATCTCACTCTTCCCCATATTATATTTAACCATGTCTAAGTGAGGTAAGTGGAGCAAGAAATGGAGGCCAAACATCTTGAAGAACAAGACTTTAACAATAGAATAGAAAATTAGACATTTTGATATCAAAGTTTGTAACCATATGATATATATATATGATGTAGACCCTTGAGCATATTTAAATGTATGTAACTATGATGTATATATAATTTTGAAGTCAAATGAATGAGTATGTGAGAATTTGACATCATGGAGCCTTGATTCATGTATGTATAAAGTCATGTAGAAAAGTGGTTTTGAGATGTATGATGATTTGGACCATTGGGGATGCTTTCATAAGCTGTGTTTATGCTTTTAGTTGTGCTCAAATGGTTGTAGAATGATTAGAAGATCATTTGGTACAATTTTGACCCCTTTGTAGTTCCAAAATTTACATAATCTTGAGCTAAACCATAAACTGACTAAATTGATGATTTTATGCATGAAATTTGGCATGATTATAGGTCTCATCTAGAGCTTTTAACAAAGCTAAAGGGTACCTAATTTGAAATTCTAGAGAATTTATTATGAATTTTTAAAGTTGGATAAATTATGCATAATTGTCTTAATCACTGTTCATATGGTTACTTTGCATTTCTATGTCATTAATGGGTCAAATGAAGTCCAATGTAATACCTTATTATCTCTAACATTAATCCTCTTATGTGCAAGTGGGATTATACAATTCTTTAAAGAAATCCCAAGAAAATACATTAAAATAATGAATTAAATTGTGTTGCGTAGCGGATAAATTTTTCATTTTGCATCTTCAAGACCCTATGAACTCACTAACAAGATTCTCTAATTATTATTAGCACGAACCATGAATCGAGTCAAAAACCCAAAATAATCGCATTTTGCCTTAGGTTCCAGGGTGGCAGAATTTGAGTCAACTTTGAAAATCATAACTAAATGTATAAAAATCAAAATCACATAAACCATAGCTTTCTGGAAAGCTTTGGATGTTAAATCTACAATAAAAATAAGTTCCAATCACAAAAATCCCATCTAGACCATGTTTGATAATAGAAAAGGTAGAAAGGTTTGGCTGCCCTTTGATACTGATACAAATTAATGATATAAACTTTGAAAATTCATAACTAATTTCAAAAAAAATCCAATACATGCAATCTATACCAATTTAAAAAGTTACAAATGTTAACTAGAGGAAAAAAATAATTCTAAAGCATTCAATTAGACCCAAAAATTAATCAAACAACACCACGAGTTTGGAGGTGTGCTTAGAGCAAAATAACAATTCAAAAATTCATATCTTCCTCTGTAGATGTCCAAATGAGGTGCTTCTAGTTGGCACAAGTCACTGGAAAGGTCTAACTTCTCCCTGTAAAATTTTATGATAGTTGGACATTGTTTGCCTCATGAATGATAGAGAACAGAATTTGGACCATATGAACAGTACCAATGGCAAATTTTGGTTTTTCATCCAATTTCAAAAATTCGCCAAATATTTTATAGAAATCTAAAAATTCTTCCCTTTAGCTTTCCAAAAAGCTCTAGATGCATGCCAAATCTCAGACCAAAAAAAGCTCATTTGGACAAAAAGTGGTATAGCTCACTAAAATGACCATTTTTGCTCCATATGAGATACCAACTTTGTCCAATTAGCCTTTTTTAATGTTTGGCACTTCTTGGATAAGTTTAAAAGTATGAATATGATTTGTATGAATTACCGAAGTGGTCTCAAACCTCATGCATTTTAATTTGGCTATCCCACACTCAAGAATACATACATCCAAGTATGCACACAAGGGTTCAAATTTCACATTTTCATTGTCTTGGCACCATACAATGTTCATACATCATTCATACATAATATTACATTTGTTCAATGGTTTACAACTCAAAAATATCATGTACACATCCACTTTGGTATGTAGGTACAAGAAAAATTACATAATTGTCAAAGTATAGCTTCTCAAGACCTTTGGCTTGCATTCTTTGCTTCTTGAACATCACTTAGCATTTCAAGATAATTGAGGGATGGGGAGTGAGATTCCTAAAATCTCAATAGCTCACACTCCCATTAACACACACATTCATGGCATATACACATCAAAGCATATGTATAGAAAGTTTAACAACCATAAAGTGTGCAAAGTCACAATTTCTATGCTACTTATTCACATTCAAGCTAAGAACATGCTCTAGGGACTTTTGGTTTTGCCTCACCCCATTTCTAGGACTTTTGAATTTGCCTCACCCTTGGTCTAGGGACTTTTGGCTTGGCCTCATCCTTCCAAGAGACTTTTGGCCTTATCTCACCTATGCCATGAGACTTTTGGCATCTCCTCACCTTCATCAAGGGACTTTTAGCATTACCTCACCCTTATAAGCTATTTCCACAACCAAAGCCATTCAAAGAAACACATTGGTACCAATGTCATGTCAAAGTATCAAGTGGCATGTTCTTAAATCACAAGAGTATACACAAACACACAAGGACATACATATGTACACAAGAATGCAAGGAGAATGAGGTGGAGAGCTACCTTGAATTTATGCAAGCTTTTCTTGATCCTTTTCCTTCCTTTTTTTGGTCCCATAAGCACACTTAGGTAGATGTATGTTCTTTTGTCCTAGACACCATAAAGAATACATAATCATATACTTGAAGCAAGCTAAGACACTAAACTCACTCTTGAACACAAAATTTGGTTCTATAAGTGGCATAATGGTTCCATAAATTGCCTGTTGAAGCAACCTTTACAATTCAAGCTCTAGACTCCCATCTCTTTCTATTTCTAGACCTCTTAACCTCATTCAAAGTCCTTGGAGCCCTCACACAATCATTTACACAAGCTTACAATCAAGTTGCTTCACAAAGCATCATTATGGACACCATTGTCCTATCTCCCAATCCATGGCTCTTAAATTTTTCCCAATGGTTTCTCCCATCTTCTAACATCATATAAAGTCCTAAACCAAGGTAGAACAAATTAAAACATCCCCTAGCCTAATGAACCTAGCTTGACCAAAACATGCACCATAATGGAGGTTCATGGAATTTCTTGACTTTTCCTTGATGGGAGAGCCACTTGGGAAGATTTCTAGAGGTCTTAGGAGCTCAATGAAACATCCGAATGGCCAAGGAAACACTCACACAAAATCAGATTTTTCAAAACCCTAAAGAAGCAGACACTTTTCTAACTTGATTTCTATTGGTTTTTCTTACAATTTCTTGTCATATTCCTCTTTCTCATGGTCTAAAACCCTAGTTCTTATCTTGTTTTTGAACAAAAATTCCCTCTCCCATATGGTTCTGGTTTAGGCTGAACAAGCACCATGAAAAGAGCAACAAGGAGAAGGCACAAGAATGAAGAATTACCTTGGGTTTCTAGCTTCCTTTTGATGCTTCTTCCCTTGCTTGAATTCCCTTTTTAATTTTCAAAAATTCCCTCTTGTTCTGGACTAAAAACAAAACCAATCCCTTCAACAAAACCATAGAAATAAAGCATAGAAGGAGGGGAGCAAGGTTGGAAGAAGAAAGAGCATGAAAATCTACAAATTTCCTTACCTTTTCCTTGATTTTTCTCCTCCTTTTTTTCCCCTTTTTGTGTGCCTAAGAGTGCAAGTCTTTTTCTGTATTTTGGACAGAGGAAAGTCATGCTATATGAGCGGGAGAAGAAAGGAGAAGTGTGTGGAAGTTTCAAGAAACACACTTTTTCAAAAATTTTAATTTTGTCCTTTCGTAATAGCAATTTTGTTTCAGTTTTGTTTTAACTCTTTTTTGAGAATCATCTTTTCCATTATAAAATTTAGGTTCCCAATTTAATAAAATGCCTTTGGAATCACTCAAATTGGAGTTAAGACCTTACCGAATGAATCTGTCAAAGTTTGGATTCACCGCCATTGAAAAATGTACACTAGAGGAGCTTTACCAGTCCCAGGGCTTCCCATGATTTTTGGGGCTTCTAAGAACCCTGGGCAACTCAAATTTCCCATTTAAAAAGCCTTCCTTTGTGTTTTTTTTTCTAAAAGTTGTACTTATTTATGAAAATACCATTGTGTTTCATCAGTTTTTGTCATAATTTATTTCACCATCTTAGCTCCATTTTTCTTTCCTTCTGAGCCTAGAATTATCATTTTTAGGAGCCTAGGACTCTACCCAAATTTTGTTGGGACATTATTTAGATCATTTTAGAGGACTTGCTTTTATACAGCTCATTTCATCATTTTATGAAAATTATGTTCGTTACATCCAATGCTCATGACATTTTACAGACATAAAATAGACATCATAAGCTTTCTATAACTACTAAGAGAACCTCATTCAAAGCTCTGTAGAAGGAGATATGAGCTTTTTGAAGTTTGGGTTTAGTTGCAGGATGTATTAGTGATTTGATGTACTGTTTCATTAAATTTCATAGGGCAAACCTTATTGTTTTGATCTAAAATTTTTATGGTAGTTAGAGGACATCTATAACTTTTTAAAATGGTATAATTTTCATAATTTTGATTTTTTAAAATTAATTATGATTTTTCAAAATTTATATCAGATTATGGAATTCTTGGAAATTGCCAAATGAGATTCCATTTCATGTTGCATGGCTTGAACACGAGTTTTGAGCTTCAAATTGGGATGGATTTCTTTTATTGAATACATGTATTATGGAAGGAAAATAAATATGGTAGGCTCATATGGTCCATTTAGCTACTAATGAATTAATTGGGCTTTTAATGACAGTAAAATCCGCTACCAAAAGTGCTTAAATTATGAAAATAAATCTTATTGACCAATTGTGATGTAAAATTATTGCTAGCTATGTATGGTGTGACAAAATTTTTAAAAGGAGGAGAGAATGTAACATGCCAAAATTAAGCAGAATTATGGAGAATTAAGAATTTAATTTAGGAAAACAAGGAATTATTATGAGAATTTTGGAATAAATTATGAAAAATTATAATTTTGACCATCTTGAGGCAAATAATAATTATTGACTGAAAATAAATTTAATAGTAGATTTGGAGTTGATTAAGGAAAAATTAATTAAGTGGAGGTGAAAATTTAATTTTAGGCTCCATAATTAATTTATTTATGCTAGGAACAATTTATAGAAGTTTAATTTAAGTTTTAACTAAACCTAACCTATTTTGGAGCTACTTGACCATGGCCCAACACTCAATTATGGGCCCAATTAGACCAAAAGAGGCCTTTGGTAAGCCATTATCCCATAAAACCCTAGAATTAGTGCTACACTCCTTTTTATTCAATTGAAGTGCTTTTAGCCAATAGAAATACATAAGGAAAAACACACATAGAAAGGGCGGCTAGGGTTCTTCATCATTTTGGTTCTAATTTACACACATAAAGGAATATTTAGCCAAGACAAGTTATACAAAAGTTGGCCATCTCACATTCCTCTTTATTTTGGTCTAATTAGTTCTTTGTTTTGTGTATTTTCATCCAAACCCTAATCTAAAAAGTTGGTATTGTGATGTTTCTTTCATGATTTTTGTAACTTGAGGCTAGAAGAATTATTAGGTAAGTATTTTCCACTATTTTGATGTATTATTATGTTGGAAATTGGCCCTTAAGACTAATTTTTTATGTAGCGTTCTTTTAATTATGAAATTTCAAGGTATTAGAGCAACACATTGTAATTTCTAGGTTTGAAGGGCTCAAATCCATATTTTGAACTCATTGGATCTTGAATAAGTCATTTTTAAGTAGTTCTTAGTGATTGGAATAAATGGGTATATGATTATTGTAGTAAATGATGACTAAAAGTTACATTTTAGTTGATTTAGGATATTTAGAGTGTTGTTACATTTGTTGGTAGCTCTTAAGGATTTGACAACTAAGTGAAGTAATTAGGGGTTTTAATTTCATGTTTATATTCATATTAATCTTATATTTGTTGCACTTATATGTTTTCTATGAAAAGTGATTAGTTTGACTACTTATTGTTTTAGACCATAATCATATCCTTAGTGGGGTTGTGATCATGCTTCCACCCATACATTATGCCATGATCATGCACTGCATCGTGATTGTACTCATTAGAATGCATTGAGCTGTGAACATACTCAATAGGGAGTTAGTGTAACATCTCGTCCCTCTATAAATGTGAGAAACGCAATGTTCGGTTTCTCTATAAACGTTAGAAATTGGCCAAATAGAAAAGGAAGTCCTAGAGATAGAAGGAATTGGGGCTAACTAAAATTATGATAAAATTTTAAATATTAGAAGAAATGAGGATTTAAGGTTTAAGATGCCCAAAAACTAGAGTCAGAAGAGCTAAAAAAATTTTATCGAAGAAAGTAGAGGCATTTTTGTAATTTTTGAAAAATTTGGAAAACTCATAGGAGGGCTTTTTAAATGAAAAATTTAAGCTTTCCGAGGTTCTCAAAGGCCCTGAATACCATGGGAACCCCTAGAACAGTTGAAACTCCTCCGATGAACGATTTCGACTGTCGGTTAACTGAAACTTTAACCGAATAGTTTGGAATAGTTTTAGATCCTTTTTGAGTGATTCCAAAGGCAATTCTTATGATTAAGAGCCTAAAGAATATGATGGAAATGATGGATTTCAAAAAGGAATTGAAATGAGCTAAAACAAATAAAACTATGAAGAGAGACTAAATTACAAATTTTAAAAAATTACTTAAATGAATCCCTAGCTTATAAAAGCGTCCCTTCTCTACTCATATCTCCTCACCCACTCTCTCACACGTTAAAACAAAATTAAGAAGGGCTAAGAGTGGCGCACAAGAGGGGAGGCCAAGGAAGGAAGAAGAAGCTTTGAAAAGTGTAAGTTTTAGCCACTTGTTCCTACTCCTTGCCTTGTTAAACTTCTTCCCCTTTTCTTCCTCTTCCTTCTCGTAGTTTTGGTATTTAATTTGGTGCTATTTTGAGGGCAGAATAGAGGGGAATTTCAAAATTTGAGGGAGCAAGCCAACCAAGTGGAAGAACAAGCCAAAGGAACCAAGAAAGTAAGGTAAAATCTCCATTCTTTGGTAGCCTCTTCCTCCCCTTCACCCTTATAGATTTCGTTCAGCCAAAGGCCCATTCTTTAGGGGCTATGCTCTGTCCAATTCATGGAGGGATTAGAGGTTTTAGATGGGAAGGATTAAGAAGGAACTAATAGAATCAAGAAAGGAGCAGTAGGAAACAAGATGGAACCATTAGGGATCCAAATGCTCCCTTGGAAATATGATTTTATATGAATGTTCTTAGGCTTAATTGAATGTTTAAACATACTCCTAAGACCCCTAGAGAGATTCCCACATGCACCTCCATCCAAGAAAGCAAAGAAATTGCAAGAAAAACTAATGAACTCTAAGTAAAAAAAGTGTAGTACATTTGAAGGAATTGTAAAATTTGATTTGATTCATGCCATTCCCTAGCATATGTGAGTGTTTGTTTGAGTTCTTAAGACCACTAAGAAGCCTCCCAAGTGGCTCTCCCATCAAGGAAAAATTGAAAACCCCTTGAACCTGAAATGCTTCCATAATGTTGGCCTAGGACAGATGGAGGGGTTAGAGAGTGTTTTAATTTATTTTAGCCTTGGTTTAAGACTTCTTATGATGGTAGAAGGTGGGAGGAACCCTTGGAAAAAATTTAGAATTGCTAGAAATTGATTTGGTGCCTTAGGTTCCATATTATGACCTAAAGAAGCAACATGATACTAGGCCCTTTATTTTAATGATGTGATGACTCCAAGAGGTTTCAAAGGAGTCAAGAATTATATTTGAAAGGAAATAATGAGGCCTAGAAGTCCCTTGAGGGGTGTTTCTTCATTAGGTGCCTTTATGGACTATAATGGAGCTTATAGAGCAATCTAGAGTTTAAGCAAATTGTGTAGCCTTAGAATATATTTCATGAACCTAATTGGCTCCCATAAATTGTATCTAGGCCAAGAGAAACCATCTCCACCAATTTGTGGGTGTGTGGCCAAAAGAGGAAGCTTGAATCCTAAAAGAAAAGTGTGTGATTGTACACAAGGTAGCTCTCTCCACCTTCTCTCATGCATGGATGTGTGTTTAGCTTGTTTTAAAATGTGTGTATGTGTATTTTCAAGTTATGAGATGCCTTTATATGCTATGATCCTTGAAGTCATGTTATATTTTCTAATGAGTGCATGATGTTTGTATGAGTTTACTTGAGTGTGAAGAGGTCAAGAACTCTTTCCTTTGGTGAGGATGAGCCAAGAACCCTTGAGCTTGGTTGAGACAAAACAAAGAGTCTTCCAAAAGCAAAGTGGGCTCCTAAGAGTATGGTTGAGTCCAAAGTACTCAAGAAATGGGTGAGGCAAGTCCAAAACCCATGAGGAGAAGTGTGAGGCCAATCCAAACACTTGGTGAGCTCTTGAATGATTTGTATGAGTTGTTCACATGCCAAGTTTGCTTTTAAAATGTCTATGGCTTTTATTTTCTCCATGCATGTATTTGTAAAGCTTGCTTGCACATATTATGTATGATTGAATGGGAAATGAGCTATTGATATTCTTTGAATCTCATTCCCTCCTCTCCAATGATCCAACATGCTAGGTGGACTAAGTAACTATGGTGAAGGGAGCCAACATCAATGAAGAAGGAAGAATGACAAGTATATGTCTAGCTTTAGCCATTTTGAAACCATAATTGTGTCTCTTGATGTATATGATGTTGTAAATGTGTTATGAACCTTGAGACATGTATAAATATGCAATTATGTGATGTTTATAACTATGGATATGATGTATGAGTTCTAGAATACAATTTGAGTATGTAATGCCAAATTATGCAATTTGGAAGTTTGATGTAAATGTGCATAAATGTACTTTTAGACTTGCCCAAAAGGTGCCAAGACCAAGGGAAATCCATTTGGCAACTTTGGTACTCTATATGGAGCTAAAATTGACTATTATAGAACCCTAAGTCACTTTTTGGCTAAATGAGTTAGTCTTGATTTGAGATTTGGCATGACATTAGGTATCATTAAGAGATTTTTGGAAAGCTAAATATCATAATTTTTGGAGGTCTATAGAATATTTAATGATTTTTCAAAATTGGCAATTTTCATGGTTTGTGGTATGTGTACTGTTTACATTGGTAGATTTGTATTCTGTGTCATCTGATGGGAAAATGGTGTCCAATGACTGTGAAATATTACACACATAAACTAGAGGTCATAAGATTTCTGTGGCCACTGAGATCACCTCATTTGGAGGTCTGAAAAAAGAGTTATGCATTTTTGAAGTTGGCTGTCAGTAATAGTGCAGCCCCAGGACTCCAATCACTGTTCTATAGATTTCCA
This sequence comes from Erythrophleum ivorense, assembly GCA_026724425.1. Classification (NCBI taxonomy): domain Eukaryota; kingdom Viridiplantae; phylum Streptophyta; class Magnoliopsida; order Fabales; family Fabaceae; genus Erythrophleum; species Erythrophleum ivorense. The sequence continues at coordinate 17,478 of JAIUCV010000359.1, read as the reverse complement.
ATGGCTAAACGTATTTGTTTCATTCTGAAATTATTTTTAGCATAAATATAACATTTTTATCTCTCCATAATGACTGAATTTGTATAATTTATATTTTTATAGAATTAGTTATGAATTTTAGAAATTTGTATCAGTAATCTGAAACAGCAGCCCAGGCAACAGCGACCTCTGGACCTTTTCGGATCTCAAACATCCTTTGTGATGCATTTTATACTCTAGAGTATTTTTATCATGAATTAGACATTCCAAGGTTTCCCAAATGACTAAGAACACATGATTTCAATTTTTTTAGATTTAGTTATAATTTTTCAAAGTTTGCCTAGAAATGAGGCCAATTCTGGCTGAGTATGAGTCTTCATGTTCTATGCCCCATTTCGGTTTTCATGAGTTGTATGCATACTTTTGAGTTGTAAATAAGCTTTAATGATGTGATTAAATAAGAGGATGCATAATATGAGCTCACACGATCCATGTGACACTGAAATGAAGTTTTAGATATGACAAAACGCAAAGAAAAGTCCAATTTCCCTTGTTTTTTCTTATGGGATATCTATATGATTCATGCAATTATACTATTCAAAAGCATGAGATGAGCTAGAATTATGGTGTTACAGTTAGTGTTGTGATCATGCATTTTCCTTCTATTGTTGGCCATTAATATGTTATATGTAACATCTAGAAAAAGAAAGAAAAGGAATGAGAGAAAATGAGAAAAGAGGAAGCTGGGAAATTTTCGAAGGCTGAAAATTTTCTAAGTCTTCTCGCCATAGCGAGAAATAGGAGTCGCCATAGCGAGAATGCCTCCTCGCAATAGCGAAGATGTTCCTAGCTGTAGCGAGTGCGACATTCCCATACAGAAACCAGGGAGTTGCTCGCCATAGCGGCGCTATAGCGAAGGCAGAGGTCTGGAACAAGCCGAGCTCGCCGTAGCGACGCCATAGTGAAGGCAAAAGTCTGGAACTTGCACGAGCTCGCCGTAGCGAGGATGATGACTCGCTATAGCGAGAGCGGTCCAGAAAAAGCGTAAAAGAGAGATTTTGACTTTTTAAAGAGTCTAAACTTTTCCTTTCTCTTAGAACCGACCTGAGCTTCGACCAAAGAGAGAGAAGAGAGCGGTGGAGAGAGAGAGAGAGGCCAAGAAGCAAGGAGATCAAGCAAAGAGGTGAGTAATTTGTAGATTTCCCTAGCTTTTCTCCTTAGCATGTTGTCTCCTCCTTTTGCTTTCTCTTCCTACGGTTTTAGAAGCTGAGTTAGGTTAGGTTCAGAAAAGGGAAGTAGGAAAACTACTCTAGAAGGAGGGTAGAACTCATTTATCCTCAATTCTTCTTCCTTGCTTTCTTCTTGGAGAGCTTGAGAGGGGAAGGAAAGTGAGTAGGGTTCTAGAGAGAGAATCCCTAGAATCTGTGAGGGTTTAATTTGATGAAGAATTATTTAAGCTATGAGAGAATGATTTGATGCTCTTGTTATGCCTAGGCTCAAAGGAAGAAACTCCACCTTGTTGTGAGTGTGAAATCAAGGAGGGAGAGGAGAATTGAAAGGGAAGGCTAGTGTGATCTGAGAAGGTAGCTCTCTACTCTATTCTTGTTGCATTCTTGGTTGTGTAATAGTCATTATGTTGAGTATGTGCTTGAATGATGAGATATGCCATTGATTTTGCCTTGATATATCGGTACCAATATGCTTATGATATGATTATGGAAATCGCCTCGGGTGAGGTGGTGCCGAAAGTCCCTTGAGACGGGTGAGGAGGAGCCAAAAGTCCCTAAACCAAGGGTGAGGCCGATCCAAAAGTCCTAAAGCTCGGGTGAGGCTAGACCGAAAGTCCCTAGAGCTTCGTCTTGGCATTGGTTGATTTCATGGCATGAAACACATATGTTGTGTTATGATGATTTATTTGCATGTTTGACTAGTATATGCCTTGATTGCATCTTGAATGAGTATGAGCTATTGAGATTCTCCCGAATCTCACCCCCTTCCCCTCCCATCCTATTATCCAGGTGGTGTTCAAGGAGAGTCGAGCACACCTCATGGAGCCTAGAAGAGCATAGTTAGAAGAATGTGTAGTTTCTTTTGGTCATTTTGATGTATAAGGTGCCAAAATGAAGATGCACCTCTTATTTTTGAGTTGTAACTATATGATCATATGTAAATGTATGTACAAATGATGTATGGATAGTGTAAAGGGTTAAAGTAATGAGAATGTATAAAGTTGGCCATTTGAGGCTCACATGAATTGGGGCATTTGATTTCATAGCATAGTGAAATTGGAATGTATGATGATTTGGATTACTTAGATAATTCATATATGCTATGTTGGTACTTTACATTTGCCCAATAGAGGTTAGAGCATGTGGGAGGTCATTTAGACCCGTTTTGAATCCCATGTGGTGCTAAAATTGCCATTTAGGCGAGCTCCGTCAAAGTATGACCGGATGAGCTCTTCTTATTATGGAATTTGGCATGCCTCTAGAGTTTATTGAGAGCTTCTTGGGAAGCTAGAGTGGGTAATATTCGGAGGTCTAGAGAATATTCGGTGAATTGTTGAAATTGGGAATTTGCAATGTTTTGGTCATGGTACTGTTCATTGAGTCCGAATATGAAACCATGCCACTCGTAGACCAAATGATGTCCAAATGTCATGAAACTTTAGGAGCATAAACTAGATATCCACAGTGACCTATACCAACTGGAAGCACCTTAATTGGAGGTCTATAGAGAGAGAAACGATTTACTGAAGTTCTGTATCAGCATCAGGGAAGTTTCTGACCTTCGTTACTATTTTATCGGGTTTCGAGGTCTTAGAACTCCTGAACTGATATTGACTTATTTTTCTCCTATAGTTCACATCTGTAGCTTTCCAAATTGGTATAGTTTGCTCTGATTGGATTTTTGTGGAATTAATTACGAATTTCCGAAGTTCATGACAGTAAACTGCACCAGCAGCAGGGACAGCCGGACATCTGTTCCTATTTCGATGTCAATGAGGGTCTAAACGTTGAGATGGCAGTTGGGAGTTATTTTTAGTATGAAGGTAACATCCCAAGCTTTCCAGAGAGCTATGATTTGCTTGATTCCCATTTTTCTAGAATTAGTTGTGATTTTCCAAAGTTGGAGCCAGAAATATGATTTATGGGCCCGATTGAGAAATTGTATTTTCTGAGTTTTTGGCTTCTTACCCGTGGTTTGTGAGTTGTTAGAGACTATGTACAAGTGGTATAAATGGTGTTTGAGTAGAGAATGTGAATGATGGGTTCACAGGACCCACGGGGCAAAATATGACCGGTTAAACCCCAACTTTAAGTAGTGAAATACCACGGTTTCGGTCATTTTCCGGGGAAATCATATGGAGTCAAGCGAAGAGGGAGATGAACTAGAGTGTAGTCAGTAAGGTGTTACATTATATGTGATTGGTAGTATGGGATAATAGTCACTGGTAGTCAAATTAATTCATTTGCTAATTTATATTGATGCTTTTGATATTTATCTCTATATATAGCATTTATGTTAATAATATGATATATATTAATGAAATTTCCTTTGGTTATTGAGATTCACATCTCACTTCTATTATGGGCTAATAATTTCAGGTGAAAGTTTTTTGGCTAAGGACAAAGAGAAGCTAGTGGATGACCATTCCTAGTCTAAGGCCTTGTGTGGAACTTTTGCACGTAGACATTTTAATTAGTGTAGATGTTTTTTGTAACTTATTTTGTATAACATCATGATACATTCATATTGTCAAGTGTAGATATTTTGATGTATTGTAACTTGGGGTAAACCTTAATGGGTTAGGCTTTAATTTATTTTGAATATAATGTGATTATATATGACTAAGCAAATATGATTGATATGAATTTATGAAGTTTGCTTTATCAAACAAAGGGTATGGTTATGACATTAATTTGTACTTTTAGTCTTGATTTTACTATGTGAATTTTTCTACTGTCATACATGCTTCATGTGTGATTGAGGGATATGCTATAACACCATACTTCTAACACTCAACTCATGTAATTTCCATGCCTCATCTCATACTAGTTCTACGGGAAGCAACATAATGGTATTGGAAATCATGAATGAGTTGCATTTTGCCATGGGAAAAATTCCTCATTCAAAGTCTCGTGGGTCATATGGACTCACCCATCTTATCCTTATATTTAAATATACAAATGCAACTCATAACAAGCTCAAGAAGTGGCCTATACCTCGAGCAAAGGGAGTAGATATACAAAATTCACTGATGCAGCCTCAGGTAGAATTTTAGATTCTGGGCTTGAACTTTGAAAAATCATAACTAATTCTCAAAAATTGAAATTAGGAATACTATACTATTATAGAAAGCTACAAATGTTTAGTTTATGCTAAAAATAAATCTAAACCACAAAAGAGGCTATTAGTGACCTGAAACTGATAGAACAGTACTAGAGGTCAGCTGTCATCCCTAGTACTGATTTCCAACTTCAAAAATTCATATCTCCCGTCTCAGAGGTCCAATTGGGGTGATCTCAATGGCCATGGAATTTTTATCATGTATAGTTTATGGCTATAAAATTTTATGAGTATTGGACATCATTTGACCCATGAATGATACAGCCCAAGTTTCTGACCATATGAACAGTACCTATATCAGTTCAACAGAAAAATGGCAATTTTGGAAATTCATAATTAATTCCACAGAGCTCCAAATACTTTGATCTTTAACTTCCCAAAAAGCTCTAGATAAGTACATGTGTACTAAATTTCATGGGAAAATTCGTTCATTTTGGTCAGATCTTGACATTGGATTGCAAAATGGCTCATTTTGTGCCATATAAGAGGTTCAAATGGTTCATTTCAAGTTCTAAGGAGACCATAACCATTTGAGCACGTGGGAATGCACCAAAATGATATTCTAAACTTGTCTTAAAGGTGCAAAAATCCATATTTCTCAAACGCACTCATCCACCTTAGGATATACACAAGATTGCATATGCTAGCTCTTGCCATTCAATACCCAAATCATGCTATCTCATACATTTGGCATCAAATCTGATTCATACATCATAAATTTAGGTAATTACGTATGCTCATATGATTATATAACTATTTCATCATAGGATTACATCATATGTCATATGTATGGCTACAAAAGAGACAAAACTAGGCATTTTCATACACTTTGATGTCAATCTCCTTCTTCTAGGCTTGGTGGCCTCCATTACCTTGCTCAATTGCTCCACCTAGCATGTTAAGACATTGAAGAGGAGGGGATGAGATTCAAAGAATCAAAATAGCTCATATGCCTTTCAATCACACATAAAGTATGCAACACAAGCCTTGAAAATGTATGCATGGGCATATAAACATATGTGAGCATGCAAGAAACATTCTTAACATATGAACAAGTCATACATAGCATATATAGGCTTGCCAAGTGAGTGGATTAGCCTAACCTATTCACTTATGGATTTTTGACTTGTCTCACCCATTTTCTTTAAAAAGTTTTTGACTTAACCTTACTCTTGGGAGCCAATCTCACTCTTGGGAAACTCTTTACTTTGTCTCAACTAACTTTAAGGGTTCTTGGCTCATTCTCACCATGGCTAGAGGGTTTTTAGCTTCTCCACACTCAAGCAAACCAAGACAAGCACATAAAACATCATTTACATGCATAAAATATCATTATGGTACCATGGAATAAGAGCTCATGCTAAAATACTTTTCATAGCTTAAAACATACTTACACACATTCAAAGACAATGTAAGCATACATTCATACATGAGAGAAGGTGGAAAGAGCTACCTTGCTTACATTCTGTCACATTCTGAACTTCCTGTAACTGTTAACATAACCCATATTAATTCACACAGTCAAATAGTTACACCCATTTGACACCATCACCACACAAGAGCATAAGCATTCACTTGGGTATGTGGAATTATGTCTAGTTATGGGGATTGGCATAATCTGCATTGCCGAGAGGATTAGGGATCATACACAATTTTTGTATTAGATGGAAGTGATATATATGTATATATTAATTGACTATGGCTTGCTTCTTCTTTAGATGTGAGTATATGTGGTAGATGATGTTTGATTGCATTAAGGAAATATATTCAGCCGTGGTGGAGATAAGAAGGAAGGTTGCATGTAATGAATGGCTTGAGTAATCTAAGATGAAGACACCTCATGCTTGCTCCACCCACTTTCATATATATATGTATATTAAATTATGATTTGCTAATGCCATATTTGGTTTGACAGCAGGAGCTAAGTAGTGCTTTTAATATATATAGATTAAATGAGAGTAAGACACATCTGCTGCCACCTAGCACATGCACCAATTCATGGAATGATGATTTGCCTTCATGACACCTAATTAAATTGTGATTTGCTGGTGCCGTCTATGCTGTGATAGTGGGAGTTAAATATTGCTTTAATATATATATAGATTACATGAGAGTAAGATACCTAGCTGCTGCCACCTAGCCACTTGCACTGAGTCATGAAATTGTAATCTGCCTTCATGCCACCTAATAGCGGTGGGAAGCAGGAGCTGTCCATTGCATTAATTACCCTTCACTTTAACTAATTTTAGGCGGAAGGAAATAGTGGAAGGAAGGAAGGAATTTCGGACAGCCATAGGAGAGGAGAGAAGAGAAGGAAAAACCGAAGTACAAGGACTCCAAAAAAAAAGAGGTAAGCTCCAAGTTGCTCCCTTGTTCTGGACTGGGATGTTTTGGCCTTGTAGAATTAGTTAGAAAAGGATTTTGAAGCCAAAATTTTTATAACAGGTTGTCCATCCCTTATACTTGAAATCTGGAAAATTACAGAATTTTTGGAACAAGGAAAATGAGAGAAACAACCCACTAATTCAATTTGGCTTCTGTACGGAACAGCCTGGGGCTGATTTTATAAAGAATTTTGTTAAAGGGGTAAATGTAGGAATTAGTGCATGAAATTTGGTGGAGAGGTAGCTAAGACGTATCACGTCAGGTTTACAAAGTCTTAGAATTTTCTGGGTTCATTTGGTAGGATAACAAAGCCAGAAACAGCAAGGGCAGTGTACAACGAGCTCAACTGAGGTAGTGACCAAAACAGTAGGAGTTTAGGGGCTTTCCCTGGGAATTCTTGAAAACTGTTTCTGTGGCTTATAATTAACATGATGAGGGGCCACTCTGCCAATTTTTATGATTTTTGGAGGTTATTTAGTGGAGGAAAGAAATTTCACAAAAACAGGTCCGAAAATGTAGTTCAATTGAGACTGTGGTAGTTTTCATTCTTTTGCTGTGTAGTGTGACTTTGCATGGAAAATGTAAGAATCCAACTTGAAAATAAGGGCTAAGAATTTAGTTTTATAGCACTGGATCACACATGGATAACTTAGACAGTAACTAATTATGAGAAGGAAAAGAAAATGAAGATGTGATTGTTTACAATTAGGAATTCCAATAATTAATTAGCAAAAGGGATTTAGGAATTTCGTATAGGGGGATTAGTAATTTAATTGCAATGTAAATATTAACCATGGCTCATTCTTAATTAGTATAATGCATGATTGAAATTTAGGAAGGCCATTGGAACAACCAGGGCTAAGGAATAACGTGACAAACGACAGTGACGAAACAGGTAGTTAACACTGTACTCACTTTGTTATTTATGTTAATGCACTGGATGAAATCCCAACGTCCCTATGCTGTGTTTGGTTGCATGTATATCTACTAATATGACTCTTTATGAGTACCAGATTGCTGTTATTGGCCAATAACCGAAGCAAGGTAGCCTAATGAATGAAAATATGCTGCTACGTAGCCTAACGATAAGAAAATGCTGCTACGTAGCCTAACGATAAGAAAATGCTGCTACGTAGTCTAACGAATGAGCATGTGCTGCTATGTAGCCTAACGATAAGAAAATGCTGCTACATAGCCTAACGAATGAGAATACGCTGCTACGTAGCCTAACGATAAGAAAATGCTGCTACGTAGCCTAACGAATGAGAACATGCTGCTACCTAGATATTACATGCTCCGACACCGAAGTTTGCATCGAATGTATCCTGGATAGTAATCCGTGCTATTTATATGTATGTTTTCTTTTGAGTACATTGTTAGCTACTGAGATTTTATCTCACCACAAATTGACTATTTTACAGGTATTAACTATGCTACGAATGGAGCCAGACAAATAGAGAACGAACAAACTGACCAATAGATTACATATTGATTGTAATTGGTCTTATGAATCCTTTGAACAAGGGTTGAATGTAAAGTTTGATTCTAGTGAGGATGTAACATTGTAATATTAATCTCTCTTTTGATTTGTATAAATATCATACATGAGATATCTACCGTAAGTTAACTGTGATGTTTATTAGGGCTACCGAACTCCCGGTACAAGTAAACTCCTATGTTTGCATTACATGAAATTGATTTTGATAACCATGGGATTAGTTCTAGCACATTAGCATCATCAACTTATGGTTTTCTTGTGAAAATGATGAAGGTTGTCTAGGTATGACAATTATTTATTTTAGGTCTAAGATCTTGTTGACAGGATTTTGGACTCCACACTAAGGAAATTAAAGACCTTGTCGACAGGATCTTGGATTTCGCCTTGTAAAATGTAAGACCTTGTCAACAGGGTCTTCTGTTAGTAGTACAAGATCCTTTCATATGGTAAGTTACAGTGTATGTAAAGTGTAGGTGTGACACATTCACACACTTTTTCCTTAAGCCTTGAGTCCTCTCCCTTGACCTCACACACCCAAGAAGGTGGAGATCACTTCTTTTAGCCTAGACACATCATATGGAAGCCAATTATACTCTTGAATCAAATACTAAGGCCACACATTCATTAAAAAAACTAGATAACTCATAACGCTCTTTTATTGTTCCATAATGCACTTAATGAAGCAACCTTAAGAAAATATCTTCTTGGCTCCATTCCCTCCATCTATTTATGATTCTTGACTCCATTTAAACCTCTTGGAGTCATCACACAATCAATTATAGGAGCCAAGCTAAGTGTTGCTTTTTTAAGTCATAATATGGAACATATAAGGCCATCTCACTCTCTATAGCTTCTAAAATTTTTTCAAGGCTTCCTCTTATACTCTCCCATCATTCATGATACAAAACTAAGTTTGGAAGGAATTAAAACACTCCCTAGGTGCATAAACCCTCTTTGGCCGAGGCCATCCTTCTATATGGCACCAATAAAGTTGTTTTAATTTCTTTAATGGGAGAAGCATGTGAGAGCCTCTCTTGGTGTCTTAGGAACTCATATATACTCTTAAATAACTTAAATTACTATTAGGAAGCTTCATCTTAGCCTAGGTGCAACCAAATCCCTAAATTTCAAAACTTGTATTCTAAAGCTCCCTTTTCAATTAGTTGTATATTCTTAATCCTCATACTCCATAACCTTTGGTTCCATCAAAAACACATAAGAAAAAACTCTCCTCCTCACTTTCTCTCTCTAGACCTAAGCTTAAATAGCTTAGAAACACAAGATTTTGCAAGTGTTTCAAGTAAAATCTTACCTTAAAATGAAGCTCTTTTTGTGTAGATTATTTTTTACTAATTGATTTCTTAAAAAGAGTTCTTTTTTGGCTTTGGTTATACCTGAATCTTTAAGTTTTCAAGAAAAAAAAATCACTATTAGAGAGCTCTTAAAGAAAGGAATAACTTTCCTAACTGGCAAAGGATGAAACGAGACCGTTTACTTACCTAAATGGAAGTTTAAATTTCTTATCTCTCTCCCCTCTTAATGTCATGCCATTGCTGCCTATTTTGCTGCAAATGGAAGCTTGGAGAAGGTAATGAGGAGTAACCTTACTTAAGAAGTCTCTTTTACAATTTTTCAAATGACTATTTTGCCCCTACATGCCTGTTTGCTTCATTTATGCTCATTTTAACTCCTTTTTTAGAACCATTATTTTCATCATAAAATTTAGATCCTCTAATTCATAAAATGCCTTTGGTTTCATCAAATTGGATTTAAAGCCTTTTTGAACGAACTGGTCAAAGTTTGGATTAATTGACGTTGAAAAACATCCATTAGATGGCCTTTGATTGTCTTGAGGCTTCCCATGGTTTTCAGGGCCTCTGAGAACCTTGAAAAACTCAAAAATTTCATTTAAAAGACGCTCCTATAAGAATTCCAAAAGTTGCTCAAAATGACAAAAATACCTTTACATTTCGTCAACCTTTCGTTATATTTCGTTTCTTCATTCTAGCTTCATTTTTCTTTCTGTCTGGGGCTAGGATTCTCATTTCTAGGAGTCTAGAATGCTTTGCAAATTTTTCAAGACCTTAACTAAGGCATTTCGGGGGACTTTCTTTTTATATCCAGGGAATTTCATACATTTACGGAGAAATCATACGCTAAGTTTCTCATATTTTCTTTCGTTTTCGAAGAACTGGATGTTACATGTGCTATAACCATATTTTGCATCTGAGGTTATTTTAGAGTTTTTGAGGATAGAAACATGTTTAATTGGTATATTAAAACTTGTTGAAAGTGGTCTAAAGTCAATAGGTAGGGAAATACATATTTTAGGTTATCACTTAAGCTTATATATGCCATTTTATTGTCACAATGAGTGTTGTGGTGACATGATTTAAGATTTGGTTGGTTGCTTAAATTTTTAGATTCTAAATTATGTAAGTTCATAAATTGAGGACTATAAAAGGTTATATGCCCTTAAAACCTTGCACTTTAGTGATAGAAAGGCCCTAGAATTTAATTTGAGGTAGTGGCAATTGGTTGGAACACATATTTGAAAGTTTAGGATCAATAGGTAGTTAAGTCGTAGTCAAACCATCTTTGAGTTGCGGCCAAGTTAAGTTTCATGAGTGGCAGAAACCAAGTGTGCCACGGTGCAAGATTTTTGGCCATGGCGCAAGTCAGGAAAATAGGGGGATAAGCTCTTGAGAGCCATCTCGTCGCAACATAAGTAAATTGGGCTGCGATGAGAATTAAGAGGTGTGTATGCATAATGAACTTGAGATGCATCTTGCCGCATTATAGGTATATTGAACCATGGCAAAGATCAAGTTTTGTGAGGTTTTAATTCCATATTCAAGTTTAACTGCAGTGTGAGTCTTTTAGGTCACGTCGCAAGTATGAAATTTTAGTTCCTAAGGTTCCAAGGGCCAAATTCGCCACGGTAAACTCTTCCAAGTCATGGCCTAAGTTATGTTAGCTATTAAATCCCAATTTTCATGATGTTAATAATAAGTAATGACTTTTAAACTAATATATATGAGTTTTATGCTTTTTGGAACCATTTTTGAATGAGATGAAAGTATTAATGAGAATTTTAATTCCTTACAAACATAAATCCTCTTGTATATCTTGATGGTGATTATTGATGATCAAAAGACTCAAATTTCCTCATATTTTTATCCATTAGTAAACCATTAGCTAAATTAGACCTTAATTGCAACTGATTAAGAATGTAATTATGTTTGATTAGTTTAATTAGGAGTTAAGGGTATTATATTAGCAATTTATACTAACCCACCCAAGGTTTAAACTTTTACCCAATGATAAACCTCTACACCTTTTTTCTTAATGAGAAAGGCTTCTAAAAGGTCTTTAGCCTTTCTTACCTCCTTATTAAATTACGACTTCCCATTGGTTAGTAACTAAATTGATGAACTTTGTTCCCTAATCCCGACCAATGTTTTGCTTCATTTTAGCCAAGCTTTGTTCAAATTTCCAACATTTATCTCCTAGAAAAAATTATATTTTGACCATAGCAAAAATTATATTTTGACCCCATGAAAATCATACTTTAGCCTTAATGAAAATTACAATATGGCCTTTTAAACTTTGGTATTTCTATTTTCACCCCAAAATTTTTGTTGAACATTTTAATTAACTTAATAAAATTGATTATATTATTAGGGTGCATAGAAGTCTAGGAAATCACAAATATTCATATAATTTAAATACATTATTTAATTTTAATTTCATGCAATACAAAATTTACTTTAGAGGCAAATGCTACAGTAACACCAATCCCACTTCTACTCAAACATTGACAAAATCTGACCAAACCCTTAATAAATAGCTTCACGAAGGTATGAAAAGGGTATATAAATGGTTTTACAAGCTAGGTGATTAATGTAGGTAAATAGGAAAATTTTATCAAAATGCAATCAAAATTATAATGCATAATAAAAGCTCAATAAGATACTAGTAATTATATAAGAACAAAATCAAGCTTATGTATAGCTTAAAATTAAGAAATCATGCCAAAATCATATCCTAGAAAAGCACTAGACCAAGGATTTTGCCTTGGGAAGAAATCAAAACAAATTCTAGAATCTAGTTTGAAAATCTCAAATAGATTTATTCACATGCTTTAAATAAAGAAAATAGCTATCTTATGCATGGTAAAAATGCATAATATATATTTAATTTATTGATTTATTACTTGATTGGCAAAAGATAAATTTTTTTTTAAATTTTTGCTACATTTGTCTAATTTACTGAGGATTGTACATTAGAGTTAAATTTGAAATTTTGGATAGTTGCATCTATGTGTGTAGTTGACTTTTGTCATGATTTTTGGAGCTTAGTAAGATGGCTTGATTCCCTAAATTTTAGATATTACTATGTTGTTTTATTTTTAACAAATTTTGATAATGTGCTTACTTGTTTGATTTAGTATGAGCAACTCAAAAAGATCTTGATTTGAAAATTTTGCTACTAGTATTTTGCACATGTGTAGATGTTGTAAAAAAATTTCTAAATTTTTAAAAATCATTTGGTTGTCCAAATCCACTAATTTTTAAGTGTTGTCAGAAGTCCCTATTTTTAACAAAATTTTCATTCAAAGTCAACTATGGAGAATTTTTTATACTTCTATAGATATAGTTAGGTTTTGAAATTTTATATGTTGTTTGTATATATGTTATCTAGATTAGATAAATTTTTATTGAATTTTTTATTAGTTTACTTAGGTAAAAAAATTTTCTTTGGCTAGTAGTATAGTAACTTTGTTTTACATATTTTTTGTGTTTAGAGTGTTACTTTGATAATTTTTCTATACTTATTTAGAAGGAGCTAAGCTTTGAATTTTGGCATGCATGTTTCATTTGTATGTCTTACAAAATTTTCATTCAAAGCCAACTATGGAGAATATTTTATACTTCTATAGATATAGTTAGGTTTTGAAATTTTATATGTTGTTTGTATATATGTTATCTAGATTAGATAAATTTTTAGTGAATTTTTTTTATTAGTTTACTTAGGTAAAATTTTTTTCTTTGGCTAGTTGTATAGTAACTTTGTTTTACATATTTTTGTGTTTAGAGTGTTACTTTGATAATTTTTCTATACTTATTTAGAAGGAGCTAAGCTTTGAATTTTGGCATGCATGTTTCAATTGTATGTCTTTTATGTTGAGAAAAATTGGCCTAAATTTGGGAGGACATTTGTTTGTGAATTTTTGTTCATGCATCATATATAAAAGGACACGCAAGGTGTAATACCATATATTTATAACTTGCTTCCTATCATTTCTAAGTTTCCCATGATGAATTGCACAAAAGGGAATGGAAAATGGCATTAAAATAATACCTTCTTTCGCGTTGCGTCACGTATAAAAATTTCATTCGGTGTCACGCGGACCATATGAGCTCATACATCACATTGTCATATTTAATTACATACATACAACTCATTTGCATCACCAAAGTTGGGCCCACAACTTGTGGAATTCAAAGGGGAGCATCAAACTTAAATTGTTATTTTCAGCCAAATTCTCAGTTTTTCTATCACAATTTCAGAAATTCATAACTAAATCCACAAAAATCGAAACTCAACAAACTTTACCATTCCAAAAAGATCTGGATGTCTACCCCTTGGTAAAAATAATTTCAGCTCATGAATCATTAAGGGGAGAACATTTGACATCCGAAAAGTCACTAAGGTCGCTGCTATCTGGGCCACTAGTTCAGTTTACTAATATGAAGTTTTAGAATTCATAACTAATTCTAAAAAATTTGGAATCATGTATGCTTGGTCCTTATAGAAATCTACACATGTCTAATTTATGTCAAAAATATGCCCAGGCCATGAAACATAACAAAGGAAGTGTTTGACAGGAGAAAATGGGCAAAGGTTTGGACAACTACTGGTACTGATGCAAGTGTTTGCTATCAATTCGAAAATGTCCAATTAATTCCACAAAAATTCAATCCATGCAAATGATATCAATTTGGAAATATATTAATGTGAAATTTATGTTAAAAATAGACTTAGACCAGAGCAAGCACGTTAGCTACTAAAATTCAATGGAATAGTGACTCAGGTCGTGTTTGTGCTACTGTTGCTGTTCCAGAAATTCAAAAATTCATATCCCTTAACTCAGACCTCAAAATGAGGGTGTTTCTATTTGCTACAAGTCTTTGTGAATGCCTAGTTTCTGCCTACAAAATTTCATAGCCATTGGACCACGTTTTCCCCTCGGATGATACAATTTCACAATTGACCAAATGGAACAGTACTGGTGCAAATTCGAAATCTGATACCAACTTTGAAAAATCATAGAAACTTCCATAGATCTCCAAATGACCTAATCTTTGGCTTTCAAAAATTTCTAGGCAAGATCTAGTAGCATGCAAAATTTCAAGTCAAGAAGAGGTCATTTGGTCAGACTTTGCTATAACTCAAGAATATGGCAATTTTGGTCCCAACAAGAGACAAATTTGGTTCAAATGAGTCATCCATTGTTCCACACACATTTGAGCAACTTAGAAAGCATAAATATAGTGTAAATAAGTCCCTTATAAGGTCTGAATCCTCATGCAACTCAAATTTACTATGTCACTTCCATAAACATACATGCACAAGTGGGCTCCCAAGTGGTCAAAATACACAATTCTATTCATTAAACTCTATTCTTGATACATACATTAACTTTACATAGTTTTACACTTGTTCAAAATGTCATAGCTCAAAAATAATATTTACATATCTACTTTGACATTCTAGACATCATAGTACATCAAAAATGAAAAGATTTGCCAAGAGATGGAAATTTAAGTTCCTTGGCTTCCATCCTTTGGATCTTGAACTCCACCTAGATCATATGAGATGAGAGAAAGGAGGGGGTGAGATTCATTGAATCTCAATAGCTCATACACCTATTCAAGCACATTTTCAAGGCATAAAACATGTCAAAAGTACAAGTATGCAATCAATCAATCTATGAAGCATCATCTTTCACATTTTTGTGTCACAAACTCATGTCAAGCATAAGAATGAGTTTTAGGGACTTTTGGTTTGGCCTCACCCCATTTCTAAGACTTTGGATTGCCTCACTTTTGGTTCTTAGGACATTTGACTTAGCCTCACCCATCCAAGGGACTTTTGGCCCTTGTCTCACCTATGCCATGAGACTTTTGGTATCTTTTCACCTACATTATGGGACTTTTGGCACTACCTCACCCTTATGAGTCATTTCCACCATTCAAAGACATTCAAGAAAACATATTAGTACCAAAATAGCAACATAGCATTAAGTGGCATGTCTCAAACATATAAACATACACACAAGCACATAATGACACCATATGCAACAAGAAAATGCAACAAGAAAAGGTGGAGAGCCACCTTGGTGTAAATTCAGGCTTTATTTTGCTTGTTTCTTCTCCTTTTCAGTTCCACAAACACAAGGAGGTGGGGTTAGATTTCCTCGACTATTCACAATAAATAATACTTAATTATACTCTTAGAACAAGTTATGACATCCAACTCACTCTTAAGACTACACTTTGTTCTATTTGTCACAATATGGTTCCATTAAGACCTAATGAAGCAACTACCATAATTAACATTCTTGGTTCCATTCTCTTGCCATATTTAGACCTCTTGACCTCATTTAAGGTCTTTGAAGCCATTACACACTCACTTTCATAAACCTAGGTCCATGTTGCTTCATAAGGTTACATTATAGAAGCCATTGCCTCATCTCCCAACCTAAGGCTTCTAAATTTTTCCAATGGTTTCTCCCATCTTCTAACATCATATAAAGTCCTAAACCAAGGCTAGAATAAATTAAAAACATCCCCTAGCCTAATGAACCTAGCTTAGCTGAAATATGCATGATAATGGAGGTTCATAAACTTTATGATTTTTCCTGATAGAAGAGCCACTTGGGAGGCTTTCTAAAGGTCTTAGGAGCTCAAGGAAATATTCAAATAGCCAAGGAAACATTCACACCAAATTAGATTTTGCAAAACTCTAGAAAATACTACACTTTTCTAACTTGTTTTCTATTAGTTTTTCTTAGAATTTCTTGCCATATTCCATCTCCCCAAGGCCTAAAACTCTCGTTCCCTCTTGTATTTGGGACAGAACATCCTCCCCTCCTTTAGTTTTATTCTTAGCTGAAATACACACAATGGGAGGGGGAAGAGAAGATGCAACAAAAAACAAAGATTACTAGGGTTCACGTGAGCTTTCAAGTGTCTTTCTCCTTCATTCTCTTCTCCTTAGCAAATTTGAAATTCTCTCCTTAAGTCTAGGTCAAAAACAGAACCAAATCATTCAAAAAATCCATAGAAAGAAAGGAGGAAGAGAAGAGAACAAGATTGGAGGAAGATGGAGCAAGAAATTTCATGAAATTACCTAGTTTCTCCTTGGCTTTCTTCTCTTTTTCTCTCCCTTTGGTGTGCCTAAGAGAGCTTAAGATTTTCTGTATTTTGGGGTAGAATGGGTCGTGCTCATTAAAGAGGAGAAGAAAGGAGAAAAGTGGTGGAACTCTTTAGAACATTCAAGAACCATAAATTCTAATTTTGCCCTTCTGTAATGGTAATTTCGTTTCGGCTTCGTTTTAGCTCCTTTTTGAGAACCGTCTTTTCCATCATAAAATTTAGGTTCCCAATTTAATAAAATGCCTTTTGAAACCACTCAAATCAGAGCTAAAACCTTCCCGAACGAATTGGTCAATGTTCAGATCAATCGACGTCGGAAAGAGTACACAGAAGGGGCTTTACCGATCTCGGGGCTTCCTATGGTTTTGGGGGCCTCTGAGAACCTTGGGCACTCAAAATTTCCATTTAAAAAGAATTCCTAGTTGTTTTTTTTTCCAAAATTGCACTTATTTATGAAAATATCACTGCCTTTCGACAAATTTTTTAAATCGCTCTAACCTCAGTTTTTGGGCAACTCAAGGCTCAAATCCTCATTTTCTATTATTTAAAATTTTATTCAAATTTTATTTGGCCTTGAATCACTCATCTCAGGGGACTTGCTTTTCAAACCGGCCCGTTCCAGTGATTGTACAACGTACCAGGTGTTACATTTCCACCCCCGTTAAAATAAATTTCATCTTCGAAATTTAAATAAGTACCTCAGGGAAATAGCTCTGGATACTTTCGTTTCATGTCATCTTCTAGTTCCTAGGTTGCCTCCTCAGAAGTCGGGCCCTTCCAGATCACTTTCATCAGAGGGATGCTCTTGTTTCTTAATTATTC